>CM060947.1:52036110-52453610 GCA_030765055.1 Mantis religiosa | reverse complement strand
TGATATGTCTGGTCAACAAGTTTAGAACATGGGTGTGGACAAATGCTAACCTATGAGGCAAAAGGTATATGTTCTAACGGAGATAAACCCACTTTTCCCATCTCCAGCATTGCAACAACGTTTAGTGACGATGTAGGTAAGGCCTAAACCAGTTTATAAAAAATCTACGTATTCTATCAACTGAATGCACTCCTTCATCACCTCCCCAAATCACTGCTCCATAGACCATTGTTGCTTTAATAACTGTTTTATACACTCTTTCCTACAACTAATTCGCATTTCTGGTATTTTCTCATGGCACGACCTCATGACATTGCAACTCTTCCCTAAGCTAAGGCACTATTTTTATGGTAATTCCATCTCCCAATACTACTTGTCTCACACCTAAATAATCAAATTTACTTAAAATTCGCAGCTCTTTTCTTTCTGCATGACACCTTTCCTCCTTCATTTTATGCTCCCTTTTAAATACCATTATCTTTGATTTCTGAGAATTAATTCTCAGGCCCCCTTTTTAGAAAATGCATGCATAATCTGAAGAACTCTTTCCAAAGCTCCTATTGAAATCGAACCTATGACTAAGTCATCTGCAAAAAGTAATCCTGGCATTTTTTCTGTCGTGTACTACAGAATATAAGTTATCACTATCCAGTTCTTCTGTATATCATCAATGCAAAGTTAGATAATATAAGACTGAGCTTACAACTCTGCCTTAGTCCTAACGGATGCGAGGAGATCTGGTTAGAATCTCGGCATCACCAGCTGGAAGGTTGGCATTCTTTGACCGGGATTTACTACATGGTCTGGGACTAAACTACTTTGTGTTACAAGATGTGTCTGTCACTTAATCCTACTAATTCCCGTATTCCAATCCCCTATTTCCTATAATAACATATAAAATAAACAATCTATGCAATCATTTATCTCAATTAAGGCTCAGTATATAAAATAATGTATTTACTTCTTTTTCTGCGAAAGTATATTCACCTCCACAAACACGTTAACACTGCTAGGATATATAAAGTCGGCATTTGTTTTAAATGAACGTCTAAACAAGCGGCGATTTAAAATCTTGATTCTAAAGGCACCGCTGTAATTGTGCTTGAACCATTTGCACGATGTGATTACAAGAGAGCAAATTAACTTCTTTGTTTGTTTGTGGCTTTTAATATAATTGCCAAGTTCGGAACGAACTCGCGACGTTCTGGTACAAATTCGTGTTACTTCAAAAGAAGTGGAAGCAATACAAGCAGGGTATAAACTCGTTTGCGCAATGAAAATTAATTTTGGGCGTTGGCTGTCAACGCAATTTTCTGGCCGACCCTGCTCCTGATGGTTTAACTAACCAAATTCACGTGTTCGCGAGACCATTTCATGCAGAGGTCATTAAAGAACGGAAAGTGTTGAAAACGACCACTACTTCTCAATTTAATAAACACACATTTAAGTCTAAGTGTCATGTTTTCAACACACTAGGCCTCCACAGATTCCCGACAGTTGTACTGATGTAAATCAACAAGTTCCCTTAGACTATGCAAACAGTTTGTTTACTCCATCCAGCGTAAGAGAAGATCTTGGTGTAAACAGACGCCTACTACCACCATAACAGAGTGTTATCAGATTGTTGTCGTCTTTATACTTCAGAAATAATGTGAAGCAGCTGCTGTGGACCAAGATTATCGGGAGGTTGGCGTTGTGTACGTCCGCCGTAAACCCTATAAGCCATATCTCCAGATAACTAATTTTTTCGTCTTGAACGTTCAGGAATTCTGAAAATTTCCTATGGTTTAATAAGCGAGCGCTTTCGCGAAGTAATTGAGTCTGGCACAGTGAATGAGTGAGTGAACAAGTAAGTGAATGACATAGTGAGTTTCTGTTGCGAGAAAAGCGCTTTTCTCGGGATTGACATTGAGTGCTACCATTGCTAGAGATTAGAGACTTATGTTAGACTCTCCAACGAGTGAGTCTTCCGGCAGAAAAAACTGTGTCGGGCTGCGTAATTCATTGCGTCTTAAGTAAAGTGAACTGACAGTTGGAATTATTTAACATTAGAAATGAATTTTTAACCAATTAATATTCAATTAGATTTAGAACAAATAGTTACAAAATCTGAAACTTCCAAACCTGTACTAAAAGCACTAGCATTAGAAACTGTGAACAATAGATAGCCACCCGAAGAATGTTTACATATCTACACAGATGGATCTAGCTTGGACAACAACTCAGGAGCAGGAATTAAGTGTGCACTGTTCTCATTCTATCAACCAGCAGGATACCACACAACAAATTTTGATGCAGAATTAACGGCTATTCATATTTCACTCCAACACCTTCTATACAGAATAGATAAATTCAAAAATGGTGTCATACTTTCTGATTCTAAAGCAGCATTATGTGCAATAATTTCATATAAAATGAGGTCAATCCAAATTAAAGAATGTCAAAAAATGATCCAATAGCTTAAAAAACTACAGAAAAGTATTATATTACAGTGCATACCTGCACATTGTGGAGTTGCTGGAAATAAATCAGCTGATTTCCTTGCTAAAAAGGTGCAAAATTAATTCAGAACAAAAGTAAAAACCTATCCTTTACATCCATAAAAAGATTAATAAAAAAGAAATATAGAAGCAAACAAAATCAATCAATATCTAACAAAGCCAAAGATAAAAAATGGAATATTTTAATTAAAAATCCAGAAATTATTCCAGAAATTCCACGTAAAGCTGCAGTAGCAAATTTTAGATTACTTACGGAACATGATTATTTGGCCAAACACTTACACAGAACAGGCATTTATACAAGTCTAAGTTGTCCTTTGTGCAACAAATAAGACGAAATGACTTAGGAACATCTTTTAACCCGTGAAGCCCTACCTGCCGGATCCACTACGCAGAAATATTGGAGAACAAGAGAGCTAATGGCTTCATTGCCAAAGCCTAGCATTTGACAACAGCAACATTAACAATGAAAGTATAGCTAAGTGAAGTCTCAATGAAAGTTGGATAGGTTATTACGTGACGTGAATAATGACTGAAGTTTCAGCTTAAGAAACTAGAGGAAATCACAATACAGGCAAGTTTGATTGAGGTCTAGCTGTGACCTAAGCTCTCCCCTTGAAGATCAGGAAGTCGCCGAAGCTAACTCTGTGTGCCCTTCTACTAGGTTAATGGAAAGCCCTATCCGTGAGGTTCGTCAAACTATGCGGGAAGACTACCGATAACCTTGGAAGCCAGTGATCTAATACCAGTTACTAACTATTCTGGCTAGTACCAGAGATTCCTTCAGGCGTACTTCAACCTCGTCTGGGCTGTCAGGCATTCCAGACGTACCCAATATCCTTGGGTGTTGGGAACCATTGCCCCACCGAGACCACCCCAATCCGAAAAACTCCCTACAGTAGGGGTTCTAAAGTCGCAACAGCGGCCGCAACACTGCTGCAGAAGGGACTGCAGTACTTTATCTTAGAAAAGGATAATGTTTACTATTTTTAATACAGTGCTCGGTATTGTCACGCTGTTTTCTGGTGTACAGAGGCAACTGTGCTCATGCAGTCTGTTACAATTTATAGTGACTTCATTGTTGAATATGTAGCATGTCAAATAGTGCAATTAATGACAGAAATCACAAAGGCTTTAGAAGTACAGTAAAACCTCGTTAACTAGTATCTCTTAAACCAGGACCCGTTTTGAAGAAAAGATTATGTTATTTAGCGTAATAAATGAAGGCTTGCTTTATAGATGACAAATTGCTATTTTCTGTAGTATATTACACAATTTCTTTGCCAGGATACGCTATGATCGAGACTGAAATTAAAAATTTCAAATGTGCTATTCAGTTAACTCCCGATAGCTAAAAGAAATCACTCTTATCCCCCAGAGAGTCCGAATAACTACAGTATGTGTCAAAGTATACAATACTGGTAATTATGTTCCTCCTTTTGTCATTTCCTTACGTATCGAGATGATCGTACAAATGTTCAAAATGGGCTCCATTGTGCTGTAGGCAGTGTTCATAACGATCACGCAGATTTTTACAACATATTCCGAAACGCTGGTTGCTGTAGAGTCCTGAAGAACGAGACGATCTTCTGACATAATGCAGACACAGTTTTGGGTGGATCTGGACAATTTAAAACTTTCTCCTTTAATATTGTAACGCGAGCGCTAGAACACCCTGTGAAGCAGCTGGGAGCGGAAGGCAGGGGAGGTTCGGTTAGCCACACCTTCCCCTCGTTTGTCTTATAGTGGTGACAAGGCGGCGGTTGGGAGGAAAAACATGACTGTGCCGTATGTTTCCTTACACCTGGTTCTCGATCTTTCTGTTACTAGAACAATCCTGTAAACACCAGAAGGCGGGATATTCCGATATAAAGAGGGTTACAGACAGACGGAGTTAGTTAGTCAGTTGTTGGTTTGGTCAGTCAGTCAGTTGGTTAGTGTGTAAGTGAGGACAGTTCTTGGTGTAAGAAGGCAGTGTTAGTCAGTGACGTGTTAATGAACGAAAGGGTTGTGCAACGGAAGACTGTACGAACTGTGTATGTGTATCGGAGTTTGTGTAATCGCGAGTACAAGTGAAGTTGTAACGGACGAACTGGTGAATTGTAATTGTTGCAGCACGTAATTCTGTGTAATTGGCAAGTGTTAAACTGTAAGTCGGTGGAAATAAAGAACATTTTTGAGTGGTGTAATTGGACTTTTTATTTCACGAACCCACAAAGTCACAATATTCTTCACATGTAAGCCTCAGGTGGTGCGAGATCTGGAGAATGTGATTGATAGAGGAACTCAGAACCGCGGGAAATTACTCGTCCTGGAAAGGTTTCTTACAGCATAGTCATAGACTGTCGAGCGGAGTGGCAGGTCGCCCCGTCTTGTTGGAACCACTATCTATTCATCTGCATGTTCCTGGCACGACAAAGCTTTCTTAGAACCTGAATAAATAGCCCAATCACCACGTTTCGATAGAGTCCCTAGTTAATAGTAAGAGGTGCACCATCGTCATCGACCTAGCACAGCGTTTCCTGACAAAGCACAACAAATCGTCACACACACTGTGTAGTGGTTTCTGGACTATAGTGTCTGGCCTCTCGAGACCACGAAAGCGAGTTGTTTGGCAATTGATAAAACCGTCCAAGTGAATGTGACTTTCATCGGAGAACCACACGTTGAACAATAAATAGGAAGATACAAATGTGTATTTACTAAGAATTTTTACAGCTTTTAACAATTTAAATATACTGTGCTATTTATTGCGTACCACTTCCGGACATATACAAGGTTTATATGACCATCGTGAAGCGGTTAAACGTATTTCGGTGATGTTGTAATTGTCACTTCCAATCACAGAGCACAGCCTTCCTTACACAACTAACTATACATCATGGCGATGAAACAACACGCAGACGCTCAGTAGTGCGCATGTGCACTGCGGGAAAATGTGTACTGTATATTTTGGTGCATACTGTATATTACTGCGTGAAAACAGCTGCATAAGATTATAAACTTTAGTTATGAAACAAGTGGTACATACAAATGTTGACGGTGAGATTTATTTATTTCCATCCATTAAACAAATTTTAAATTATATTGTATAATTTATAGATTTAAGTAATTTTACTGTAGTGAATTATTACTGTGAAGAAATTTGGTTTTAATAATTACGGGGTTGAGAATATGATAAAGGAAGTAAAATCGATAAGATTTGACCTGTTAAAATATAAGGGCCTTCAACTGGACGAGCACGTGTGACAACATAAAATGATTATCGTGTGAACCCTAGACCCTTAAAACAGGGAACTCACGTACACAACTAATATATAAACATATAGAGTACATAATATGCATATATGCTTCCTATAGACACAAAACAAAATCACTTGCAAATTAGACGCTTTCGATGCAAATGAAATGAAATGTGCAGTGTAGTGTTTAACGCCCGCTTTTACTAATACGGCACCCCAGACGGTGACACTGATGATACATGAGATGAAGATGGAGCACCGGTGGAATGAGATGGCGGGGGAAACCGGAGAAACCGGAGAAAACCCGCCCAAGCGCCTTGTTGTCCACCGCAAATCTCACTCTGAGGTCGCCTGGGATCGAGCCGGGCCGCCTTGGTGAGAGCCAAGCAGTCTAACCACTGAGCCACGGCACGGTCGTTCGATGCAAAGAATGGTTTTTGCTACAGGGAAACAATTTAGTGAATTTTCAAGGATTTTTTAATATCATATATACGAGGGCTATCCAGAAAGTAGATTACGTTTTGGAATAAAAAGTAAACAAAGTATAGGAAACAAATTTTATTATATACAGATGAAAGCCACACTCAAATACTACTTTTCGACATAGTCAGCATTCAAATTAAGGCATTTATCGTAGCGATGTACGAGCTTGGAAATTCCTTCGTCGAAAAATTCGGCCGCCTGCGCCTTCAACCACTTCGTTACCTCTTCTTGCAGCTGTGCGTCGTCATCAAAACGCTGCATATCCAGCCACTTCTTCATTGCTGGGAATAGGTGGAAGTCGTTCGGTGCCAGGTCGGGGCTGTACGGCGGATGAGGAAACAACTCCCACTTAAAAGATTCAAGAACTTCACGAGTAACATTTGCCGTGTGGGGCCGGGCGTTGTCGTGAATCAACAAGATCTTAGAGCTCAACATTCCTCTGCGCTTGTTTTGAATGGCTCTTCTGAGTTTTTGGAGAGTTTGGCAATACCTTTGAGAGTTTATTGTAGTGCCTCTTTCCAGGAAGTCCACCAAAATCACACCTTTTCTGTCCCAAAAAACAGTCGCCATCATCTTCCTTGCCGACCTTGTTTGCATGCATTTCTTGGGTTTTTGGGGAGAACTTGTGTGTCCCCACTGCATTGATTGCAATTTCGTTTCACAGTTCACGTGTTTCACCCATGTTTCGTCACCAGTAACGATGTGATCGAGTAAAGAGTCACCATCCTTATGGTAAACGTCCAAAAAGTTCAACGCTGCAGCCATTCGCTGATTTTTGTGGTCCTCTGTCAAGATTTTTGGAATCCATCTTGCACAAAACTTGTGGTAACCAAGCTTTTCGCTGATGATTTCGTGCAACAAACTTCGCGAAATTTGTGGAAAACTCAAAGAAAGTTCCGTTATTGTGAACCTTCGATTTTCACGGACTTTAGCATCGACTTTTTCGACAAGTTCGGCAGTCACTATGCTGGGTCTCCCACTTCGATCTTCGTCGTGAACATTGGTTCGGCCATTTTTAAATCTGATGACCCACTGACGCACTCCACCTTCAGTGATAATGTTGTCCCCATACACTTCACAAAGCTGCCGATAGATTTCTATCGGTTTACAGTTTTTTGCAGTCAGAAACCTTATTACTGCACGCACCTCGCAGCTCGCGGGATTTTCAATTAACGCAGACAGTTCAAACCGTCACAGTATCTGAACGGAGCACAGCACGAACCTCTCACTAGCACGGCTAGATGCCGACTGAGCTGCGCAACGCTCTGACCCCAAGATGGCCGCGCTAGCCCCGCCCCTAGCGGAAACAGACGAAAACGTAATCTACTTTCTGGATAGCCCTCGTACTTAAATGATACCGTTGTTGTATACTGACTTTAATGGGCTTTAACCTACTTTAAGTTTCGCTAAACTGTCTCAATAAATATAGAACATAAAAATGTGTAGTTATTAAACATTTTTACAGCATTTAACAGTTTAAATGCCTTGTGCTTTTAATGAGCATCCACACTTGCAGGGTTTAAATGGATATTGTGAAGAGGTTAAACGTATTTCGGTGATGTACATGAAGGTACTTTTATCGTTTCTCCGTCATTCACTGGACAATCCGGATTTTCGTTTACTTGGGTCGGCCCTGGTCCCAGTTGATCCGAGTAAATGGTTTCACTGTATTGGGGAGAGACTATAATTTCGAGTGTGTTAAAATTTTTTTCTGTGAAGGAGACATTATACTCTTGCAGTTAAATTAACACATAAAGCACATATGTTTGTCTGTATCGAGTTAGTGTGCGTGCGCGCGTGTGACCAAGCCATAGGGTATGTGCATCTTGGAGGAAGTTCCACCATGCGTTCATGAGACGTCAAGCGCGGAGTGCATTGTTTACATTGGAACCCATTCTCAGGCTTGAAGGATTACCTATGCACTGATGAACTGATGTGTAAGGAATTGAATATATGAACACGTGTGGGTTTTGAATGAAAAGGTAGTATATCATTTTATCTTGTAATTAAACTACTGGTGTTTACATTTTGCCCATATTTGTCGCATTATATCAATTTGATTTGACGGTAGAAATGTGAATATGCGTAGATTTATTTAGCTTTAATATACAGCTGAACTAGCTTTATACTTGATTCAGTTATGCGAAATTCTAATTTATACGTAAATATTTTAATGTTCCGAAAAAAACGTGTAATTTACAAACATGCTAGTAGAACCTTATTTATACGTTATGCATTTTAATGCAGCTCGCAGTTATACATATTAAATTTCAATGAAATACAACTGAATTTAATGTAAATAAATGAGCATACGGCATAATCTATCTTAAAAGAAACTCTAAATGCATTTGCCTTATCGCTGTTAACAAAGATGCGAGCTGAGCTTCGGCCCACTAAAACAAAACACAAACACGTTAGTTCGTGTACGTCTTTCGACGCAACAGTGTTGTAGCAACAAATACATAATTTCGATATATTTTTGATCAGTTTTTTTTTCAGTTCTAAGCTTGTTTTAATCAGCCATGAAGAACAGAAAAAGGAAATGTGATATACTAGATCAGAAAATATAATTCATATTTTTGGTGGCTCTTAATAGACACAAAAGCCAAACAAAAATTGCTTCTAACTTAGGAATTTCTTATAAGCGCCATGTGCAGTTATCAGTGATGGAAAATTCGGAAGAAGCTTATCCACATAACTCATCCTGAGCGAGATTCGAACTGACAACCGGCTTTATAGACACCACATCAGTGCGAACAGTTGTACTGAGAGGGCTCTAAGTGCATTAATATTTTTGTAAAATGAGTTGCATGCATGTAACGCAAGAGAAGAGAAACAAGCCAAATTAACTAAATATTTTAAAGCGGGACCTATTTCTAAATAATGTTTGCTTCCTAGCATAACATAACTCATAGAAGGACCAAGGCCTGCCAACCCGACTGCCGGCCTCACGCCCACATACGCAAGGAAGAGGTGGGCAATCATCCTACCGATACGGGTAGGAGATGTGGTCAGCATCTCGGCATCCGCAGCCGGAACGTTGACTTTCTAGACCAGGGCCGCTTACCTAGCGTAAGCTCCTCAATTTCCTTACGATGCTGAGTGGGCACCGGTCCTATACCCGGGACTTAAAATCCGCACCCCTAGGAATGGAGTCGATCCCGGGACACATTCCGTGGGCAGAGAACCAGAGCATGCTGACTTAGCCCACTACGCCACGACGCAAGACAATGTTAGCTTCCTACACACCTTTATTGTTTGTAAAGTTTCACACATGCAGACCACTGAATTAGTTTTAAAAATTATACATTATCAAAATCTCATTTCTTCGTAATTCTGAGTTACCACTAAGTTTTGCTCCTCCCCTTGTATAAATCTGGTTCAAATATATTAATGAATTCAACAGTTTCAAACCGTGAGATAAAACAATGATTTTGTAGTTTTTGGAAATTATAATATCAGTTATGAACTTGCCAAGGTAAAGCTTTACTATAAATTATTTTGACCATATTTCATAAACAGTGACTATTCACTAAAGCATTCCCTTTAATTTTTAAATTTTTGTATGGATATGTTGACGATATTTTTACTATTGTTCCTGATAAATAATAAATGATGCTTTAAAATTACTAAATTTGCAAGAGAAAGCTATAAAATCCACACTAGCGACTGAAATTAATGGATTTCTTCCTTTTATATATCTAAAAATAATAAGAAATAATAATAAATTAAACTTTGGTATTTATAGAAAGTCTACTCATATTGATAATTACATAAAAATAAAAGTTTTAACCCTCTTTCACATAAATTTTCTGTTTTCAATAGTTTGATTTATAGATTAATAAATATGTCAACGAATAAAGAGGAATTTAATAAAGAATATAAACATATTATTGATACTGCTTTAATTAATGGTTTTACTAAAGCCTTTAAACATAAAATTTGAAAAAATTAAATATCAAAAGACTGTTAATGACATTCCTACCCTTAGAAAGAAAAGATTATAATTTTAAAAATATTTACTTACCATTCTTGCGTTAATAAATATTTTCAAAGATTTTTTTAAAGAGTTTGGTATAAC
Organism: Mantis religiosa; assembly: GCA_030765055.1. Classification (NCBI taxonomy): domain Eukaryota; kingdom Metazoa; phylum Arthropoda; class Insecta; order Mantodea; family Mantidae; genus Mantis; species Mantis religiosa. The sequence continues at coordinate 52,443,303 of CM060947.1, read as the reverse complement.
TTTAGTTTCTCAAAATAAATTTAGTATTAAAATTTATGGAATTTGTCTAAAAACTGAAATTCCTAATAATAAAACACCAGACATTTATCAATTTAATTCTTTCTATTGTGATAAAGACAAGACATGTGGAAAGACAAAACGTAATTTGGAAACCAGAACGAAAGAACATTTTCGTAACATCGGCCATAACGGATCATTTTTGGTCATTAAACCATGAAATAAATCCAGAAGTTAGATTACTAAAGCAATTAAATGGTCCGAAAGATTTAATGGTTTTGGAAAATATATTTATTTTAAAAAATAAACATCGCGTAATGAATTTCGAAATACCGGCAGACGATTCTGTTTTTAAATTTGTTTCATTTTCAGATTTTGGTAGTACCAGCAAAAACATAGTGACATCTTAGCAATTGTAGCGTTGACGACAAGTTTGTTTGTGATTCTGACTGACGATATGGAAGACTTTTCACGAAATTCTGATCCTGTTCAATTTATAAGAAAGATTCATAATTCCTTATAAGATAAGTGGTTTTAAGTTACAAATTGTATTTGTATATATTTGTTTACATCTCTGTTAATAGATTCATATTTTACGTATTTATTAATGAGTATTTATTTATATATGGGGGTTGGAAATTTGGTAGGATTAGTTTTTGTGTTATAAGGTAATATTAGGTATCTATACATGTTTCTCAAGTAAAAAAAATTATCAGAGAATATCATAACTTTAATGGTTTTAGATGGACGTACATACTGAGAATAATTATTTTGTTCATGTAAATGTACATACATATAAGTTTACCACATAGAAAACTATAGGTTACATTATCAGAATCTCATCCTTGATACACAAGAACACATAGAAAATCTCTGATAACTTAGCTAATCACAGTGGTTTTTGTACATAGGCCATAAGTATACAGTATATAAACAACTCTGATGACTTACCATTCAGCACGTGGACCGTAATGCTTTTAGATTGAGCGTTGGAAGGGTTACACTGGTAGCGCCCGGAGTCTGAAGGCCGGGCCTTCTGGATCAGAAGGAAGCTGGTGGTTGTCTCTCCCTTCTCGGTGATAACACTCACACCCCCTCGCGGCGAGTCATAGCTGATTATCTGCAAGAGATCAATACAGTACAAGCTCGATCAGTTAGAAGCCTCCACCTGGTTGCAGACATTGTAGTACACTGATAGAAAAACATTTCTGTCTAGTCCCCGGGAACTTTTTAATACAAAAATGACTTTCAGGAACCACCTGACTATGCTTTTATTTTAACACTAGAAACGCTTACAAACACGTGTTGCTGATGTCTTTTGATCCAAAGTGTGCATTGTGGTGGATTTTATGATAGTTATGACAAAACATAACAAGTATTAAATCAGTTCCTGTGTTATTGTTTTGTTCTTAATAACGAATATTGCATTGAGATATGCTACCGAGGGGATTCGGCACGACGACCAGTCTTGATGTATTGCACCTATAGCCCCAATTGGATCATCACTGGAAGGAAGGATGAGGCGAGGGGAGACAGAGAATGGCCGTCCCAAGGGGTCATGTCAGTGCCGAGGGCAGGGCCCCACACTTTACTACTTGGAAACTCCCAGGTAGGCCAGTACATGCGTCAGCTCACCAACTGCGGTCCGTAAACGGCCCAACCAGACCAGCCTGCAAATCGAATACCGTTATACTGAAGGAGGAACTGTTTACCAAGAGTATATCATCCTGCCATGCACCTCCGAGACTCCCGGCGACATTTCTACCCTGAAAGAGATCACCAGATGAGAGATGATGTGAAATGATAATGGAGATGAAACAGAGGGACAGGAAATTCGGGAGATGTAGTTAAAATACCCAACATTCGCCTGGCGACCCTGAGAACCCCCCCCCCCCCAAAGATCATGGGTTAGGTAGGTTAGCCACGGGAATCGAACCCCGTTCTCCGGAATGCGGGCTAGAAACGAAACAGCGTGAATCATCCTGCTTGGTTCTACATGGAGAAACTTTTGTCATTTTTAATTTCTTTTAATGTCTCTAGCGATTTTGATTAAAGTAAACTATATTTAAAATATATGTATGGGACATCAAATGTACGATACATTGAATTTTCTGCGAATAATTTCCGAAGTGTTTTTCATTCTGCATGACTAATGCATAAAAATAAACTATAAGAGACACACAAAATCTTGAAAAAAAAAAAAAAATATATTAGTCGTTAAACACAATAGTGCATGAAATTTATTGTACGGCGTTAAAAGTGTCGAGATATTCCATGTTACTCTTGAAACATTTGAATATCGATTGTATTCCTCTGTTTCTATTTCTATTATACCTCCAAGAGGAAAGGTATAATAATTGAAAGTCGTCTGTAATTTTGATATACATGCTTGTCAGAAGGTAATGTTGAGATCGTAGAAGTGTATATGAATAAACAAAAGAGTAGGTAAAAGGAACAGGTGGTTGTTAGAAGTAATAAAAGAAACTGTGGAATTTTTTTGTATGTAATTTACGTCCTCCAACGTTAAGTCATATCGGACGATGAATGGAATGGGTGAAATGATGCTCAAAGGAGCCCGGGGTCCATAGAGCTTAGAGTTACCCGACATTCGTCTTTCAGGATAAGGGAAAACCCCGGAAAAACACTTATCCAGGTAGCCTACCTTGACCGAGATTCGAACTCGGGACCTCTTGAACGTGAGGTACACACGCTACCATCTACGCTAACGAGACGTGCAATTAATGTGTGAGAACCATAATTATTTTAAGCAACAGTTTGTCGAATAATGGGTAGAGAAGTCATCCCATTTTTTGGTAGTCCATTAAGTAGATTAGTACTTATTCATTCAAAATATAAAGTTACCAGGACAAATTTCCATATTACAGATTTATTTTTGTACCTTGGTTCATGAAATTAAAAACACTCCTATTGCCATGTACATAAAACATTCCATCGTGCCCTGCTCCGAGAACATTTTTGTATTCAGCGATAAACTTGGTCGTTTAGTGGGCGAATTAGCACCCCCGTTATATGAACAAAACATCCCCGCACTGAGTTCATCATTTAGACATTTTTCCACCCTTCCCATTGAGAAGGGGCAACACGACATGGCGCATCTGTTGACCTTGCAAACCCTAATCTCTTGTAGGACGGGCAGTAAATTAAAATATCAAAAGAGATCGTTTCCAGCACACAGAGGGTTATGAAACGGCCCTCCGGCTACACAATCAAGACCTCCATCCAATTCTTGTACATTTTTAAAAGCAGGGCCGGTGATTAATCGACGGGGCTTACATGCCCCCCCAATATTGTTGTTTTGTAAACCAGTGAATTAGGAAATCCTTTTGTGATGTAAAAAGTGGTTCAGGCTAACGAAGCCATTATAACTAAAGAGATTTACTGCATTTCTGTTTTCATCTCGCGATGCCACAGGGAAATGTGGTGTTCAAAAACTTTGCCTCTTAAAAATTGATATGTACGCCATACATTTGATAATATTTCCGTCGATTGGTGCAGTTGTAAACGATGGGATATTTCTGTAATAAATATGAGAAACGTAAGTTGCGGAGAATTGCTTAAATGTTAGGCGGCAAATCACATCAAGTTTGCCATAATCCTAGCGCTGTCTTTAAGCGCTATGACTGCCAACAATGGATCGCAGGAGAATAGTTCCTAATATACATTATATGACTGTGCCACAAGAAAGAGAAGTGTTTTAAAGATATGGGCTATTTTATCTACAATTTTTACTCTGCAAGTTGTTGAATTCTAAGAGTTATTTTTCCTTTTTAATTTTCAGTGCAGGCAATCCTCTGATTTCTGAAGGTATCCAGGAAGTGAATATTTTAGTTTCGGTGCTTATTCCCCCATAAAATTGTATTTGTTATAACGTCCTTTAACCGGTTAGGTCATTTTGGACGATCAATGAAAGGCTGCTTCAAATTTTATCCAACATTCATCAGAATAAGGGAAACTCTGGGTAAAATCTCACACAACAGCCCATTTTAATCTAGATTTGAACTCGGGATCTGTCGAATGTAGACAAGCTAGCTTTACACCAAGAGGTGGGTTAAAATTATAACTTGTGCCTCCCACATTTAATGTTGTGATATTCCTTATATAATTATTAATAGAACCAATAATTCCGGAATCGGATTACTTAGACATTATAGTATCTGTTTCATCCATTCGTCATGTATGACCTGAGATATTCTTTGTTATTTCTTTGAATTTGTTAAATACCCACACCTTTTTGTAGTTACAATTCACTGTTCCTGTTTTCTTATCGTCATATCAAGTGTTGCCGAAGCAATGTTTATGATACATTTGGCATCTCCAATTTCGTTTTTCCGAGGCACCTGCTACCAAAATGCTCGTATATAATGTTTCTCTCAGGGTACACGTGAGTTGGTAGGTGTGTATAGACAGTAGCTGGCATATTTAATAAAAGATAACAAGGATGCAGAATTTAAGCTGTTTCTGAATCAGTACTAGAAACGTAACTATTGAAGTACTTCAGACATATCCAAACATTACGTTTAAAATTTTTCTCTGGCGTAAATTGCAGAAATTATAAGCTTCAGGTTCTCTGATGGTGACAGCTAAGTCTGTATAAACCGGAAGTTTTATACCTTTCTCAAAAGGGAAGTCCTTATTTGTACCTTTTATATCTTTGTCGTTCAAGCATAACGGAATATCAAATTCATCACATAGCCCTTTAGGATTTCACTGTCTCTTTAAGCCTATTTTATTTCCATAATCCTTTGCTCCTAAAAAATTAACTATAAGATAATTTCTACAAATATTTATCTCGAATAACTTTAAACGGATAGAAACATAAGTACTTATAGAATAGTTTGTACAAGAATAGAGATAACCATGAATATAATTTTATGTTCTGAAGGGACAAGTGAACAGGATTTGAAAGCCATCATCAGACAGCGAACAGTTTTTAAAAGATCGCTTAAGCTTATAAATTCTACAATATCCATTGTATTTACAAGGAAAAGCATAACAAGACCTTTGATTAATATGAAGAGATTAACCTTTTAAGGAATATTTTATGCAATAAATGGGTAAGAAAGACCACGTAAAAGACACATTAGAGTTTTTAAATAGATTTACTTGCTTTGAAACCTTTAATTTCCGTAGTCGCATTGGCATGTTTGTCAATCCCTGCGGTTCTATACAATGATCAGGAATTACTGCTACCTAATCGTTATTATCCTCTGATCTTGTGCTCCCCCGTTGTATGCAGACTCCAAAGGTCACCCTACAATATTCACTTTCATATTTCCATACCCTGCGGAGGATAGCGGGTGCTGTTGGTAAGTGAAACATTCCCTAACCCCAGCCAGGAATAGAACCCGTGGCCATTGGATTCAGAAAACAGAACACTAACTTCTGGATACAGTGGTTGTCATAAACCTTTTGGGAAAATAAAAATTGAGGAACAATTTTAGGTTAGTTTAGGGTGAGATATTATTTGTGGTGTAAATCTTCATTTTCCATCATGGGAAGATGAACTTAAAACGCACTTTTCAATCTGAAACACACACACACACACACACACACACACACACACACACACACACACACACACACACACACACACACACACACACACACACACACAGACACACACACACACACACACACACACACGCACACACATACACAAACACTCACACACATATAGGCAAATACAAGTACACAGACACAACAAACTTACAAACACAGATATAAGTACACATACAAATACATGTAGAAACACACAATCACATATACACAAATGTATACACACAAGAATCCAAAAGAACAAATAGATATACACATACCGAAAATAAAACAAAAAATACACAGTAAACACACTTTTACAAAGGCACACAAAACATATACAAACATATATAAGCACACAAAGAAGTACACACACACCGACAAGAATCTTTTTCTAGAAATAATTTCGTACACCAGCAGCACAGCTCTAAATATGTATTCCATATGAAAACTCTGTGCCAAAATTTTTGATGTAATACAATAGTTTTACCTAGGGATGAGTTCAATGTAATTAATAAGTGCTCAGTTACATATTTTATCCCTTTACCTTTACCATAGGATTACCCCTTTCTGGATCTGGGAAGACAGAAGTTATCAACTTTTGAGCAAGATCATTAGATGACCTACTTGTTGAAGAGTAAAGATGAAACACTTGGCAGTGGGAGTGGGGATTTTTCTCCAACCCATATAATTCCTCATCTTCCCCAGAGTCTGGAAGTATGAATGAAAGTGCGAATATGTGCGTCATCTAATGATTAAAACCCAACGAATACGAGTTAACACCTTCGATATATTCCACAGGAGAACGGTCGCCGATATGACTATTGCAGTTAAAGGCGGGGACAAATGGAACAAATAAAAAAAGATGAAACACGTGAAATCGCAATGACGTTGTTTTGTTAGATTATGCTAATACCCAGCCTTACCATCTCAAATATGAATCTCCTGAATCACAGAGATGAAGTACGACCAAGAAACTAAGGACATTCAACAAGGCGTTACAAGTCACAGGGTTTAAATAGTTGATGTTCAGCAATCAAAACCGCCGATATTGATAATCAAACCACTAATTTAAACCTCTCACCATATTCTGGGTCCCATTTTTGCTCGAAATACGGAAATAATAAACTGTCAATAGCAGAGAGTGAAATCTGTGCAAACTACAAACAAGGGTACTTCAAATGGAATGTTGGTCGGTTTGCGTGGTTATAGGAATTTAATACCAAGCGTCTGCCATCGATTCCATTAGGCATTATAAAATAATAAAACTGCTGTTCAAATATCTCCCAAAAATTTATTCTGTGGTTTTCTGGCCAATCGCATTGGACGTTATGCAGATGTTACCTCTAACATTTCACTTCGGTGCTGATGTTGGCCATGGTTTCGGAAACCATAACACGTTTCTTATTAATTATCTTTTTATTTTTTTTTAATTTTTTTATTTGATATAGAACAATTAAAATATATATCTATGTATATAGATATATATTTTTCTTTTCCTTATTTAACCGTTTTTTAATTTTTTCGTTTAATTACCTATCTGCTTTCTGCAGTTTCACACACATACACTATACACATAAACACCCATGCCCAGGGCGGGACTCGAACCCGCGACCCTCTACGCGGTGGAACGCTAGAGACATACTTTCTAACTACCATGGCTACGAGGGCTGGCCTTTTAGACGTAAATAGAACAAACATCAGACAAGAAACAATCTCAGATAAACTTCCTACGATTACTGAATACGAAAAACAGCATTTGTTGCATTCCCATTACTTTTTCTTTATTCATTCTTATATAAACTAACCTTATTGTGAAAGACGAATGTCGGGTAACTCTAAGCTCCATGGACCACGGACACATTGAGCATCCTTTCACCGATTTAATTCATCGTCCGAGGACGTAAATGGAGGACGTAAATTACAAAAAAAAAAAAAGTAACTTTAAGTGATACTCAAACTTTCAAGAGCTATGTGTCGGCTTTGAAATAATAAAAATAAAAAAGAGTAACCACTTCTTAACTGAGAAAAACATAGTTATAAGAAAATTCTAGCAAATAATAATCAATAATTCATAAATGGCTAACACTACAAAACATACGAAAGCAAGAAGAGGTGTACATTGAGTGCTTTAAAACGATTTATTTTATTTAGTAAGATTTTGTGTCGCCGTGGTCGAGTGGTTAGACCGCTTGACCCTCCCCAAGGCGGCCTGGGTTCGATTCTATGTGACTGAATGTGAGATTTGTAGACAACAGGGCGAGGAGCGGGCTTTCTCCGGGATCTGCGGTTTTCCGCACCATCTGTCCAGCAATTACTTCATTATCAGTTTTCTTTTTATAGATCCCGTCCTCATGTAGTTCTCTCATTCTCATACCAGGCATTGGCCGATCACCCATCCTGGGTTCTCTGTCTGATCCAGAATGTATGTTCCTCAAACCGACGCCAAAAGACGTAAGGGATAGAGGAAGAAGAATCACTGGTCACACGATAGTTGTAAAACCAGAGAATTTGATGAGAAAAACGAAGATTTTGTTCCTTTCATAATTTACCAGATATGACAGAGTCATTCAGGATATAGAATACTATAAAAGCTATTTCCAGAAAAATACAGGGTATAGGTTTTATTTGCATGAAAATATCTCAACGATTTTGTAATGTTGTATAAACAAAAATAAAACAGTTACTATAAAATCACAATCTTGAAAACTTAATATATAAATGGTAGTTTCCTGTGGGGGAATTTCTTTTCATATAGATCTTGATACTGTATTCAACCCTAAGTACCATTTTTGGAAAATTATGCTACTTTTATATTGCACCTGATCATTGCACATGATCACTTCTAAAGAGTCATCTACTTCGTGCTAACTACTACTCCCCCCAGCTCCTGAGCTATATTGGTGGTCATCTCCTCGTTAGACTACCAGCCATGCTGTCATGTTACTTCTAGTCTCTTACGAGTTCCGTTGCTGAGCGCTAGGAAGCGCTGCTTTCACCTGTAGAGGGAGCCAAAAGCTTGTGGACAATTGCCTGACGCTGCACCGGGGGGATTGGTCTGGACTTTTTCGTCTGAGAGGCTCCGGTACAAAAGAGGACTTCTGATATGGATCTCGGACACTGAACATCGCATCTGCACTTCGTCGCTCGGTACGCAAGAACATTGGGAACAACATTGTTTGGCTTCGCTTCATTATGTAAGTTCTGGATAAATCTTCTGAAGGGCCCAAATGACCTTGTTGTCGACGGGCCCTAAAACACAACACACTCACTCACTCTTCTGAATTTCTATTCCAAATTTTTCCCTGTGTTTCTCGCGTCAATTAAGACAAATTTCGTGAAGTTAGTGTACTTTAAATAAAAAAGAAACCCTAAAGACTTTCAATGCAGTTTAAGTAATAATAATAATATATAACCAGTGGCAAGGATAATTAATTGACAAGTTGTTAAAGATCTGAAGATAAGAGAAATTGTATATTGTTATATTTGAAATGTTAAGAGTATAAAGATATCGTTGAAAACATATAATCTTGTGCCTTTCCTTAACCATCCTATACGGACCTCTGGTAATTTAACGCTTCCACGTTTTAAGTCATCCCAGGATGAGTAGCGTGCAGTACTTTTCTAATATGTGCCTGGTAGAAAAAGTAAAAATGGAAAGATTTTATAGCGTTTGCTCATCTCGAAGGTACGTGCCCTTTCAATGGTGAAGAAATTATGGAAACCAGTCAAGTGATATCAAGAATTATTCCCTCCTTATCTCACATAAAACAAATCTTCATATATAATATTAAATCAAAATAAAATGTTTGTTCTCAAAATTCGAAAAATTAATTTCCTTAATTATGTAAATCAATGAGTTTAAAAATAAGCTTTCATGCTAATAGACAGAAAGTATTTTTGAAAATGATGTCACATATACGTTCCATTAATGGAACAAGTGAATTGTACATATACAAGGATAGTCTTATGATGATAAAAGTGTTTTGTCGGAGATATTTGAGAATATGCCTCAGAAAGTTAAAAGAAATATTCTCTAGGACAAACATTTCTTCTAAGAGCTGGCGAAAACACGAAGCTTAATGAAAATTCATTTTTAAAAATCCAACCTCTGTTACTTAATAGGGAGAAGAAAATTACATCGCATCTGGTTCTGCGGATGCTTTTAGCTCGTTTGCAGTTTCTAACTTTTTAACTCCTGTTTCTTAACACGCACTCTGACCTTTTGCCCCTGAAATGTCACCGAGTTCTCAAAGTAAAGCTTACTTACTTACTTTTGTATAAACCCAAATATCATTCCTTTTTCGAGAAACTTCGAACAGGGGCCAATTCTTGTTGTAATTTTTATAAAGTCCAAATCTTGGGTAAACGTTCAGCAATGATATAGTGTCAGAATACATATTTGAGGTGTAGTTGCGGCACTAACACTCGCTGAAAGACTGTGCAAACGTGGTGGCTCGATGTAAATAAACAATACGTGTAGGACCTGCTGTAGAAGTCGGAGTTACTAGCAACAGTGCACAGGATGCTTTCAGTTTTGTTTCTTGATACCCAAATGATTATTTGGTAAGTTAAGTTTGTAAAGAATAATATCTGCAAAATATTATATATCTATATGTGGAAATTAATTTTTCTTTCACACTGGTTGTGGTTTAAATCCCGGCTATGGCATTGAATTTTTCAGTCTGACTCTATCTTACCATACTTTAGCCTACACACGGCCAGTGTGAAAGAACAATTAATTTACATTAATTGACCTAATAGTGGTTAACTATAGAGCCCGGGCCGTAAAGCACTTAAACGTTGTAAGTCGTCATTAAGGTAGTTGTCTCATGTGTTTATGAGAACTCCTAAGTGGTTTACCGGGAAAAACACGAATCAGTTGGAGAATTTAATGTCATATCGGCACGTTAGCCATAATAGCTCAAGGGTTAGAGCGGCTGGACGGCAACCAGAAGATCCGTGGCTCAAATCCCGGCTATGGCATTGAATTTTTCAGTCTGACTTTATTTTTCCATTAGCCTACACACGGCCAGTGTGAAAGAACAATTAATTTCCGTTAATTGACCTAATAGTGGTTAACTATAAAGTCCGGGCCTTAAAGTACTTACATGTTTAAGTCGCCAATAAGGTAGTTGTCGCATGTGTTTATGAGAGCTCCTAAGTGGTTTACCGGGGAAAACACGAGTCAGTTGGAGCATTTAATGTCATATCGGCACGTTGGCCATAGTAGCGAAAGGGATAGAGCGGCTGGACGGCAACCAGAAGATCCGTGGTTCAAATTCCGGATATGGCATTGAATTTTTCAGTCTGACTCTATCTTTCCATTAGCCTACACACGGCCAGTGTGAAAGAACAATTAATTTCAATTAATTGACCTAATAGTGGTTAACTATAAAGCCCGGGCCTTAAAGTAGTTACACGTTATAAGTCGCCATTAAGGTAGCTGGCTCATGTGTTTATGGGACAGTGGTTTACAGGGGAAAAAAGGGGCTCAGTTGGAGAATTTAATGTCATATCGGCACTTTGGTCATAGTAGCTCAAGGGTTAGAGTAGCTGGACGGCAACCAGAAGATCCATGGTTCAAATCCCGGCTATGGCTTTGGATTTTTCAGTCTGACTCTATCTTTCCGTATCTATATGTGATAAATCAATGCATTTTTAAGAAGTATTAGCTGCATTTTTAGCAAATAATGTGGAATCACTAGCTAGGAAGGTTATATGTTGAGAAAAAGGAAATTAGTGATTAGTCGGATCCAGTAAGGCAGTGTTTCTCGAAGTGTGGTCCGAGGACCCCCAAGGGTCCGCGAGAGGACGTCACGGGTTCCGCCAAGTTACAATATTGAATTAAAACTATAGAAAACGTAGAATTGTATTTACTGAGTCACTTATATGATCGGTGCCGAATTACATTTGTTTAACTTAACATTTTTATACATCTATGTTGTAACGATGTAACACAGGCGAGAGGTGCAATCAACTTAACAGTTGGGAGCGTGTAGTACAGCATTATAATGGCAGCGACGGAAGCTTTTTGAACTTGATAGCAAAGGACGTATATTGTGCCCTTTCCAACCCCCTATATGTCTGAGCAAAAATTTTCAGTGTTTTCGAACGTCAAGCCATTGAAGAGAAACAGACATACAATGTACTTGCCTACGGACTTAAGAGTAAAAGTCACCAATATTAGGCCCAGCTTAACTGAGCTTCTTCAATAAAAAAGCAGTTGCATTGTTCACATTAATACATTCCAAAGAACAACGTTTAAATGTTTTGCCACGTAAACTCATTTTTAGTAACCCAATACTAACTGTTGAAATGGTGAAATGGTGGCTTCAGAACATTGTGAATAACTTTTTATATAAATTCATTTTATAACATGTGCGTAATGTCATTAGTCCTTGGGTAATAAAAAGAAAGTGGTGTTTCAAATTTTTATTGCTGTAAGGCTAAAGTTAAATAAAAATCTAGTTGAGCAAACTTGTATACAATTTAGTTCAAAGTGACAAAAATTAATCTTAATAAATGCATTTTAAAAGTATATTTTGTTTTTAAAGTACATTTCGTACACAAGTTTATTTTCTTTAGTTTAACTTTAATTTTTAATTCATTATTAAGCTTAAAACTAAATATACAGGAAAATATCTGAAATTACACATAAAGTAATTATTTAAATTCCAATTATAAAATTCAACTAAAAGTCGTCTCGTTTATATAAATTGAGTTGCCAAACTATGGGGGCCCGCGAACAACTTGTTAGATGATAAGGGGGTGCTTGAAACAGAAGAGTTTGAGAAACACTGAGCTAAGGTAATTGGACATTCCAGTTAAATGAGAAGACAAGAAATCCATTAGCTCTGGTTCTGCTATTTATACGTTTTTAAAAAACCGAGGTGCATGAAGTGCACAAAGGCTAGCTTTGAAAATTAGAAGAGAAAATAATTCTTACAAGGGGCCTGTATGCCAAAATTCAGGTGCGGAGTACAGCTGGAACTAAACGAAAATGATTCCAAAATGCTTAGGAACATATAGATAGGTATAACACAGTATTGTAATGGAGGAACTATTTACCCCTGCGGACAGCAGTCTACACAGAGGCATACGTAAGCAGCGCCAGCACAGAGGTCACGAAGGATGTCCAGAGCTATTTGCAAGTGGTCGCATGCGGCACATTTCAAGGTTCATTTTGGGGCGTTGAGGTTCTACTCCGAAGCAGATGTTTGGTATGCAGGTCTCACATAGATCAGAGATTGATGCACGTTGCTTTTCATATCAATTACTTATGCACTGGAATAGTTCGCTGCACGCATTGGTCGCTAGTTTGATGCAGTTTAGTCTGACGTTGTACATTTTGAAGCAGTGTGGGCTATACTCGGATAGAGAAAAGAGTTCCATCAAAGGAATATGCGTGGATATGTATGGGGGTAAGCATGGTTCTAATGACACTGGAATGCAAGTTTCAGACTGATTTAATGACTGCGTCTTTTTATCATCACATCAAACTCGAAGTTGCCGACCAAGGGTTAAAGTCTGTTTAGTTAACGCATGTGCAGTTTAGAGTCAAAGGAACCCGAGCCTCCCGTCCACTCATAACCGTCATAAATCTATCGCCACACTTCAGAAATGGAACACCATCGTTGAGGACCAATAGCAACCCTGATTTTCTCGAAGTGACAGCCGCATGTTTACTCCACGTGGAGTCACAGTTGCCAAAGTTCCATCTGTATCATTACGTGCAGAAATTCGTTGTGTGTCACGATGTGGAGACCGTGGGAGGGAAATGCAGTGGTAAATGCAAATGAAGTAGTAAGTAAATTTAAGTAACGTGAAAATAATCAGTGATGAGAATAGTGTGAATAACTGGGCCGAGTTATATTACCGGAAAGGCCACAAAAACAAAGTTATAATGGGAACTGTTCCTAAGAAAATTCAAGCGCTTGTTTTGAACACATATAAATATGTGCTGAAAAAATAATCCTGGGAAGGGGTCATGCAATGAACCTAGTGATAAATTCTGGGTATTCACAGAAATACAGTAAGAAATATTGTGACGAAAGGAATACCAAAGACGCCGATCAAGTGTGAAAACAAAGGGAAACGTTTCAGTAAAATACATAATTTCACATGCGATTTAATTCGCCGAGAAATGTATAGATTCTGTGCAAAAGGGAGAGCGCCTACCTTAGACGAATTGGTTGCACATTTGCAAGAAATTTGTGATTTTCCTTACGGGCATTGCACTTTGCGCGGCCTCTTAAAGGAACTGGGTTTCAAATACCGCACTTCGAATAAGTTAAGGGTTATTGTGGAATGCAGTAGTTTCGCATATATATTTGTCAAAACTAAGGAAGTTTCGTAGTAATGGACATAAGATAATTTATTTTGTCAAAACCTCGTACGATACCCATGACGTATCGAGAAATGTGGCAACCTTGCAGAACGGACTGCGGGAAGGAGGGTCTGTCTTGTAAGACGATTATAAGGGTTCGTCAAATGCAGCAGCCGACGTGCACACGCGTTAACTAAATAGACTCTACCAATACTGTTCAAAGTTACCGTATGTCAAATGTATATTACGCGATAACACTTAATTTGTTATTTACGTATGAACCGACAGATTTATTTTCTCTCTTGTTCTGGTCAGCCTTCACCGAAGACAGAACCAGAGTTGTGTTAATGGCCCGCCAGCCCCGTTCTGTCTGTCCTCACCGAGGCACTACAGCTGCGTCTGACTTCACCTCTCGTAGCCATGTCTTTATTCACACCACAATTCCTTTTGTGACTTTTTTGTCCATTGTGATTATTAGTCTCTGTCATGCCCTTATTAAGGGTCCGAACAATGCCTTTTCAAACGGAGTCAAGCGTTATTCACTTAGAATCCCTACTAGGAAACCGCTTTCTGCCCTTTCTTTTGTTAAACGACTCAACTCACTGCACATGTTTTAACAAATACACAATGCTACTTTGAAATCCACTGCGATTCTCTATTCATTGTACCCTTAATTTCGGTATCAAGAAGATGCCATCAAACTCTTAAGCGAATACAGGTGATACTTCCCTTGCTAGGTTTCAGACAGTCACAGAGAGAACAATGTGATTCAGATACGAATAAGCAATTAAGTTTTACTAACGAGTATTGTAGAAGCTTTGGTGGAGCAATATTGAAGTGGACTGGAAGTATTTTGATAAAACAAAGCGTATTTCTAACCCTGGGATCTATGTTTCCTGTCTTAAAGATGTGTTTTATTATTATCGATTATCGGCATCCCATAGCGCGTAAAGGGGGTTCGGTCAGACCCCACTGTACTGCAGTGGCTCATGCAGTTTACGTTTCTCATTATTACAAATTACTGAAAGAGTTATTTCAAACCATAGACTTACTGAGACTTCAGAAACTAGTATATGTAATATTTCAGTACTTAGATTCGAAGCTCCTTAATTTTATATCGTCAGTCGGTAGCTCGCTTTGGATCGCGCACTTGTTAGTCTCATTAAACTGATCTCCTAACTTAGGTCTCATTTTATATCCACCAAAGCATCAACTGAGACAAAGATCTCGTAGTTCATGACTATAACAGCCAGCAGCACGTTCATCAAAAGTGGAGTTATTGGAGACTATAGAAGAAGTGTTGAACACTGGGAACGAATCACCATACTACATACTTCTTGTTTTGTTTTTTGTTTTGTTTTGTTTTGTAATTTACTTCCTCCATCATTAAGTCATATCAGACGATGGATAGAATAGGTGAAATGATGCTCAAATGAGCCCAGGGTCCATGGAGCTTACAGTTACCCGACATTCGTCTTTCAGGATAAGGGAAATCCCCGGTAAAGAGCCTTATCCAGGTAACTCACCCTGACCGAGAATCGAACTCGGGACCTCTTGAAAGTGAGGTAGACATGCTACCACCACGCTACTGAGGCGGGCTATACTACATGTTGCAACGTAATTTTGGGGATTGGATTAACTGCTGAAGTTGTATTCAAAATATGTGTATGACCCTAATTCTTCAAAAACTACTGAGACTTTGTTCAGTTTATCAACTGCCACTAAGTTCTCGCTGTTGTTTAATAACTTGATTTAGTTAATTAGTCAGCAGTTTAGTTAATCAGAACGTATTTTGCTTGCGACTTCACTTAGTTTATATTGCCACTAGCGTTAATGTACACTAGCTCAATTTTCACCATCAGTTCAGTTTAGAGCCACTTCAAATATTTTAACTCGTTAATTTTTTTCCATTGCTTAACTAACGAGAGCTCTTCAATAAAGAATGATCATAATTTTTTACGGTCATAATTTTCACCCTAAAATTCAATCTTATTATATTCTGTTAGCTTAATGTGAAACAAACACGCCGTAGTAGTTTCATTGCTGGTACTTCTGGTTCCCGCCTGCGAGAATCAGGCAAGTTCAGATATGTTTAGTATCGCCTGCCGCTGTAATGGAGGTAACACGCGAGGAACAATATGCGGTTTCGAAATTCTGCTTTCGTCCCAACAAATCTTCAGTTGAGGCCTATAAAATGTGCAGGAGGCCTATGCAGAATGTGTTCTTCCCTACAGCACAGCTTGAAGGTGGTTTAAAATGTTTAATGAGATGAGGCAATCAATTTCAAAGGAAGGTGGACCCAGTGTTCCAGTTACTGTTCTTACGGAAGGAAACATCAACACTGCAGCTGTCATTGTGAGAGAGGATCGACGAATTACCTTAAGATCACTTTCTGAAAGGATGAACATTTCATTGGGTGACACACACGTTGGTGACAGAAACATTACTCATAAGACGTGTTTGTGCACGATGGGTTCCAAGACTGTTGATTCCCGAACAAAAGGACATTTGCAGGGACGACTGCATGCAGTTAAAGTTGATATTAGAGGTAGATCCGGAGTTTCTTTCAAACGTAATCACTGCTGATGAAACTTGGCTACATTAATTTGATCCTGAGAGCAAACAGGATAGCTTATTATGGAAATTTCCTTCATCACCAATCCCCTCAAAAAGCAAAGGTGGTTGCTTCTGCTGGAAAAGTTATAGTCATCTCATTCTTTGATATTCATGGAATGATTTATCAGCATGTTGTACCTCCACACACATCAGTAACTAGAAAATACTATAGGGATGTCCTGAAAATATTGCAAGTCCATATCAGGCACAAAAGACCACATTTCCACGAAGCAGGCTGATGTGATCACTATATGATCAATCGTTCTTTTGGAATGTCAAGAATTAAAATATCTGATGTGTTAACATACATGGCCTTCCCTACTCCTCTCATTCAAATGCTTATTCCTCTAACACCAAGTTAAACTAGATAAACATTTGCAATACTTGTTTGATTAAAGAAGGCCCTGTCTGCATTCAACGAATGGTTGACTTCAAAGGACCACGTAAATGCATCTAATTTCCTGGTATTCTAGTTCCAAATGTAGTGTCAGAGGTGTGGTAAATAAACTTGAGAATAAAAGATCGCTAAACCTAGGATCCAAGAAGGACATGCTCTAATGGCAAAACCAATTTAGGAGATCGGTACATTAGCTCATCTCCTTAAGATGTCTCTAAGACGTGTTGTGCAACAAGTAGGTGTTCTAAACCTCTGTTCATACAATTGCTAAACTTGTAAAACTGAAACTTTACAGAGTGTCTTCAGTTCATGAATTTTAACCTTGTGAGGATGAGGACTATTAACAAATTATTTATCTCAACACATTTGGACACCATATTATAACACTCTTACCACTCCTTACAGCACACTTTACTGTCACTCATGGGTATGTAAACACAGGAGCTATAGAATGGTAAAATCTCAGCGTAATGTACATTTCATGGAACACGCATTGGTATACGTGGTATACGAATAAGTAACGCACTGTATAACTGTCTTGGCTCAAACAGTAATGTCACGTTCAGTTATTAGCTTAATCAACACTACCAGGCGGAACTAATGGGTCAGAACTTCTCTGAGGTTAGAGCGGGTCACCTTGATAATGCTTTTGAACAGCCAACTGTGATTAATTTTATCTTCACGTCTGTAGGTATTTGTATTGGCATGCATTAAGTGGACTATGGAGACTCCGAAGTGATAAAACTCGACTTTACCTTGTATTTTCAAACTTCCTTGTTCACCTACCACAATATACTATTGTGATGCAATATACTATTTATAGTCAGTCAGCGGACGTTAGTACTATGTCACACACTGAAGGCCTATTTCACTAAAGTTAGCTAACAGAATCTTTAGTTGGAGTGCTGAAGGAGTTACCTCGGGTCCCTTAAGGACTACCAGGAGGACAGGGTGACATTATTGTGTTTTCAAGCCTCGCTCGCCAGCTAGTTCTTTATTTTCACCTCGCAGTTGTTTTGGGTCCTTATATTGGGAATCCAGTTAAGGACGGGAGGTTTTATCTAGCAAGGGGAGCTTCTTGACCTGTCCACTTCTCTCTCCAGTTTGGGGAGTTAAATCTTTATTCGGCCCAACGTGTTCTAAGAAACTTTCCTCGTAGAATAGGTGCTACTTCTTACACAAGACTACTGTTCGGCTTGTGTTATTTAAAATTATTTTTTTTCTGATCCTATGCACTTAACTCTTCAAGACGAGTTTCTTGCTCTTCTTCTTCCATCCCGGCGTTGAGACCGCAATAGAATTCTCCACTACTTCAGGGACTTATCTTTTCATTTCTGCTTCTATTTTTTCTCTCTTTCTTCAATAGTTTCTATTCTCTTAATTCCTGTTCTGCATCTGCTTCTTCTTTGTTCTACTTTAGTTCTTTTGTTTTGATTCATGCTTTGGCATGGGCGTATAATCTTCATTGGTTTCTGTCTACTTCTCTCATGAATGGCACCTGCTTTAACGTCTCCCTTATTCCTGTATTCCTTTCAATATCTCATCCTCTTTTATAATTTATTTTCCTAGAAAACCTCATTTCTAATGCAGTTATTTTGCTTTCGTTTTTGTACAGCTTTCTCAACCATGTGTCTAACATGGGTACACATAACGTATTTTGTATTTACAGTTTAGTTTTGATTCTGTTTCCTTTCATTACATTATTACGTTGGTAATTTGGCAGTAAATATTATCATTTTTCATTTCATTTCCTATTTTTGGTACAAACATCCCCATAAAAATACTTATAATACATACCTATACAAGTATGCTGTGTTACATGTTCTAAGGTTTGTTTATTTATTTTTAGATTTCTCCTTTCCTCATCAATGGTGGTTCTAGGAGTCACTCGGGTACAGCTCAGAGCGAGGAAACCGAAGCATTTGACCTAAGATACCAGGGTCGAGGGCTCGTCCCAACGCTTGGGATGATGAAGAGATTAATCATGGAGGAATTGGTGGAATGATGGTGGGGTAAACCGGAGTACCCGGAGGAAACCAACTCCATGTTTTCCACCACAAATCCCACTTTGTGGTCACCTGAGATCGAAACCGGTGAGAGCCAAGCGGTCTAATCTGTCAGCCAAGGCGCGGCCTTGTTTATTTATATTTGTTTTAATATTCCTCTCTACACGTATACAATTATAATTTACATACAACTTATTTATACTCCTCTTCCTTTTATGCTCCTTCAAGACTACATTTTCATTAAACATGGTGTGCTGCATTTATGCAAATTTTTCTATTCACTCTTCTGTAAGACATTCTTACAAAATAGATGGAGTCAACGTGAAAAATTCAATGCCATGGCTAGGATTTGAACCACGGATCTCCTGAATTCCGTTCAGTTGCTCTTAACCTTTGAGCTACCATGGCCAACGTTCCATCCTGACATTAAATTCTCCATCTGACTCATATATTTCCCCGTTAAACCACTAGGGACTCACGCATCCGAGATACACCGTTTGTGGCGACTTACCCTTGTAAGTACTCAAGTCCCAGGCTTCATCATTAACTCCTATTATTTTAGTTAACTGATGGAAATTAATCATTTCTCCACACTAGCAGTATGTAGGTTAAGGTTTTTAATAGATAGTGTCAACATGAAACATTCAATGCCATGGCCGGGATTTGAACCCTCCTGGTTTCAGATCTCCTGGTTTCGTCCAATCACTCTTAACCTTTGAGCTACCATGGCCGACGTACCATCCTGACATTAAATTCTCCATCTGACTCATATATTTCCCCGTTAGACCACTAGGGGCTCTCGCATCCGAGATACTCCGTTTGTGACGACTTACTATCGAAAATACTTAAGTCCATCAATTAATTTCCATGAATTAACTAAAATAATAAGAGTTAAATGATGAAGCCGGGGATTTGAGTGTGGAGAAATGAATAATTTCCATCAATTAACTAAAATAAAAGGAGATAACTCCATCAATTAATTTCGATCAATTAACTAAAATAATAAGAGTTAATGATAAAGCCTGGAACCTAAGTACTTACGATAGTAAGTCGCCACAAACGGTGTATCTCGAATGCGAGAGCCCTTAGTGGTCTAACGGGGAAATATATGAGTCAGATGGGGAATTTAATGTCAGGGCGGCACGTTGGCCACAGTAGCTCAAAAGTTAAGAGCGACTGAACAGAAACCAGGAGATCCGTGGTTCAAATACCAGCCATGGCACTGAATTTTTGATGTTGACTCTATCTATTAAACTCCTTGGCCTATATACAGCTAGTGTGGAGAAATGATTAATTTCCATCAACTAACTAAAATTCTTACAAAACTTTATACTTTTAATCTTGGGTTGTCTTTAAGTTCATAACCACACACATACAAACACGGACATAAAAACACACAGACATCACTGTTTCCTTCAAACTTCTACACTTAAGGGAGGCTAATTATCAGGAATAAAGAAGTATTCCCACGCTACAGCCTGGAACCGAAACTGTACTTCAGCTTAGGAGGAAGCCAGCTACCAGACCGAACAGGCAATGTGTAATTGTTGTGAACGAAGAGAAACTTCCATTCCTCATTAGGTACAGCTACGCTCAGATTTTTAAATACCGTGTTGCTCTGTGATGTTTTTCAATTTTCATTTTCTTTGTACGACCAAGAAAAAAATGAATAGCGGCTTTCTTGCAAAAATGGTTTCATTACACATTTCGTTGAGTAAATGTCGCTGAAGCGATGCTCAAATATTTAAAAGCGGGTGGGAAGGATTCTTGTATCGCACCACAGAGAAAGTAGAAATTGAACTCACACTAAATTCAAAGATTTATAGTGAAAGTACACTTTAATATTACCAAGGACTGTTTCGGGAGATCATTTGTTTTGATGTTACATTTTCATAAACACAGAAGAAAGTTTATTTAATGGCAAATAAATTTCAGTTTTTTCCAGCAACTGCTACAAAGAACATTAATATCAATAAAGTTTGATAAAGCTCCTGCATTTGTATCACTCGTAAATTTTGTGCTACTTTTTATGAAAGAAAACGAAGAAGAAGTACTTGTATCGTAAGTGAACGTAATATTGCTAGAAGGCAATATATAGAGTAAATAATGTGGACTGCATGTGACTGGAAGTGATATACGGACTCCAACATTTGGCTCCTGATAGAATCTAGGAGAGTACTCTGTTATAAATTAGATGGAACTGGCAGACTCTGCGCTTGGCATACATCCTAGGCGCGTTCAGACAATTCACTTAACTGCAATAACATTTATTTATACGAAACTCGCCCCATACATTAGCAGTAATGGTATTTAATTATAATTAAACTGATATTCCAACTAAGGCATTCACAGCAATAAAACGAATACAGCGTCTGTAATAGAAGCTCTCGGTGCAAACATCGAAGCATTATAGTAAAATAATAAGAACCATCTATAATTTTCCCTTCTGCCCCTGTAAATGGCTATGAATTTCTAACCAGCAGCTATATAAGAGAGTTTTAGTGTGTTTGTGAGTGAGGAGATGGTTACTGAGTTTCTAGAACGATGAAAGGTTATGTTCTCCGGGCGAGGTTGTTACATCTGTAGTGAAGTAGAGTGAGTACTGCTACTACACAAGATACCGGAGAAGCTTTGTGATCACTACCAAGCTGTTGAACCGTTCAGAAGGTGATCACATGTGTGCCTAGCTTATTATCCGGTTAGGTCACGCTGAAAGTGAAGTGATAGGAAAACTAACAGTAGAGAACTAAGTAAACTACGAGGGCTGTTCAATAAAGAATGATCACAAATGTTTTGACAACGTACATTTACTCATCCTCATAATTTTGATTGTCCTTCTCAAAATAGTCTCCCCTGAATGCGATGCACTTATCCCAGCGTTTCTTCCGTTATTCAAAGACATGCTGGAAACCATATTTTGAGATATCCTTCAAAATCGCCTCCGCAGCCTTCACCACCGCTTCTGATAATGGATAATGCCTTCCATGAAGGTGTTTCTTCAATTTAGGGAATAGAAAAAAGTCACATAGGACTAAATCCGGACTATAGGGAGGATGAGAGATGCACTTCACGTTGATTTTTGCAAGGTATTCAACAACATATTATGGTGGTGCAGCATCCAGCCTGCATCACGGAAATGTGGTCATATGCGCCTGATATGGACTTGCAATGTTTTCTGGACATCCCTGTAGTATTGTCCAGTTACTGATATGGGTGCAGGTACAACATGCTGATAAACCATTCCATGAATATCAAGGAATGAAATGACCATAACTTTCCCAGCAGAAACAACCACTTTTGATTTTTGGGGGTTGGTGATGAAGAGGATTTCCACACTGAGCTTTGGTGTTTGCTCTCAGGATCAAAATGATGTAGCCAAGTTTCATCAGCAGTGATTACGTTTGAAAGAAACACCGGATCTTCCTCTAACATCAACTTTAACTGCATGTACAGAGCTGCATACGAATGTCCTTTTGTTCGGGAATCATCAGTCTTGGAACCCATCGCGCACAAAGACGTCTCATGTGAAATGTTTCTCTCACCAACGTGTGGGTGGCACACACTGAAATGTTCGGTCCTTCACAAAGTGATCTTAAGGTAATTCGTCAATCCTCTCTCACAATGGCGGCTGCAGTGTTGATGTTTCCTTCCGTAAGAGCAGTAACTGGGGAACCGGGTCCACCTTCCTTTGAAATTAATTGTCTCCCCTCATTAAACATTTTAAACCACCTTCGAGCTGTGCTGTAGGGCAGTACAGACTCTCCATAAGCCTCCTGTAGCGTTGTATAGGCCTCAACTGAAGATTTGTTGAGACGAAAGCAGAATTTCAAAGCCGCATATTGCTCCTCGCATGTTACCTCCATTGCAGCGGTAGGCGATACTGAACATGTCTGAACTTAACTGATTCTCACAGGCAGTTACCAGGATTACCAATAATGAGACTACTACGGCGTGTTTGTTTCACATTAAGCTAACAGAATATAATAAGTTTGAATTTTAGTGCGAAAAATTATGACCGTAAAAAATTATGATCATTCTTTATTTAACAGCGCTAGTATATAGCAGGTGGTGTAGATTTCGTGAAAAATAGTTTTCCATATTAGTTATATACATATCTTCCTCAAAAGTTGTTGTGTCTATAGTTTGTCATCTTTTTAAGTGTATAGGAGTAATACAAAGGTCTCCTGAAGATAACTGAAAACAATCTTCCTAGGGCCCGTTGCCAGAGAATACTCGTAAACAAAGCTGTATGTGATCGAGTAATTATGAAATTCAAATTTCTCGCATTCAAATGTAAGAAAACATAAATTGCTATTGAATATGACATACTGGATCATCATGTCATCAGCAGATAATTTCGGTGTTGGAAGTTTAAGTGGGGAATGAAAAACATAAGACCAATATAAATAAAATATCAACTATTTGTCTTATACTGAATGAAATATTTCTATATTAGTGTATATTAATTTGTGAAAACTGTACAAATGTTTTGAATTTTGCCTGGCGTTAAAAGTAACAAGATTTCTAAGATAAATCACGTTTATGAGGTAGGCAGGTAAAACAATCTTTTAAAATATTTATGTAATGCATTTGATATTGTGTTATGCCGTCCGCACGCACACAAACACATTTACTGAGAAAAAGACCTATTTCTAAAACTGGCATCTTAGCACTAGAAGGACCGGCGAGTATGGTCCACTGAGAAGGAAGAACCCGTCATTTTGACGCGTGGCTTTATTTGCCCTTTTTAAAATGGTAAACAAATTTTAATACATACGGGTTTATTTAATATTATTTTTACAGTAAATCAATATATAATGTTACTTTTCTTTGAAGAATTACATGGTAAAATGAACATTTTAGGCTTAAAAATTAATCCAAATATACCCGGTAGCCAAATGTAAAATGGACAACTTCCCTTAGCAAGCAGATGTGTTTCAACATAAGATGTTGAATACTACAGTATATAGTAGAAAAAACACTTATAAACCTGATTTCGCTCATTCAAAGCCATCTGAAGCAACGTAGCACCTAACACACGTGTATTCAGCGTTGCCTAAAAATTGTCCTCAAACATACTTACTGCTAAGTTGTATATTAGGACAGGTAAGTTTATTTCCTTTTACATCAACAAATGGAAATACAAAATCAAGATTACAATTCTAAAATCCATACTGAAATATGCCATATATTCCTAAATCCTGAAAATCCTATCATGTTATCATGTTGCCCACCACTGAATAGTAATTCGGTCCCCATACACCTAACCCTAGGTTTTTGTGTAATGGAGGCCCTCTGCTCCTTTTTACACTTTCTGCCATTTCACCTATCCCAATCTACATTTTTCTCTTAATTGTTCTTAGCCATCTCTCTTTCACTTTCCCTAATTAATTCCCTATATTTCTCCTGATCTTTTCTCCTTTTACTGACAACATTTTCCTAATTACTACTTCACCCCCCAAATTGTCCCATTTACGTAGCCAAGCCTGCTCTCTCCATATCTTTGTTTGACTACAATTTAATATACAATGGAAATCTGCATTCTCTTCTTCACACAATGGACATTTATCTAGCTCCCTCTCTGGACCTATACCTTGCTAAGTTGTATATGAACTGACGTCTGCTTACTTTTTTACCCGTTACTTCCTTATAGGGTACCCATGCATTAATAGCTTCCAAGGCCAACACATTGAAAAAAATATGCATAGACTACCTTCTGCATCCATATTTCACTGCGTACAGTCGAGCCTTTTGAACGACCACGTCAATGACGTACTTGGTGTTATTTTAGTACGCCACTCATTCTGGCAGCTTATTAGGATGTTGTTCATTTATAGTAACTGTGTCATGCATTGAACTCAAAAGAAACATATTTTTGTTCCTTTTTCCCCTGATAGCACATCAGAATTTTGTCACCTGTCTTATAAAGTACAGCTATGTGCAAAGGTGCTGCAGCACATTTTGCTGATTGAGAAATTCCCTTTCTACATTTCTTTACTGTGCCTGCAGTGCTTGTACTTCTATGCTTCAAACTTTCTGCGAGGCATTTGGTTGTGGAAAAATTGTCACATGTAGTATTTCTTCCTGCAAAAACAAAGGGTTGTATAACATGCATTACAACATGCTCTCCAAGAGGAACACATATGGGGCGCTGATCGTTTTTTGCCCAGGCTAGGAAAACCATTCACCAGATACTTTGAATTTGCATCAACTGCAAGCCAAAACTTTATTCCAAGTTTGTCTGGTTTATTGCTCATATATTGAATAAAAGAGCATCAAGCCTTGCAAGGAAACAATTGCTCATCCACAGTGATACATTCACTTGTAATGTAACACTGCAAGGTATTGGCAATAAAAGGATTCCATACAGGAGTAGCAACTGCAAAGCGATCTTGTGTCTTTGAGAACGTATGTCCCTGTCATCAAATCGTATAAACCAAAAAATTTCAGCGAATTTGTTTCTGCTCATTGCGCTCCTGAAAGATGGTGGTCCCCAGGAATTTGACCATAACAACTTCAGCGTGAATCTTTTTGCTCCAACACCTCGTAAATTCATAAGTGGTAGCACGAATTGCGCCAATTGGGCAATAAAGCTTTCTTACTCACCGACAAAGGGTCTGCAGAGTACCATAAACCAATCAGGAAGTAAAACAACAGATGTGGACAGATCCGAAGGCTATT
Source organism: Mantis religiosa (assembly GCA_030765055.1). NCBI lineage: Eukaryota > Metazoa > Arthropoda > Insecta > Mantodea > Mantidae > Mantis > Mantis religiosa. Next base: position 52,417,721 of record CM060947.1, on the reverse strand, counting down.
TGTTCACACTTCCGTGCCCGACAAAATGACGGATTGCGGTCCTTCTAGAAGGAGTTGTTTGTACCAGTTTTTTGAAAGGTCAAAAATGCTTAATTCTTTGTGGAAGTGTTTGTCTTAAGTATTTATTAAAAGTCGTAGAACATGGAAAGTGTAGAAAAAAAAAACATAAGCAAGAAATAAGTCCTCTAAAGCAGCGCATTTGTCAAAATTACGGGTGTGGTCCTTCTAACAAAACAGATTAGCAATTCTCATAAAAATCTATTTAACATTTATTCTTCAAACCGAATTATTAGTTTTTATCTATTGCCCCAGTAAAGATGATATCCACCAAAGATTCAAAAGTAGCGCTTCCACACCTACGAAATGTTTGTTTTCCTCAATAGAAGGTGAAAAAGTACCACTTCACCAGTTATGAAAACTGGTAAAAAATTCAGCAGCTAGGGTTCTTGTGGTAATGGTGTTTAAGGGGTATGGGTGGTGTTTTTGATCTGAAGGTGCCAGGATGTCACGCCGAGTTCGCCCCGGGTGACCTAGAGCACGTTTAATTGAATCCATATATAACGCCATAGGAAGCAGCTGACCTCGCTTTGTGGTAAAGGAATTCCTCTTGTATAAAGCAAATATCTAAATAGCTTTCAGTTAGCATATGCCGTGGTTTTTAAATAGAGGATACTCTAACCACTATATATTCCGTCTGTTCTTCAATGCCCTGTTTGAGATAGAGTTCAAACTTCAAAAATAACTCATAATTGGAAGACAAGTATTGGCTCGCTATCAAGAAGGTGGGGGGGGGGGGGGACTAGCTTCGCAATGAACTAAAGAGGTGAAACTTTAAGATAGCTTAGAACTGGATGACAGTTCAATGTTAACTCAGTTTAAAGAAGATTATTCCACCCACAAGTATCCCTTAGATTGAAAACGAAATTATATAATTTCCCAATTAGCTTAAGATGTCAAATGTTTAGTACAGAAGTGGATGACAATTCGGTTTCAAAATTTCCTAGATCGAAACTACTCTTTATGAAGATGAGCTAAAGACGTGAAATTTTAAACATAGCTATTAAATGGATGAAATTCTATATAAATTCGCTTCTTGTAAAATCCTCCCTCCTCCCTCCCTTCTCCCCTTAATACAGAAAGCGCTTAGAAAAATCTGATTTTCTAACAGATGGCTCTAATTTTTTTTTTATTAAAATAGCCTGTGTTTGAGATGTTTTATGACGAATGAAAGGTATTGTGACTTTGTGGGTTCGTGAATTAAAAGTCTAGTCTGCGGAAATTCAAACTGCTCTTTATTTCAAGTAAAAAAACGTTTTGTACAACCCTTACAGGTGCTAAAATGACGTAACATACACTAACGCAACCTTCAAGGTCGTTTCCCACACCTCCACAAACAAAAGAATTCACTTTCATATCACTACACACGCACGATTATCAGTTCTCGACTCTCATCTCACAACTCCATTAAAAACTGAACAACTGCGTGGCACTTTTATGTCTCCAGTTTCTGTTTCTAGAAATTAGTAGAATACTCTATAACAATCAAAATGACAAGAAACAGACGAAACTTCAAGATATCTGTCTCTTTCTTTCTCTATTTCGGCGAGCTTTTATCTCTGCGCTGCACTATCTGCCTCTTCCGCGCGCGCTGGGTGCGCCCTCCGCAACAATGCCTCGAGAGCGTATAATATCGTATTTTCTGGAAATAATGCTTTGGGAAACTTTGGTATTCAAGCATTTGTCATACAAGAGCGTGTGTTTTCTAAGAGGCCTAAGTGTTATTGACAGGTTGAATCAATAGCCATAATCTTTGTCAGAAAACGTTAGAGTTATTGATGTCAAAGGTATCCATTACAGCCATATATCAATATATGTATTAGATGTTACAGTAGGGATGATTAACATACCCAGATTTCGTAGGAAGTAGATGCATTACGTAAGCAGATCTACAGTTGAGTCACCCTCTCATACCCAGCCTTCTTCCGGTAGACATATACTTTATGTACGTAGATAGACATACAAATTAAGGAACTCTGTTTTAATAACACCAAAAAAGTAATTAAAATGTCAACTTTGTTGGCAATTTTCGTAGTGTAATCTCTTCATAAGTGAATATGTCGTATTTACAACGTGTATAGAACATCGTAAATGTTGATCGCTCCTAAAGCAAAGACGTGCAATCCCACTTGGACAGTAATAGAAATAGGAGTCAGTGTCCCATCTGTGAAAGGGATAAGTAAAATGCGTTTTATATATGACTGCTTCCAAGTTTCTAGAATACTTTTGGTGCCTTGTCCCCTCCACCACTGTCACCTTTCTCCTCATTTCTCCTCATTTGCAGAATTATTACAACGTTTTATACAAGATGTATATACAGTTTAAAATTGAACTTAAATCTTTGCATCTTACCAGGTTCGCTTAAGCCCGTGAAAAACGATAATACATGGGTTATTCAAATATTAGTGGCAACACTGAGTGAATTTGGCGTTATCAGCGGTAAATCATGTAAACTGATAACAATGAAAAATAAGAGAACATAATAAATCCTTTCATGGAAGTGTTGAAAACAGTGTTGTTGTATAAATTAAATTAATTGGGAGTCGATTAATGACACTAAACAACACTTACTTTTAAATTTTCCCGGAACTAGTTTCAGAGGCCTTCCCTCTATCTTCAGCCGGACATCGACTGGCTATCATTGGTGTAGCTGGCAATATTTTGTCATCGGTCTCCTCTGGTGGCGGTTCGAGGAACTTGCTGAACAAATCTTTCTGGGAGATGTCGAAATTGAATACTTTGTTGCAGTTGCCACGCATTTTTGGGAAAAAAACCACAACATAAATCCAGAACCAAAATTACTAAAACTTACAACAGGAAAACAAGAACTGTCCACATGGGAACAAACCTTTTTTTCAAAAAATAGAAACAAAGTATTCAATTTCGACATCCTTCAGAAAGATTTGTTCAGCAAGTTCCTCGAACCGCCACCAGAGGAGACCGATGACAAAATATTGCCAGCTACACCAATGAGAACCAGTCGATATCCGGCTGAAGATAGAGGGAAGGCCTCTGAAACTAGTTCCGGGAAAATTTAAAAGTAAGTGTTGTTTAGTGTCATTAATCGACTACCAATTAATTTAATTTAAGGGCATATAATGTTTATTAGCTGTGAGTTTGAAGTCAATAATTTTATTCAATAAGACATTTTTAGTACGTTTGATTATAGGCTGTTATCTTTAGTGCTCTAATTATGTTTAATAAATACGAACAAAAAAGATTTATTAAAATTCAGCTTGCAAGAGGTATCAATTCTCGACAATGACATACAGAATTACTGGAAGCTTGTGGTAGACAGATTTTACCATATCGTACCGTGGCGAAGTGGACGAATGCATTTCGTAGAGGACGGGAAGACGTGGAGCTGGCAGACCGTAATTAGCAAGTGATGATGTGCACGGGAATGCTGTTAGAGCACTGCTGGAAAAACATCGTTGTTGAACTTATATTGAACTAGCAAGGAAAGTTGGAGTTGCTCCTGTTGCGATTCTCCACATACTTAAGAAGAAGTTAAAGATGAGGAAAATCTGTGCTCGATGTTTCCAAACAATCTTACGGAGGATACAATGTGGCAGATGATGGGAACAGCGAGATTACACTTAGAAAGTCGTGAACGTAAGGCGAGTAGTTTCTTCGATGTATCATAACGTTAGGTGAAACCTTGGTTCGTTGCTACCAACCAAAATTAAAGAGACAATCAAAAGAGTGCCGGTACATTGATTCACCATTGGTAAAAAGGTATCGACATGAACAGGATTCACTTAAAGTGATATTCATTGCAGCTTGTGATATTTTTGGTGTTCTTATCACTCAACTGTACGGGAGGGGATCCGTCCCCTTCAGCTGCCGTGGTGCAAGCACTGCGGACACTCTGACGTTACTAGAGAAACCTCGGGCCGAACATTCGAGCCTCTCCTTGAATGGGAGTTGTTCGGATTGGGTTGGACTCGAGGGGGTAGTTTGTTCCCGTTACCCGTGGGAGATCGGGTACCTCCGGCCAGGCTTCGGCCTCCCGCAGGGGACAGAGGGTTGCCTAAGAAGTCCCGAGTACTAGCCTGCAGAGCTAGTAGAAGATGTGCTAGATCACCAGGTGGCCCTTCCCTGCGGGGTTGACGCGCGTAAGTGGCGTATCCACTTCCACCCGTTTTGATGTTGTTGTCGATTGGGGGGAGCTTTTTAGACTCCAGGTATTGCCCCAAGGAAAGGCCCCCGGAGTTTTCCACTGCTCCCTGGTTGACAGAGGCCGGAGTATTCGGACTTTCGGGTAGACTTAGTAACAACATGTTCTTATCATTCATTCAGTTCCTCAAGGAAATTGTATGAATGGTGCATATTATCGTACACTTTATGGAACACCATTTACGACCAGCTGTGCGTCGTAAACGTCTAAATCTCATGAATTATCACCCCATTGTGTTACATGATGGTGGTCGCCCTCACACGTCTGCTCCTGTTGTTAATTTACTTCGCAGAGGGAACTGGGAAATTCTGGAGCATCCTCCACAGAAATGAGCTCATGTGATTTCTGACTTTTTGCGAACATGAAATTATCACTTAGAGGAGTTCAACTTAGAACCAGAAAGGCAATTATAGCAGCAGTGGGCAGTCTGTTCGAATATTAGAGCAACAAGAGCCTGCGTATGGCATCCGTCGGCTCCCTTATGAGTGGAGGCGAGTTCATGTTGGAAGAGATAAGTTCTAAGCACTGCGCCTCGGTAGCGTAGATTGTAACATGTCTGCCTCACGTTTAAGAGGTCCCGAGTTCAATCTCGGTCAGGGTGAGTTACCCGGATAAGGTTTTCTCAGGGGGTTTCCCTTATCCTTACACTCGAATGCCGGGTAGCTCTAAGCTCCATGGACCCTGGACATATTAGAGCATCATTTCACCCATTTCATTCACCGTCCGATATGACTTAACGTTGGAGGATGTAAAATTAAAAGAAAACTGCAATAATATGACAGCTCCAAAAATGCTATATTTGTTGTTAATTCAAATGTTGCTACTAATTATTGAATGATCTAAGTATATCATACCTCCCTTTCTTTTGTCGCCCACTGTACTCGTACATGGGATTGGGATTGGGATTTCATTACTGAGTGGATTCGGTAGGTAGGCCACCATGCTGGTCCCATTGTTCCTATGCCCCCAAGTGGGGGCCTCCGGGGAGGAAGGATGACGCGAAGGAGACAGAGGGCGGCTGACCCAAGGAGCCACGACAGTACAAAGGGCAGCGTCTCTACAGTTTACTTGGATAGAGACTTCTCCCGACAGGTCAGTAAACGGACAGTTTGAGTCTGTTTGAGTCCAAAGGTTCTACTCCCATTGGTCTTGAACCCGTAGGAACAAGACCCGGGCCTCTTTCAACCAGGGAGTTATCCGAGCTGTCCCAAAGGGCGCTCGGCGTCCTCCGTGGGGCTTTCCATAGGACAAGACCTGGGTAACAAACAAGCCCCCCCCCCATCTGGTCCTAGGACACAAGACGGGATGGAAGTGGATACGCCACTTACGCGCGCCAACACCAAAGGTGAAGACTACCGATATGACCTCGGTGGGGTCGCCTGGCGATCTAGCACACCTTCTACTAGCTTTGCAGGCTAGTACCCGGGAGAATTAATGACTTACCTCAACCCCGTCCTTAGACGTACCCGATTCCCACGGGTATCGGGAACCACTGCCCCCTCGAGACCATCCCAATCCGAACAACTTCCGAAGGAGGGGCTCAGATGTTCGGCCCGAGGTTCCTCCAGTAACGTCAGAGGTACAACGAGTGCTAAGGGTCCGCAGCGCCCGTACCACGGCAGCTGAAGGAGACGGATCCCCTCCCCTACGGAGTAAACGGACATACTCGCCGAGGTCTACTTCCCATAAGCCCCAGCCCCGTAGGACCGGGAACCCGGGCCTCATCTGTTATTTCCATTAGGACAGCACCTGTTTTATAAGCTGCACCCCCGTCTGCCTTACGGCAAAAAGGACGGATGTGGATACGCCACATACGCGCCAGTCCTTAATGAACCAGCTACCAAATAACCTTGGTAGGGCCGCCAGTGTCTAGCTCACCAGCTACTAGCTCTGCAGGCTAGTCCCCGGGACTTATAGGACAACCCTCTGCCCCCTCCGGGCGGCCCTGGCGACCTGGCCGGAGGTACCCAGTTGCCCGTGGGTGACGGGAACCAACTGCCCCCTCGAGACCAACCCAATCCGAACAACTCCCATGCGGGAGGGGCTCGTTATGTTCGGCCCGAGGTTCCTCTAGTAACGTCAGAGGTACCACGAGTGCTAGGGGTCCGTAGCGCCCGCACTTTGGCAGCTAAAAGGGACGGATCCCTTCCCCTACGGGGGGAGTAAACGGACACGCACCCCTACAGCGGGACGACAACGAGCCCAGCAGCCGAGCCCTAAAAGTCACTGCGAGGAGGTCCGAGCCCCAAAGATCCCTGGCTGGCGGTCACGAAATGCTCCCAGCAGAGGAGCGGAGACTGGCAACCGACCTACCGGAGGAGGAAGTGGTTCATTCAGAGCATATCATACTGCCATGCACCGCCGAGACTCTCGCCGACACTTCTACCCTGAAATAGACCACGAGATAAGGTGATATGAAATAATAATGGAGATGAAATGGAGGGACAGGAAATTCGGGATTGTAATTAACTTACCCAGTATTCACCTAGCGACTCGGGAAAACCTACGAAAAAACCATGGGTCAGGTAGGTCGGCCACGGGAATCTAACTCGGGCCTCCGGGATCCGGGCCACAGTCGAAACCGCCTGAGCCATCCCGCTCGGTGTACTCGTCCATGTCGTTACTCGTGTAAATGTCTTAAACATGCGGCATTTTAACCGTAATGGTTTAACATTTTTGAGAAAAAATGAAATAATGCTTTGTAAAGGGCAGTAAGAGCGGAGGACGTTTTTAAATAATTGTATCAAACATCGGAAGGTGCTGAACAAACATATCATTTATTTTGAGAGGGGTGGTTGAATACCTTACTCTAGTAATTAAAGTAAGTGTTAGACAAAACCCTATATAGTGTGTTCTTGAGAAACCTCTCTTACGAGTTTGACAGACTCCAAAAGAACCTGCCGTCACGTGATTGTGAACACTTCGCTAAGCGATATTTTACGGACTACCTCAGACTTGAAATAAGTCCTCTGGAGTAGAAAGCCCATCGGAGTGGATGATTTGGTGCCTGGTTGTGTTTTATTTAATTAATTTCGTTCGCCGCCTCCGATTCCTCAAGTGTTCGGTCCTCGCATGAGTAAATAAATTCCGTCGGCCGTTCTCCTCAATTTAAAAACAAATCCATCACAAGTGAGGTAAACACGTCAATCTTTCCCTCGGTGATTAAGGTATTGATCACTTGATCCATACAAAAGTGATTTCGGAACGAATTAAACCCCTTTCCAAACAGATATTCACGTTTTCACTTTCCTCAAACATTTACTTTGCTGCTTCGGTAGATCTGTGCGTTTCTCCATTAAGAGGATAAACCATCTGCAGTTTAAGTATGTTTGCCGAACAAAGTTTTACGAAAGAAAGTTTAGAAATCATATATTATTGCAATAGCTAGCTGTTGGCGTTATTAGTTAAAGAATAAATGGAAAAACTTGCCAGACATTTCCTTTGCTACTTCCGCTTCTACGGAAGCAGAAGTAATATTATGTTAATGGAAATTAATTATTCTTTCACACTAGCTGCGTGTAGGCTAAAGTATGAAAAGCTACAGTCAGATTGCAAAATTTAAACCAGAGGTGGGATTTGAGCCACGGATCTTCGGTTTTCGTCCGGCTGCTCTTCAACATTGAACTACCACAGGCAACATGCCAGCATGGCATATAATTCTCCAACTGACTCGTGTTTTTTCCTACCAACCATTAGGAATTTTCATAAGCCCATGAGACAATTACTTAATCACGATCTACTGTTCGGTAAGTACCTTAAGGCCCGGGCTCATTTATGGTTAAATTAATGGAAATTAATGTCACCCAATTGGAGCTGGGTAGGGGACAGGAGGCATTCAGACCACGCCCACCCATTTATCTTGGGCGCTCACATAGGAAATGGTTAGCAGATTGTCACGAGACACTGTACAGTCGCTTTCCTCCCCCTGACTTCTGAAGCAATCGGGATGATGTTTCGTGCCATGAAACTTTGAGAGGCAGCGATTTGGCTATATAAGCGGCGCGTTAGACGAACCAGGCAGTTCTTGGCGAGCAGCCGTGAAGAGTGCAGTGCTAGCGAACGGACTGGAAGACTGCGTTCGTGTATCAGAGGAGTTTTTAGTCGGCACTAGAGAGAGTTGTATGTAATAGTGAGTGAGGAGTGGACCTGTGACAGACGAACTGGTGGATTGTAATTGTGTGCACTACGTAATTCTATGTAATCGACAAGTATACCAACTGTAATCGGTGGAAATTAAGAACATTTTGAGTTTGTGCAACTGGACTTTTAATTTCACGAACCTACAAAGTCACATTAACTATCACACTAGCCGTGTGTAGGCCAAAGTATGGAAATATAGAGTTAGACTGAAAAATTCTATGCCATAGCTGGGATTTGGAGAATTTAATGTTATACTGACATGTTGGCCATAGTAGCTGAATGCTTAAGAGCAGCCGGAAGGAGACCGGAAGATCCGTAGTTCAAATCTCGGCTATGACAGAATTTTTCAGTCTGACTCTAGCTTTTTGTAATATTGTCACCGTGTGGCATTGTTGTGCTGCTGCCACAGGCCGGAGGCGAGCGATTGACATGAGAGAAGAATTAATTGTAGCCGTGTGTAGGCTAAAGTAGGGAAAGATAGAATGAGACTGAAAAATTCAATGCCATAGCCGGGATTTGAATCATGGATCTTCTGGTTGCCGTCCAGCCGCTCTTACCATTGAGCTACTATGGCCAATCTCCTGATCTGACATCTTTCATATCTTTCCATACCTTAGCCTACACACGGCCAGTGTGAAAGAACAATTAATTTCCATTAATTGACCTAATAGTGGTCCGAAATATAAAGCCCGGGACTTAAAGTGCTTACATGTAGTAAGTCGCCATTAAGGTAGTTGTCTCGTGTGTTTATGAGAGCTCCTAAGTGGTTTACCGGGAAAAACTCGAGACAGTTGGAGAATTTAATGTCATGTCGGCACGTTGGCCATAGTAGCTCAAGGGTTAGAACGGCTGGACGGCAACCAGAAGATCCGTGGTTCAAAACCCGTCTATGGCATTAAATTTTTCAGTCTGACTCTATCTTTCCAGGAGAGAAAAAGACAGAGAGAGGGTCTCTAGAACGCTTTGACCATTGTTGCTGCCGCTAAAGTTCTCGAAAAGTCTGCGGCTTTCTAGAAACTGTGGTTGGGGAATTAAAAATACACGTCAGGTATAAGGAGCGGCAGTTGTTTGTTCGACGTTTGAAGTGTACCGCAGTGATTTCTTTCATTTGTTTTCGAGCAGCAAAACACCAAGTCAGCCTCGAAGACAAATGATTGTCAATTTCACGCCTTTTTACTGCAGTAAAAGTACTTCTAAATTTCTGCAAACCAAATTTGTGAATCAACGTAGCTCACGCAGTCACAATATCCTATTTCATTAAAAAATTTGAAACCCAGATTTCAGAGGAAATGCCACAATTGAAGGCTCCCTGAATCCAGAAAAAGTTATGAAAGGTTCTGCGCGTGAGCGCATATTCGTTTGTCTATCTGTGGATGAGAATTACTCTAAAACTGGTGTTCTTCATCTAGAAGTACGTTTCTTATACACTAAGATCTTTTTCCTTGGATTACTGTTTATCACTTTAAATAACTCGCTCAAAATATAGAGCACGTCAGAGGTTATTTCAGAAATTTCAAGATATACATTTAATTTGGCATAAAAATATCTCAAACATATAGTAATCTAATTATAACTGTTATAAGCATCTTTGGGATATTATTATTTCGGAAAGCTGTCGATATACTTCCGAGTTTTGGCTGAAGGAATTTTTTCAAAAATATTTATGTCGAATCTTAAAAGAAGTTGAGTTTCAGTATTAAATTTAACATTCAACCGAATTTTGTTTTTGTTCACGCACCAGCACATCCGCACACAAATACACATTCAGAACTTACTCAACATTTTCGGCAAGATTTCGCTGATACATCTTTAAGAAAAATACAGTACTTCCTCAACTCACTTTAAGTACATATTAGAACATTATAAAGATCGGTTTGTGTAATTATGTACAGAAAAACAAAAAAGTGAAGCCTTTTATATAAATAACAAACTTGCTCCTTACTTTTATATTCTTAGAAAAGCTTCTAAGTTTTTGGAATCAAATAGAATATGCTTAAGATATTTCCATTACAGATAAAATATATACTTTGAATTTTCTGATAAGTGCTTCATAGTTCACTACTCTAGCAGCCCATAGCAGATTCATCAAAACAGTAAATATTAGAGACGGCATTAACAGTGAGAAAAGGTTAGCGAAAAGGGATGTCTCAAAGAAGATATATTATAAAAGACTTTTGTTTACAAGTTTGGAAATATTTTACTGCTTAGAAAGGTATTTCGTTTCGAATTAAATTTTTTGTAGGCGGGTGTAGTCAGAATGTGCTTGCTCTGAGCACCATTTAATTAACACAAACCCAAATTTGAGGGCGGTGCAGGGTAATTTCGCAATAATCCTAGCGTCGCTACCAATAATTCGCCCCAAGGCAAAACCACCGGATTCCGAACACCCATCCAGCCGAGTGTAATGAGTAGCAATTTCCAGACGAGGCGCTGCCCATTAGTACACAGAGCGAAAATTTTCCACTACCACAACTTAGATCCTCCCCCATGATCACGACCACAAGAACCCCAAGCCCTTGCCTCAAACCCAAAATCAGGTACACTACCCATTATGGGTCATTAAACCCTGCTAACTAATTTCCTTTCAAATTTATTTCGGCAAATAACACAAATTTCTTAAGGCGCATTCTCTGATCGCGTGCAGTTTTAGCAGCAAACAACGCCCTCAGATTTCTGCGTTCTGGTCACGGAGAGCGTATGTGCCATTCGTTTTAAAACTCATTCCATATCTGTATAACACTAACAATAAGAGCTTTAGCCTTCTTTTTCTTAATTACGTTCACCTTCGTTAAGTCGTATCGGAAATTAATGGAATGGACGAAATGTTGAGCCATGTGAAATGAGGTCAGATTTCATAGAGCTTAGGATTACCAGATATTCGTATTACAGGATAAGAGAAAACCCTGGGGAAAATCTTATCCAGGTAACTCACCCTGACCGAGATTCAAAATCAGAGGCAGACACGCTACCATCTACGCTACCCAATTCACAAATTCCCTTTACCCTACCTATTATCCTTCTTTGAAATCATAATGGTAATATGTCAATGTTAGTATTTTTGTTAATATGTTTGTATTGCAGTGATTTTCTTTGCATGTATTTAATATATAATGTATGCAGTAGGGCCGCGTCGTGGTTAAGTGTTAGACCGCTTGGTTCTCAGCAAGGTGGCCTGGGTTCTATCCCAGGCGACCGCAAATTGAGATCTGTGGTGGACAAAACGGTGTTGGGACGCGTTTTCTGCATGATCCCCGGTTTTCCACGCTATCTCATTCTACCGGTTCTTCATCTTCATCTCATGCATCATCATCTCACCACCTGCAGTACCGTATTTAGTAAAAGCGGCCGTTAAACACTGCACATTTCAATTTCTGTATATAGTCATAAAATATATCAAACATATTAATGGTATTTAAAAGAGGGCCGATACTTAGGAAAGGAGAGGAATGGTTCATAGGAGACCAAAAGGTAGAAGTGGTAAACGAGTATGGCTATTTAGGTGTAAGGATGTGTAGCAGTGGAGGATGGGCTGCACAAACCAGAAAAGTGATAGCTAATGGCAGGGCGGCAATGTCAGGGGTAAGAATATGTAAACATAAACTGGAGATGCCAGTTAGATGGTTAGAAAGAATGTATGAAGCTGTTGTTGAAGCCAGAAGAATATATGCAGTGGAGGTATGGGGCACATCAGAGATAGGAACACAATTAGACCAGATCTATGGAATGTTTTGCAAAGAACTACTAGGGCTGCCAAAATCAGCACCAAGAGAAGTGGTATTGCTAGAGCTAGGTAATACAAAAAGGAGGGGGATAATAATAGAGAGAATATTGAAATTATGGTATAAGTGTAATAAAGGGCAGAAAGGAGAATTATAGAGTCTGTGCATGAAGCAACAGAAAAGCATTAAAAATACAAATAGTTGGTGGTCGAAATTGGAAAAAATGATATTGAAGATAGTCATGGGAGATCTATGGAGAGCAGAGGAGACAAATTATAGCGGTTTATGGAAGGAAGTGAGAACTAGACTACAAGACATAGATAGGCAAGAGATATGGGAAAGTATAGAAGAAAAGAAATCGTTGAAATTTTATAAGCAATTAAAGACAGAATGGGATAGGGAAAAATATATAGATCAATGTGACAAAACTGGAAGAGAAGTCGTAGCATGGATGAGAGTATGAATATCATACTTAAAAGGGTTGAGAAGTAATGAGGTAGGGATATGTGAATTATGTGGAGAGATGAAGAGAGCACTGTTCATTACCTAATAGAATGTAAGGAACTAACAAATTACAGGAGAAAAATATGGGATAAGAAATGGGACAGTGTAAGTAAAGAGATATTGACAGTACGCATGCTAACGGGGATGGGACAAAAGAAAAATAGTTGTATAGGAGATTTCTTATATAGGATAAGAGAAAAGTGGATTAGGACAAAAGAAGTGAAGGTAAAGAAGAAATGACACCAAGCTGATCAGGAAAACCAAAGTCTTATAGCCAGGGGACCTGAGTCAGCAAGTAAATCTTAAGGTCAGCAATTACATGTATTTGTACAGGAGGTAAAATACAGCATGTTCTTTGTTAAATTGTATTGTACTGAATTTGTAAGGGATACTGTACAAATAAATAAATATCACAATAAATATCACAGAATGTCAGACATATTTATTTTAATGGTTCCAGCCATTTTTTAAGCACCTTTACTTAAACAAATTTCAAATTTAAAGGTAGATTCAGGTTGAATCATTTTTCTTGAAAATCTTCGTGTTGCACCCTAAAAGATGTGGGAGCTAACTGCAAAGTATTAACCAACTTTTCGTTTTCGGAGAGGGAAAACAACTAGACAAAACCAGCGCAATGCGGTGCAGAGCAAACAATAGCTCGTAATATGGCCACGCGTCCAGACGTGGCACATTTATTCCCAATATATGCTGTCCTCCCTTGTGGGAGAGGGAGAGGCGGGAAATGAATGACGTTAGGCCTCTATGCTGAGGGGGCTCTGCGATTATGTGAAGTGTGGAGTGTTTTAACCACCGGTTTATTATGAAGAACTAACTTTACTCACGACCTGCACAGCTCTATCAGTTGAAGCTATTGATCCCTGTGCGTGTACAATGACAGTAGCTACAATGATAGCTAGGTATTTGACAAGTAAAATAGTCTACGAGCACTATTAGAGTTAGTGCTCACGAAACAAAACAAAGCCGAATTGTGAATAGGTTTAAACGGTTGAAAAATGACGTCTAGCCCAGAGACTAGTGTCGAGCGTTTTTATGTGGAATCCATGAGAAAGTGGGCTAAACAAAAAACTGGTACGGGGGATGGGGGAGAGGTGGCGAGCGAACGCGTGCTAAACGGAAATGAACGGAGAATGTGAAGATGAAGGCTCGGTCGATATTGCAGGAGGCTGATATGTCCCACCGTGACCTGGCTGAGCGGTATACAGGAGGGGGTGGGGTAGCACCACACTCGATATTTAAGGGAATATTGGCGTCTCAGATCCATACACGCCATGTTTTAATATGTCATGTACAGAAAATATTTCACATAACACCTCTAGGGCATATTAAACGACTATTAGGTTCTCTTGGACACCCCTATAACCAACATAGTCACCCCTTCAATGAAGTTCACATGAATTTTATAGGAACATAATTCTTCTGTTCTAGATAAAATAACTACATATTTGAATTGTTCTGAATAATAAGAAGTAAGCAGTTCCACTAACGTCACTTGATCAAGTATCACTTTTTTTTTTAACTTCAAATATTAGTGTTTCCACGAACTTCCTCAAATGCATCTCAAGCTTAAACGATTTGAGTTATGAAAACTTACCAATCAATTTACGAGATGAAATAAATTAATTTACAAATACCTTTAACTTAATATAAACGTTTGGTAAGTAATCTGGATAAGCCAGAAAAACTGATTAAGATATCTTGCTTACTTTTATTTATCTTGTTCCCAGTTTACATATTCAATTTATTATTATTTGTACTGTGCTATGGACTTTACAGGCAAAAACTCCAAAATTGAATTATCTGCTGATTTATTTATTTTTTGTGTAATTTACGTCCTCCAACGTTAAGTCATATCGGTCGGTGAATAAGATGGGTGAAATGATGCTCAAATAAGTCCAGGGTCCATAGATCTTGGAGTTACCCAACATTCATCTTTCAGTATAAGGGAAAACCCAGGAAAAACCTTATCCAGGTAACTCACCCTAACCATGATTCAAACTCAGGACCTCTTGAACGAGAGGCAGACACGCTACCTGCTACGCTACCGAGACAGGCTATCTGCTGATTCCCGTACGTGATGTGGAATAGCGCCTTTCGAGATCGTGTTATTTAAATTTAAATTAAAGAAACTTACAATAACTGGACCAGAACTTTGTTTATTTACGAATATTTCCAGGACAAATAGTTCCAGTAATGCAATTTCCATTAAATGGATTATTAGCAATCACCGATGACTACCGTCAGCAGAACTATTTATTTTCTGCACTTCAAAACTGATAACTGTTGACACTTTGACATACTTTTAGGTAGGTAATGGACAAAGATATGCATGCAATTTTTATATCAAAAACCTTTCGTTTTGAACTGGCGACCCCTTCAATAAATATTTACGTGCTAGTTAAAAAAATAGGTCACTTCATATACTTACTACTTAAATATTATAATCGCTGGTTTGAGAATTGTAGAAACTTAATTTTCCGGCAAGATGGAGCTCTGGCACATTGTTTAAAAAGAGACTTTGATGAGTGGACTGAAAGACGCTATATTACTGATTCCGGAACAATGTGAATTAAATCATAACTGTCTAACAAATGTTTCGGTTATTAATTTGCAACATTTATGTCTTCGAACACAAAATGAATTCGTGTAAACAAACGAGTTAGGGATATTGAAGTTTGAGCGGTGTCCTGCACTCAGTCCATTCTAATTGGTATACCAACCGAGTTGGTGTGTCATTTCCTGTCCGTGCGCTCAGTGTAACCAAATTCAAGGGTACTTTTGCTTTAGTGCCTTTGTCACGGTACGGAGTATTATGCATTGTCGGAATCTGCCTTGTGTTCCAGTATGGGGTCAAGCTGCACAACAGTTTTATGAAAATTCAATGAAAAATTTCATAATTAGGAACAAAACTACGAAAAATGAATATATGGAAAATCTTCTATATTAATGAGAAAAGCAATAGTGATCACGAAAACGTGTTGAAGTGTTCTAAAATTTACTTTAAAAATATGTTTGGTTTAATTTTAAACAATTGGGTATTTCATATGACGTTTTCATAACATTAAGATTCTCCCAATAGTTTCCAAAGAACGTAAATGAAATTTTCGGAAGAAGAAAAACAAAAGAAGGATAATGATGGCTAAACATCTATTTCGAGAAATGTTTTCATATGGAGGATAAATAATCGAGCAGTTGGTCATATTTAAATATATTTGGTTAAATAGTATTAGTAATGGATATGAAGCTAGAAATGGGTGAATATATTAAAGTACACGAGAAAATAAATGGGTACATTAAAGAACTGAGTAAAAATGAGTCTGTATAGACAGTATTTAGGCCAACATTAAAGTGTTAACATGAACTTGGGTAATAAAGACCAAGGTAAAACCAAGGTTGAGGGTATCTTAAGTGAGATGTTCTGATGCCTTTTTTGGGTTTAATAGAAACATTTGATTACGGAATGTAGAACTACAGAAAAAAAAACATATTATAGAAAAAATTAAAAAGAATCAGCGCAAGTAAAGAGCCAGTTAAAAAAATGCATCTATGGAGATTATCACGACCAGTATTGTTTTATAAACCTTTCGAACGAAGAGACTTTTGACAACTCTGTATGAGGTGAAGAGAGAGTTTGGTTAACCTAGGAACAGATGTGAAGAACTGATCTATGTTATGAAATGAGAGGAAGCGGGCACTGTAATGTATTCATTTTCTGTTAGCTATTCTTATGATTACCGAGTTGAATCTTAAGTTTACTAACTTGGATTTCGTTAGACCAATTGCAATTTCAAATAAACGATTGTCATTAAAGCAAAGCAAAAAATTATGACTGTTTCTCAGTTTTTAAAATTAAAATCCTCAAATATTAAGTCATATCGGTCGATGAATGAAACTGGTAAAAGGATGCTCAAATGAGTCGAAGTTTCAAAAAGCTTAGAGTTCCTGACATTCATCTTTCAGGTCAAGATAAATACCCCCGAAAAGCCTTGTTCAAATCACTAACCCTGACGGAGATTTGAACTCAGGACCTCTTGTTCGTGAAGCAGACACGCTACCATGCCACAGAGGCGGGCAAATTTTGAGTTAATTAATTTTAATTTGTATCAAAGCTTAGCAACAATTTGATTAAATAGCAGCTGTGAAATTTTTGGTCTTAACCACTATCTTATGCGTTGTATTATATACAAAAGGTTCTCGAAGCGTCGCCAACTTAGTTTGAATGGGCAACCCACATAACACTACTGTAGTGTCATTCTCATTACATTAAGTAGAACTGAGAGCTTCCTTTATTTTATATCCAAGCCCTCCGGACTTGCTAGCACTGTCACCGGCAAATGCATTTGTTGTACTAATATTTAGCTTTGATTAACGGATATAATGTCTTTATTGTATTAGCACAAAGCCATGCTGTTAATTAATTTCATATTCCATAATACCTAAAGAGTAATAATGATGATGATGATGATGATGATGATAATAATAATAATAATAATAATAATAATAATAATAATAATAATAATAATAATAATAATAATAATAATAATAATAATAATAATAATAATAATAATAATAATAATAATAATAATAATAATAATAATAATAATAATAATAATAATAATAATAATAATAATAATAATAATAATAATAATAATAATAATAATAATAATAATAATAATAATAATAATAATAATAATAATAATAATAATAATAATAATAATAATAATAATAATAATAATAATAATAATAATAATAATAATAATAATAATAATAATAATAATAATAATAATAATAATAATAATAATAATAATAATAATAATAATAATAATAATAATAATGATAATGATAATGATGATAATGATAATGATGATAATGATAATGATGATAATGATGATGATGATAATGATGATGATGATAATGATGATGATGATAATGATAATAATGATAATAATAATAATGATAATAATAATAATAATAATAATAATAATAATAATAATAATAATAATAATAATAATAATAATAATAATAATAATAATAATAATAATAATAATAATAATAATAATAATAATAATAATAATAATAATAATAATAATAATAATAATAATAATAATAATAATAATAATAATAATAATAATAATAATAATAATAATAATAATAATAATAATAATAATAATAATAATAATAATAATAATAATAATAATAATAATAATAATAATAATAATAATAATAATAATAATAATAATAATAATAATAATAATAATAATAATAATAATAATAATAATAATAATAATAATAATAATAATAATAATAATAATAATAATAATAATAATAATAATAATAATAATAATAATAATAATAATAATAATAATAATAATAATAATAATAATAATAATAATAATAATAATAATAAT
Source organism: Mantis religiosa (assembly GCA_030765055.1). Taxonomy (NCBI): domain Eukaryota; kingdom Metazoa; phylum Arthropoda; class Insecta; order Mantodea; family Mantidae; genus Mantis; species Mantis religiosa. Next base: position 52,399,695 of record CM060947.1, on the reverse strand, counting down.
AATAATAATAATAATAATAATAATAATAATAATAATAATAATAATAATAATAATAATAATAATAAAGTTTCGCCCATTAGGAATTAGAATTATTAAAACTTTCTCAAATAGCTGGTTTAACCTACAAATCCACGTCTGTAGGTGTATGAGAGGTTAGGGCGTAGGATTGTATTTACCTAATAGTGGTCGGAACTATAAAACCCAGGCCTTAAAGTACTTACAACATAGTAAGTCACATTAAGGTAGTTGTCTCATGTGTTTATGAGAACACCTAAATGGTTTATCGGGAGAAACACGAGTCAGTTGGAGAATTTAATGTCATGTTGGCCAGTTGGCCATAGTAGCTCAAATAGTTACAGTGGCTGGTCGGAAACCAGAAGATCCGTGGTTCAAATCCCGGCTATGGCATTGAATTTTTCAGTCTGGCTCTACACTTTCGAAGAGGTTAGAAGTTCAAATCAACCTCTCCTCAGCAGTTTTCATTTCTGTACTACTGTATTAGGTTTGCTCCTATTTCTAACCGTATTGTTTTTAGTATAGATAAATATATTTCCCAAACACTCCTTTCGGGCATGAAAGTGCTGGTACTCTCGTACTAGGCCTTCAATCAACATAAGGTAGGAAAAACGTAAAATAACGAGGAATATGTAGCCAAGTATATACTGCTGTCTTCGTACCACATTAACTGATTTCGCTGAGTAGTGCTTTTACGATCCATTACTACCTATTTTGGCAAACACACGCCACTACTAACTCTGAGCACAGTATACATACTTTGTGTAGAACACAAAACCCCTACAACATAGAAAACTAATATTATCCGGCACGTTATACGCGTAAAACTGCAAGAAGTAGATTTCCGTGTCTGTAGCGTGCCTCGCATTCAAGAGGTCCCGAGTTAGAATCTTGATCAGGGTAAGTTGGGTTGTATTGGATTCGGCACTATGACAGTATTGATCAATTGTACATATGTCTCAAGTGGGGCATACCCGTGAAGAAGGATGATGTGAGAGGAGGCACAGGTGACTCCTTAGGTCCGCGACCCTCTATCGCCTTTCGCTTCATTCTTCCTACAGGTGATGCTCCACTTGAGACACAGGTACAATAAACCACTGGTGTCAGTGCCGAATCCCCTCCCTAGTAATTGTAATCGTAAAATTGTACGTTGTTCACAGATAAACAGTTCTTCTTCCAAAACACTTTCTTTTTTGGAATGAGGAATTTTTCAAACATGTATTTGCAATGAAAGTTTGGTATGTATTTTTGAATAGAATACAATACTAGCCAAAAAGCACAAAAATTAAAACTCAATTTAACTTGATCCCTCACATTTAATATTGACCAAATCCTCCATAATTTTATAACTCTATGCAATGTATAACACTGTCCATGAGTTGGGAGAATTTCATTGTGGTTATAGAGATAGCCAAATTTCAAAGCAATCACATAGCTGCCAATTGTTAAAACTTTTGAATACTGCCGAATACCTTCTATCCCCATTGCACTTCCAAGGAAATACACTTATGAAATAAATTCTACGATATATGCATGTTTCAATTAACGTGATGTAGATAAAGGAATAGGATTCTGTAATATATATTTATGGAACTAGTGAGGTAAGCTGATGTTTATTAGCAAGTGAAAAATTTTAACGCCGAGGACTTAAATTTCAAGAGTATAATAGACGTCAAACCTCGCCAGTCCCATGCGAAGCTTTACCTGTTACCTAAGAAAAAATCGACTTGAATTGTGAATTATAGAAGCATTAGAAATTGTTTTACAAAAGCTTTAGAATCGATGTTTTTACTAGGTGTAAGATGATTTTGGAGGCTTTGAATAGCGAAGAATCGTAATACAAAAATAACAAATTCTAAACTGTATGTTAAAATCAGTGGTTCAGGTGACGAAAAGTTTATACCTCGAATTACTAACCTTAGTTTGCTGCCACAAACGTCATTTGCAATATTAGTCAAGGAATATTTATTTGCGATGATGTGATTTTAGCAATAATTTTTCAGAGAAAGCACAGGTACATTGTGGATGCTGTATGTTTGTTTGTTGTTTTTGAGGTAACTAAAGACAAATTGAACATCAGACCAAACTATATTGAGCTAATCGACGGTCAAAGAGATTATATCTTTATTTGCAAATAACTTCACAAATTTTAAATTTATTCTTCTGCTATATTGACTCTGATACAGATAATTGACTCTTTGCAGGGACTTATTCATGTCTAACAGTAAAAGGCTTACTTTTAGTAACAAAAGTATCGCTCAATGATGTATTTTGTTCTTATGGTGGTGGATAAAACAATTTATAGAAGAATAAACAGAGAGCCAAATCCCCCCTCTCTCTCTTATGCACAGAATTCAGTTTGTATCCAAGGGAATTGGAAACATTCAAACTTAATGTCTCCATAATTTTGAGATAAATATTCTCTGAGAGAGATCGTCGCTATCGTTCACTTGTTTAACATGTTTCTACGACACAGAGACTCCTAAATAAAAGACAGCAGAAAGATAAGGGCGATGGAAGCACAAAAAGGTGTACCCGCTGACTGTGTGTTAATTAACTAATTGCTCGACCTGAACTGGAGTGTTTGCTATTGTGTTCTTAGGGTACACCAACCTTGTTAGCAATAAATTAAGTGGCTCCGGTCAGCACCAAGACATTTATGGGGGCCTGGCCTCTGCTGAGATACGATCTATCACTTGGACATCTCGGGGACTACATCTTCTCATTATCACATTAAACATACATCATCTCAGATTTATTTTGGTTTTACGTTATCGACTATGGAATTATTATAGAAAAGTAGATTATAAAAAGTTTTGGAACCTTTTGCTAAAAGCGAAATCATATTTATTGTATCCACGTCACTTTCTCTTCGACAAAAAGCTTATTTTGCTGTCTCTTTATATTAATTGAATAACTTATAGAAGTATTTCGTTGCATGTTTCATTATAGATGCTAAAGATACAGTGAACTTTACCGAATATCACACATTTAAAAACCGATCGCTGGATGCTAGCCTTGAAATTCCATGCTCTTCCATAGTTCTTCAAATTTCTCGAAAGAAACAATTGATAAGCGGCAGCGCTTTAATTGTCAAATAGTTTTTAATGTTGATGTGGCATTTGAATTTTCAGCAATTAAGTATAAAATATGAAGGGAGAGAAGTTTTCAGAAATCGAAGCCAATTGGAAGAGATATTGGGATATCTCACAAATGCTTTATGCTGCAAAAGCAAACATAATCTGAAAATATTATGGGATTTTAAGAAATATCTATGTTTTGTTTAGTAAGTTTGTCTGTTTGTTATAACTTACCAGTTAAAAAGTTAATTTACAATAAAGAGGCTTCACATATTATTAAATTAAATATACCTATACGTTTCATTTGGAACGTAAATATTATAAACAAATGGCACGCACTTTAATTAAAATCGCTGTTGCCATGTTTTATAAAATTAAAAGTTTGGAAACTCTTTTAATGTGAAGTAAAATTTCAATTTAAGACCTTTCGAGCGAATTTTAGGGTCATATCTGAATATAAAACAGTGGCGAGCGTGGAATGAAGCCGCTTTCCAAAGAATTTTTGGAGAGAAACAAGAAAATTCGTAAGAAACAATACCTTATTTGCTCTGAATACATTTTTCAAAATATATTCGTGAACATCCGTGGTGCTAGGGACAAGTTAGTTTCGAGTGACCAGTTTCGCGAGCTCATTCAATGCTGAATATGTCTGTATTTACGCATTCATACCCTTGAGTACCATGCTTCGTAGGTTTCCGGGAGCAATTGTGACTTCGATAGTGAGGAAGCAATATTTTGTCATGTGAAGTCTCTGTAGCGTGTGAAGGAAAATTGCTTGTCGGTGGAGCACCTACCTGCCATGTTAGGGGTCCCGGGTTCGATTTCCGACTGCGGGGACTTTTCTCTAACCAAGATGATTCCCCATTTTTCCCAGAATCTGGAAGTATGGATGAGAGTACGAATGTGTGCTTGATCTAATGATGAAAACCCAACGAATACGAGTTAACACCTTCGGTATGTTCCAAAGGAGAACGGCCGCCGATATGACCATTGGAGTTAAAGGAGGATATAAATGCAACAAATAAAAAATTGCTTGTTTGTTTTGTTTTATGTGGCGCTTTGAAACATAACTGTAAGTATATTTCAATAATATTAGTAAAAGTATTTTACGTAGATTGGTATTCAGTGGTGACAAATAGGAAGTGAAGAAAATGGTGATGCTTCACCAGTTAGAAAAAGTGTGTGAATTGCCTACTTTCCCCATTTTAGGCTAGCACTTTACTCTGTAGGAAAGACTGAAACATCTGTGTGGATAGGGGAGACAGGAATATGCCTGCTTGTTGTGTGAGCAGTTTTGCAATACAGAAGGTGACTGTACAATAGAAAGAGTGCTGAAGAGTAGTTCTTTGAGTCATTATTCTCTCTTATTTTAATGAAAATTATTATTTGGAGCTTCTCTCGCTTTGAAAGTAACGCCTCGCCACTGATGGAAAGATTAAATGGGAGTCATCCAACATTTCGTTTTGGAGTTGTGCTATTCGCACGCATGTACAGAGAGAATTAAAATAAAATAATATTGCCATTTGAGACATGTATAAATATATTAAAAGACAAGTCAATGATAAAAAGTGACTAAATCCACAAAAGAAAGTGCATTTCACATAAGAGGCATTCAGAATGACGAAGAATCCGTAGTCAAGAATCCCGGTGCCTGGGAGTTTTCAATTGTTTAAAGTATAGGGACCTCGCCCTCTGTCTCCTCTCACGTCATACTTCCTCCCGGGAGTGCTTCACTTGGGGGCATAGGAGGAATAAACCAAGTTTGGACCTCCGTAACATAACGTGTTCCAGTCCATTTAGTCCCTCAGACACCGGGCACTTCCCTAAAAGAGCATTATGGGTTCAGGAACTCATAAAATGTTGATACAACTTCGGTGAGATTTTCACATTACATTTTTGGGTGCAATACAGTCCTTCTACTATTAATAAGCACTACAATATTGGATAACGTAACACTGAATCGTGCTTGCGACGCAGTATAACAATTTAAAAAGGAAAAGGAATGAGGAAGAGGCGGGATTTGTAATGAAAGATTAAGGTCTTTGACAGAAATCTAAGAATGAGATTTGTAGCAATAAATGCGACAAGAGAACTTAAGGATTTCTAGCTGTAGTTACTCCGAGTAAAATTACTGGTGAGCTTACCGCCTCGTTATGATTCCAGAAGATGTACGCTGGAGGTTCAGGGCTGTACAGCACGACGCAGGTGAGGTTGATAGTGCTCCCGCGGTCTATGTACAAGTCAGGTCCACCAATAATATCTGTAGTGGGTTCTGAAACAAAACAAAACAGCCATTCATATAATTACTTTCGAGGTTATGTTACACATTGCATACCTAAAAGATGGTAAAAGTGTTAAAAAGTCAAAATTTAGTCTAAAAATATTTTGAAACCTTTATTTCCTTTATGTAGTGTAAAACCTCAGTATTCAACTTTTGTGAGAAAAACTCTACTGTTCTACTGACTAAATATGTATTAACTAAAATGAAACTGACAACCAGATGAGGGAATAAAATTCTATGTGTAAGTTTTGTATATCACTCTTCAGATAATGTGGTAGTACTTGCTTTTTTTTTAAAAAATTAGCTATTTTGGATCGTAAGGAAAACCTGAGTAATTAGCTTAATCAAAACTTTTTCTCTAAAATATTATAAAAATATGGCATCAAAGTTATAATACACTAATAACTGTGGCACAGAAATATTAAAGAAAATCTTAAATTAATTAAATAGAATTTGTAAGAATCAGATTTCACCTATAGATATCCTAACATATTGTATCGATCATAATTATGTTAATTTTATCCACTTAGTTCCTACTAACGGCAGAGTGAAATATTTCTGCCTCACGTTCAAGAAGTACCGAGTTCGAATCTCGGTTAGGGTAAGTTACCTGGATGAGGTTTTTTCCGAAGTTTTCCATTATCCTGAAAGACGAATGTCGGGTAACCCTATGCTCCATGGACCCCGGACATATTTGAGCAGCATTTCAGCCATTTCATTCATCGCCCGATATGACTCAACGTTGGAGGACGTAAATTGCAAAAAAAAAAAAAAAAAAAAAAAAAAAAAAAAAAAAAAAAAAAAAGGTCGGTAATATTGTGACTTTGTGGGTTCGTAAAATTAAAAGTCCAATTTGCTGAAATTCTAAATTACATCACATATCACAATAACAAACAGCATTCACTTTACATCAGCTTTCATTACAAGACACTCAGTTGTTTTCTGCCTACCTCTCGCTGTTTTACAACTGTCCGCTCGCGCGTCACAATCGCTTATATATCTCATTCATAAATTCGAGAGGTTTCGAGTACAAATAAGAAACCAAATTTTCTCTGTCTGTCACGATATCACTAGAACCTTCCAAACGTGAAATCCTATCTGTGCCGGCAAGACCTTTATCTTAGCTATCTTTATTTGCCGGCTCTTTGTGAACACTATCCGCCCTGTGTTATCTATTTGCGCCGAAACTTTAATGCCCGTTGCCACGACAATATGAAACGAGAGACACAATTTATATTTTGAGCTTTGGTGTTTCCAATGGAAAGTTCGACATTGTCGACCATAATCTACTTCAGACATTTTGTCAATAGAGCGTCATTTGTTTTGCTTACATTCACTTGAAAATTGTGTCTCAAAAATAATGAAATTAACTCATGAAAATGTTCGTGCAATTTTTTATTATGAATTTCCACATGAATTATCACGACAAGAGTGCATCGATGAACTATCTTCCACATTTGGCGACGAAGCTCAACCTTTTGCCGCTGTGAAAGGCTGCTGTAACGAATTTTATCGTGGCCGCCATTCGCTCAATGATGAAATTTATGAATGTTATCCAAAATCAGTTGTGTTGCCAGAAAACTTTGATGCTGTGCAAAAACTAATAATGCAATTTCATAATGGAACATTTTGTGACATTGAGGCAAAGCTACGAATTAGTTCCACCAGCATATATAAACTATTGCATGATTACTTATCCTGGAAAAGGTTTGCTCTCGTTGGATCCCATATAAGTTGACACAATCTCAAAAGGATATTCTTGTCGATTAGTGTACAAAAATGCTCAAGAAATACAATGGTGGTACCTCAAAAGGTGTATATATGATTGTAACAGGTGAGGAATCATGGATGTATGCGTAGGAGCCGGAACGTACGCAGCAGTCGGCTATATGGGTGTTTCAAGTTGAAGCAAATCCAACAAAAATTGCTCGCACTCGAAGCACTTCGAAGTAAGTGGACACTGCTTTTTCTTAAAACTGGCCATGTGGCAACAGTGCCTTTAGAGGAACGTACGACGGTCAATACCTAATGGTACACAGCCATTTGTTTGCCGGAAGTCTTCGGTGAAGTAAAGAAAACCAACAAGAAGCGCAGCATGGTTTTTCATGAAAACAATGAAGAGCGCATGGATATTTCGTCTAACAATGGAGTATTTGAAGGCTCAAAAAATCGAATTGATGGATCATCCACCATGTAGTCCTGATTTGGCAACCAATGACATCTTTTTGTTCGCGAACATAAAGAATAAATTACGTGGACAACGATTTTCGTCGGCAGAAGAAGCCGTTGAGGCCTTTAAGATCGATTTAAGGGAAGCGTACATTATCCCAAGTCATGAATATGCTACGAGGGCTGTTCAATAAAGAATGATCACAAACTTTTTGACAACGTACCTTTACTCATACTCATAATTTTGATGGTCCTTCTCAAAATAGTCTCCCCTGAATACCATACACATGTTCCAGCTTTTTCGCGAGACTTCAAAGACATACTGGAAACCATTTTGAAAGATCCTTCAAAATCGCCTCCGCAGCCTTCACCACTGCTTCTGATGATGTATAATGCCTCCCACGAAGGCGTTTCTTCAAGTTAGAGAATAGAAGAAGGTCACATGGGGCTAAATCCGGACTTTAAGGAGGGTGAGGGATGAACTTCACGTTGATCTTTGCAAGATATTCAGCAACAACATTGACAATATACGGCCGCGCATTATCGTGGTGCAGCATCCAGCCTGCTTCACGGAAATGTGTTCTTTTGAGCCTGATATGGACTTACAATGTTTTCAGGACATCCCTGTAGTATTGTCCAGTTACAGATGTGTGTGCAGGTACAACATGCTGATAGACCATTCCATGAATAACAAAGAATGAGATGACCATAACTTCCCCAGCAGAAGCAACCACTGCTGCTTTTTGGAGGTTGGTGAAGAAAATTTCCACACTGAGCTTTGCCGTTTGCTTTCTGGTACAAAATGATGTAGCTAAGTTTCATCAGCAGTGATTACGTTTGAAAGAAACTCCGGATGTTACCTCCATTGCAGCGGTAGGCGATACTGAACATGTCTGAACTTGTCTTGTTCTCACAGGCGGGAACCAGGAGTACCAACAATGAAACTACTACGGCGTGTTTGTTCATCATTAAGTTAACAGAATATAATAAGTTAGAATTTTAGTGCGAAAAATTATGACCGTAAAAATAATGAGCATTATTTATTGAACAGCCCTCGTATTTGAAGAATACTCTTTCGGCGTCTGGCAGTCTGTATAACTCGAGCGCGGTCTTTAGGAGCCACGGACTGCTGAAACTTACCAATAGCATGCCTCTGTAAAATTGTTCAACTCGAAGGAAGATAAAAAAGTTTGGAAATACGTACTTTTTGCCAGTATAAACGTCGACTACTTCATAACCACCCTTACTGATACCAAATGTTAAACAGCAAATTCGTATCTAAACACAGTTTTTACTCTGTTAAATTCTAAAATCTCTGTTTCCTTTTAATTTCGCAACTTTCTTTACTGTGTTTGTGCAATAGCTGAACCTAGTAGCTCTCCCCCCCTAGGAACGCCTTGATTTAATGGGTTCGTTAATCACTGGCAGGCATTAATTGCCTTAGATGCGCCTACTTAAATTGCTTAAATAATGACTAGATACTTGTTCCCTGACAAAACAAGTTGCAGCTAATGCTTCTACATTTAACAGTTCCTTATAAAATTACTAATATCATCAGTTAATATTTCCCTGTTATAACGTTACAACAATGTCATGTCGCTTGGTCGTAATAACATTTAGAAATGCTCATTTGTACAGCTTTCCATTTCTGTAATATTTTCAAATGTTTACTATAAATACAAGAGTTTAAGGCTTACTACTTATTTCTATGTAACACATCCACTGCATCTTGTTTTCGTTCTAACATTAAAGTAAACCTATTAGCAATTTGTAACCAGGGTATGTCGCAGCATCCCATTGTACCCCTGGAAGATGAGCAGCCAGAACGTTCCGCGGCAATTCATCAACGGAATCGATGATGGCTCGGCAATAATAAAGAAGCCATCAAAGAGCTCCGCAAACGTTGTCATCGCCAAACCTCTCTTTGCCGAAGTTTCCATTTTATCTCGACTAGAAAGTAATTAAGCTGTCTGTAACCCGTTCCAGCCCATTACTCGCGCCGGAAACGACCCACGTCATCATCGCGGAGATTTAAAATTGCAGAGTAAATACTTCGCTTTTCCGATATAAACTACAGGTTGTTCCTTCCTAACATGTGTTAGGGGAACTTGGGGAAACATGGGCAATAATGACAGGGGGCCAGGGCATAATTACTGATACCTTTATTGTATTCGCACGACTTTTGTTATCTAATATCTTTTATTACTTACCCTACTACTCATTGACGGCTACTATAAATAGCATTGAGTTTCACCCAAAGGCTTTATGTCGAGATTTTACCGTGAATAAGAATCGAATCCAAGGAACAGCGGTTTTAAAGAGCTGCGTGCGTGTGAACACCGTATAACAATGAAAGGTCAAATAAATATCGAATTGACTATTACAACTATGCTTCAAAGAAAATCCTTTCATCCCTAGCTACTTTTTACATGCAACGTTTTTCAAAGTTTCTTGTTCTCTTAGACATGATGTAACACATTTGAATAAAATTCCATATGTTTAGGCGACACTTAACATACATAACCTGTATGTTCTCAGAATAGCTTCTGAATGACTTGTACGTAAACTCTAATACAACAATTGACTGGTAAGGTAAATAATTGTATAAACAAATGAGAGGGAGTTAGTGAATAATTGCAACAAATCATTTAAACAAATAAAAATATTAAGACACCTGAGCAGACATGTTGTGAGGAAAAGAAGTCATCAGCAAGAAAACTCCCATACGAAGGAAATCAGTTAATTAGGTACATTAGCTAAGGCAATTAGTGAAAGTCAGTCAACAAGTAATTAATTAGCCCAAGGTTCGATTCTTGGAATTAAGGCCGACTACATATCACAGCTTGTTCGCAGAAACACACATCGACCATTAAAAATTAATATTTAATATTTAGCAAGTCACATAGTAAAAATTATTTGTCAAATGCAATAAGAAGTTTATGATTTGGTAATATATTGTCAGGTGGATGGTTGAGGAATGCTTGGAAATCTATCAAATTTAGACATCATTATTTGAATACTTATTTCCTCTTTCCTAACTCTCTTTCACATTTCTGAAAATATCTAAAGTCACTCTTTCTGCCGACCCGTGAAAACAGCTTAATGCGATATTTCACATGACATCAGCTAATGATAACAACTTCCTGTCTGCACAGGTCGGTCATGTGCAGCTGACACAGTGCTGAATAGCATTCTAAGTCAGTCAGGATGTTCTAAGAACTATGGGAAACGCCTTCGAAGCTTTTGGAGTTGGATTCGCCTAATTTGGCACAAGGTACGTCATGCTGAGAGAGTTCGTAATGAACAACTGGTTATTTCTGCAGCCGCAGGTCTTATTCTTCGTCTTCGGATCATTCTTGGAGTCACTCTTGATCAGAGTCGCTATGCCGTCCGTCAGCGGAGGCTTTAATCACACAACCAACACGACACACAATTGCTAAAGGTAGGCCCCGCAAGGAGATTTATATAATTATGTGATTGTTACTAACACTCCAGCAAGATCTCCTCCAGAAGTTGGAATATGCTTCTCTCTTGTATCTGATTCATTATAGTCAATGTAACCGTCAATTTAAACCAAGTATTATCTCTACCCCATCTTGATTTCATCTTATCAGCTACGTCGAAGTTACAAAGTAGTTTGTAACAATATATAGAAACTCTGGTGGAGTACTTATGAAGTAAGCGCAACTTATGTTCATAAAATGGCCTGTATTTGCAAAATTATAATTTTTACTACGTGTGTTAATGGGAATATTTTGACGGTGACTAATTATCGGCTTTCTATAGCACCTAAAGACCGTGTCTAGGTTATGTATTCCTCACAGTTACCGCAAACGGCTTTGCGCTTAACATTTTAGCAATTCAAGGTAATATTCACGTCACACTCATACTATGAAAACAGCAAAATATTTACATGTCAGAAGTTAAGAGATATAATACTTCAACCGATACAGTATATACTGCTAAAATTCTGATTAATTCTATTTCACAAAATAATCATAACTTACTAAAAATACGAGGGTTGTTCAATAAAGAATGATCACTTTTTGTGACAACGTACCTTTACTCATTCTCATAATTTTGATGGCCCTTCTCAACACAGTCTCCCCTGAATGCGATGCACTTGTTCCAGCGTTTCTGCCAGTCTTCAAAGACATGCTGGAAACCATTTTTGAGAAATCCTTTAAAATCGCCTCAGCAGCCTTCACCACTGCTTCTGATGATGGATAATGCCTCCCACGAAGGCGTTTCTTCAAGTTAGGGAATAAAAAAGAGTCACGTGGGGCTAAATCGTGAGTATAGGGAGGGTGAGGTATGCACTTCATGTTGATTTTTGCAAGATATTCAGCAACAACATTGGCAATATGCGGCCGAGCATTATGTGGTGCAGCATCCAGCCTGCTTCATGCAAATGTGGCTCCCAATGAAATGTTCAGTATTTCAGAAAGTGATCTTAAGGTAATTTGTCGATCCTCTCTCACAATCGCAGCAGCAGTGTTGATGTTTTCTCCCGTAAGAGCAGTAACTGGAGCACCGGGTCCGTCTTCCTTTGAAATTGACTGTCTCCCCTCTAAAAATTTTAAACATCTTAAACATCTTCGAGCTGCGCGGGCCCAAATGACCTTGCTGTCGACGGGCCCTAAAACACCACACACTCACTCACTCACTCACTCACTCACTCACTCACTCACTCACTCACTCACTCACTCACTCACTCACTCTTCGAGCTGCGCTTTAGGGAAGAACAGCCTCTCCATATGCCTCCTGTAACACTGTATAGGACTCAACTGAAGATTTGTTGAGACTAAAACAGAATTTCGAAGCCGCATATTGTTCCTAGCGTGTTATCTCCACTGCAGCGGTAGGCTATACAAGAACATATCTGAACTTGCCTGGTTCTCACAGGCGGGAACCAGGAGTACCAACAATGAAACTACTACGGCGTGTTTGTTTCTCATTAAGCTAACAGAATATAATAAGACTGAAATTTATGAAAATTTATGATCGTAAAAAATTATGATCATTCTTTATCGAACAGCCCTCGTACATAATTTATAGGCCTACATTACATTAATCAGTCAAAATAACTGATGTTATCTATGCAAACACTCGCCTACACATAACTTGAGAGAAATATACTATAGTCTGTCGTAACAGCTGTCAGCAGACGAGTTTCCGCTGTCATAAGCAGAAGTTGTCGTGTTGTTGTTGAAATGCTAAGCAGGGAATCCTTATGCGGTAATATATATATCGAGGGCTGTTCTTAGGCACTGTGGACTGCTGATAATCGATCACTCTTCTACAAGACTGTAAGACGAAAGAGGCGAAAGAGACATAAGTCCTGTTAATTTCATAACTACTTCACTACATTCCTAAGTTACACGCTGCTAAGTCTTAACTCTCTTATTCGCATCTGAAACATCTGTATTCAGTGAGGTGCTATTCAATTTTGGTTCTTTTATAATTTTAGAACCGGCCTATAAGCTTACTTGCAGATAGTTTGACTTCTGAAGAAAACGTTTCAGATATCCTAACCTCAAGATAACGGATTTCTTATTGACTATTTTATGGAATGCCTAATTGTCTTAGCCACGCTGACTTACAACTTGTAATTTAACATAGTGAGATATATTCAGTATCAATTCAATTGAACCCAAAATGTACGTATATCGCTATTAATAATAAGACAAATAATTTTCTTTTCTTCAACTCTAAATATTGCTTAGTTATTGAGTTCTTTTTCTCTAGTAGAATTAAAACTCGTGCTTCTTGGATTATGCATTAATTTTAACACATGGAAATCATTTACTGCAATTATTCATTTCTTTATAACTTTCCTTCCAGAATCCCCGTTAATTCTCCACGTAAATCTTAGTCTGATGTGAGGGATTTCTGTGAAAGTTTATAACCTTAGATTCATTTTTATACACAAAGTTTCAGTATTTTTAGAACTATCGTTCAAAATGTCAACTATATTCTATGTTCCACCTCCTTAAAACTTTTCATCTTATCATCTCAAATACATCTGCCGAGAGGGCTACGGAAATAAAAGACAATCATAACAACACTAGCTTTTGTTCTGGAGAATCCGTACCAGTTATTGCTCTCAGATCAGGAAGTTTGTCCAAAAAACAAACAGTTCTTGTTTACTCAATCATCTTTGAAACCTTCTAATACTCGAAAGATACAAGGAAAGACTTTTCCCTAAATTAAACGGAGGAGGTTGTATATGTGTATGTGTCTTTGTGTGGGTGGGTTTCTCTATACTGTTCTTTTTTGGCTGAAGAACAAATTTTATACAATAAATCCACGAGCAAATCATCTCTACATTAGGGAAAGAATTGTATTATATTCCCATGACATTCTCTAAGAATTCTTTAACGAAATGTTCCTCAAAAAGCTATTCTTCCACCTGCTTTATTCTAACCGATATAAGTGTTCTTAGAAGTAGATTTCTTGCACATATCCTTGTAGGCTGAATAGAAAATACAGGAATAAAATAGGCTCAAGAAATTTTAATGATTTTTAAATTCCACAATTTTTACATATAACGAGGAGAAAAATGAAAAACGAAATCCAATAAGAAAGTATTTACACATTCATCCAATAACAAAGAATATCTTGTTAGATTTCTGACCAAATTAAAACCAAAGAAATATGTCCCATGCAAAGGATATTTTTGGGTGTGCAGTTTTTTTTAAAACATCCATATAGCATATTTGGTATACAGCTTGTTTCGAAACGACGCTGTTTCGTAGTGTATAACTTAAATAGTCCGAATTTCGGTGTTGCAGCTTCGAAATTCTCTTAGGTAAAATTTTATGCAGCATTAAATATTACATTATTCTGTGATAAGGCAGCGCAGGAACCACTGATGTGTGAACATCAAAAGTTGTAATTGGGACGCACCGGCCACGAAAACAAAAACATTACTCCTTGTTCTTTATCAGTGACCTTAGCCTCGCTTTCAGGTTAAGGGGCAAATAGCAGTCATTTGTGAAAAAGTAGATAGTGACTCGAACAGTTCCAAGGCTGTTCATTTTGCCATAATATTAATTCTGCAGTGCTCTCAACCAGAAACCGTCAAATCAACAGCTTCCTGTTCAATTACAAATTCTTTATCAGTGTTATTTAACACAGTGAAATAAAATGCTCGTCTCCTTGCGTAAGACATTTCGGTTTGGTTAACTTTATCTATAATTATTCCCACTGTAAGATTTAATTTGCGTATGTCCACCAGCTTAGTTGCCGTCATCGACTGTTATAACGGAATGTCGGAATACGTTAAACACCCATAAACAAATAACTAAGGAATATCTGCGGTTTCATAAGCCAAATAAATTCTTAATAGCAGCAAGCTACTGTGGAGAACGCCGGTATGTTTACAGTTTCAGCAGGCGGCACGTGTATTACCTACCTGCGAACTTCGATAGTGTGAGGCACGCGGGTTGTTCCTGTAACTTCCTAATCCACACTCATTCTAGTGCAGTTTTATACCGCTCTTATGCCGCTGCCTCTTATTATTATTATTATTATTATTATTATTATTATTATTATTATTATTATTATTATTATTATTATTATTATTATTATTATTATTATTATTATTATTATTATTATTATTATTATTATTATTATTATTATTATTATTATTATTATTATTATTATTATTATTATTATTATTATTATTATTATTATTATTATTATTATTATTATTATTATTATTATTATTATTATTATTATTATTATTATTATTATTATTATTATTATTATTATTATTATTATTATTATTATTATTATTATTATTATTATTATTATTATTATTATTATTATTATTATTATTATTATTATTATTATTATTATTATTATTATTATTATTATTATTATTATTATTATTATTATTATTATTATTATTATTATTATTATTATTATTATTATTATTATTATTATTATTATTATTATTATTATTATTATTATTATTATTATTATTATTATTATTATTATTATTATTATTATTATTATTATTATTATTATTATTATTATTATTATTATTATTATTATTATTATTATTATTATTATTATTATTATTATTATTATTATTATTATTATTATTATTATTATTATTATTATTATTATTATTATTATTATTATTATTATTATTATTATTATTATTATTATTATTATTATTATTATTATTATTATTATTATTATTATTATTATTATTATTATTATTATTATTATTATTATTATTATTATTATTATTATTATTATTATTATTATTATTATTATTATTATTATTATTATTATTATTATTATTATTATTATTATTATTATTATTATTATTATTATTATTATTATTATTATTATTATTATTATTATTATTATTATTATTATTATTATTATTATTATTATTATTATTATTATTATTATTATTATTATTAATTATTATTATTATTATTATTATTATTATTATTATTATTATTATTATTATTATTATTATTATTATTATTATTATTATTATTATTATTATTATTATTATTATTATTATTATTATTATTATTATTATTATTATTATTATTATTAATTATTATTATTATTATTAATTATTATTATTATTATTATTATTATTATTATTATTATTATTATTATTATTATTATTATTATTATTATTATTATTATTATTATTATTATTATTATTATTATTATTATTATTATTATTATTATTATTATTATTATTATTATTATTATTATTATTATTATTATTATTATTATTATTATTATTATTATTATTATTATTATTATTATTATTATTATTATTATTATTATTATTATTATTATTATTATTATTATTATTATTATTATTATTATTATTATTATTATTATTATTATTATTATTATTATTATTATTATTATTATTATTATTATTATTATTATTATTATTATTATTATTAAACTGGAGATGCCCAAGTTAGAAAATAATCACATTCAAGATATAAGTTAACGGCAATACCGATACCAGATGAGAGGTCTTCAACCTCTAGCATCTTTCCTCCAAACCAAAATAGGGTACACCTGGTATAATTAACAAATATTTCATATAAAACAACATACATAATCATATCGTATTTGAATGCTAAGGATTCATTCTTATAAATTTGAAATATTGTTAGATTATTGCTTCAGTTCACTCAAATCATAATTATTACAGAAGGAACAACGGGTTGAATTATCTTAATTTTAATACATAATAATTTTGCCGCAATTAACTCGTTCACTACAGCTCTTCACCATACAAATCTCCGAGCATTAAATCGGTCGGTGCCTCTATCAAATAATTCCAGTTATGTCTAGAAGAAGGTTAGTCACGAACTATTGAGAATTAAAATAAACTCAGAAAAATTAAGAATATATATAATAATCTGAATAAAATTCAACAAGAATTACCACCATTAATAAAATTAAATATTCCCTCTTGACCAAAAGGCTTTATATACTGTGCAAATTAAATGTCCAGGCCGAAACAAAATCACAAGTACATACAGAGCTGACAAATTCTAATAAATCACGTCTATGCCTCCGCAAGAAACAACTCAATTTTAATGTGAAAATATCTGCTTAGCGAGAAAAGGCCATCCAAGCAAATCAAAGAAGTGAGAGAGGTGTGCACCCAAATTGGCAGGATAGAAACTACCAACCTAGCTAAACTGCCTGAAACAAATACGCTATATACGGCGACCAGCAGAAATACAATCACTGAACAATATCGATCTACCCTAAGTATCAAAATTATTTGGAATTCGTTAGCCGAACTAACTCAAAAGGATGAAACTATTTACGATAAGCACAAATAAAAATGAATATCTGTTGGCAGAGTATTACATATTAATGCCCGATTTCACCAACAAATATTAAGACTTAACACGAGTTTAGCAATAGTTAAAACAAAAATTGCATTTCACCAACAAGTGTTAGCGTAACACTCGTGTTAAACCTCATGTTAAACTAACAAGCCGAATTCCTAATGTTAAGTCCTTAACACATGTAAATAGTCAAGATGGCGAGCATGAACTCAGCTGTTGATATCGATTTGCTATATTTAAGACCGTCTAAATGGCATTCGTAATAGAGTACGGCCTATGAGGGAAAATGATTTTGAGGAACTATCCGAAACAAATTGTTTTACGGAGGTATAGACTGTCGAAACATGTTGCTATGAAGGTTACTGCGGAAGTACAAGAGAGGCTAGAACATGCATCGAAAGGAATATGCCGATCTCGCCTTTGCTTCAAGTATCAATAACCTTGCGTTTTTATAATTCCCTGAATTATGTGGATAATACATTGTTCACCTCCCGTCTTGAAACGTTTAAGGCACTTGTTCTTCATACCTCGTTTTAAATTTACGTAATACTGACAATTTGTTTGGTGCTTGTAGTAGTGACACATGCATTTGAATTAAATTCGTTTCCCATATTTTCCCCGCGACATCTTTCTCTGTTACATTCACTGCATCCGTCCTCTTAATTTTCCACGATATCCTTACACTTCGTCGCCATTTCAATTAACAATTCTTTCTCCATCGATGAGAAATTTGTCTCACGGCTTTATTTATGATTTTGTTCATCCGCCATTTGTGCAGACGAAAATGAAAAACAAATGGCATCGGAGTACGTTCAGAAAATCATCCATAGCCTTCTATAGCTATGATATTTAAAAGTTTCTTAGCGTTAACACAGGTTTGTTAACATTTTAAGAAAACAGGATGGTGAAATGCAAGAAATTTAACATTAGTTTTAGCGCTGTGACAATTGTTACTTTACATTTGTTAACGTCGATTTTAACATCTTTTGGTGAAATCGGGCATAAATGACATAAATATGTGCACGATTGCTCTCTGGAAACATTTTATCATATCTCCAAAGCTTTATTTTGGCACCGCAATTTCTTTACTTTAAAGTGTAGTCCATTTTATAATTGAATTTAGATAGTAGCTAGAATATCAGGTTAAGGTTAAACTATGGCTATCAGATAAACTGTGATTAATTGCAAAATTGATATAGATTTGTCATTTATGGACGTTGTTTATCTGCTGTGTTTCTTAGTCCATGTTTTGCATGAAAGATCGCTTAAGTTTGCTTAGAGATCTCTTTATCAGATTGAGGTCTCATGACACTAGAGCACTGGCTTTACTTCCCTTGCGATGAAGGCCATACCAAGGAATTTTGCACTTGTAAAACTACTTCGCCCTACAAGAGGCCTGCATGTAGACGCGGAGGACGAGAGGGTTATTTCCAATGTTGGACTAATTACGAAACGGATTATACTGGGTAAAGAGAACTTAAATTTTAACCAATCATATGAGTAAATTATAGGAGAGAATTGAGTCTTAAATCGTTGTCAACTGGGTTCCTCAAGTTCATCTTGAGGTCTGACCTAGATCTTCGCTACTTTTTGCTTATCTTTCCCGGAAATTGAAGCTGCACTTTTCTCCGGAATCATATAACACCTGATTTGAAAGGCGTTATCTTGCAGCCCGCTTTTACTGCTCGGGCACCGACGCGTGAAACCCAATTTAACGCTTGCCGACATGTTAGCGTCAAGAAATTTGATTGTAAAAACCCTGTTTCCAGTACAGCATTAAAAGTTTCTGCACTCCGCTAGACAGAAATTGATGGTCTCTATGGAAGAATACCCCTAGCCATTGTTAGAACGTAATAATATTAAGTGACGTTAGAACCGCTTATGTTCATATGGGGAAATACGTTATGTTTTTGTCAAAATAAGTAATGCAATAAAAATAGAGGACTTGATTGTGTATGTAAGGGAATTTCAAAAAACACTTAAATTATTTTCATAATTATTTTACAATTGATATTTCCAATTCGTAATGAGGAAACAGGGGCTATAAGGCATCTTTTAATTTTATTTCACAAATTACTTAACCATTAAACAGGATTTGCAGAGCCCTTCTACTGGAATAAGAATCCACCACTTAAGATTCCGAATCGGGCATGAGCCTACCAACCCGACTGCCGGCCTCACACCCACGTACGCAAGATAGAGAGGGGAGATCATCCAACTGATACGGATAGGACATGTGGTCAGCATCTCGGGACCCGCAGCCGGAAAGTTAGCATTCTTTGACCGGGATTCGCTACTTACTGTAACAACTACATAGCATAGGTCCTATACCAGGGACTTAAAATCCGCACTTCCACAGATGGGTTCAAACCCTGTCGCACTCTGTGGCAGGTAACCAGAATATAAGGCTCCAGCTCACGTAGTAGCTTCTGGAATACAAACATACTAAAACAGGTTTACCAAGAGCTACTTGACTTGAAATTATCATTGAATACAAAATATTTTTGGTTACTACACAGAATAATAAACCATATGTATATAACCAAAAGCAGTTACATTTCATTGGAAAGAATACATGGATAATCGATTCTGTGTTATGCCTATTTCTTTAATTGGCTTATCAAATTCTGTAGATGTGTATATAATGAAATAATGTCCAAACCTCTTAATAGATATATTATAAATGTAAAGGGGATGCTCTGGTACCAAAATGGACAAAAATATGATTTTTCAGAAAACAATATTTGAAGAAATATTGTCTTCAATGTCTCCAAAATATGGACATTAAATATCATTTGTCAAACCCATTAGGGAATTGGTGTATTTCAAATTTATTTAGACACTTGCAATGAAAAGTGGGTGTGGCAATTCTACCAATTTTATATCTCTTTTTTTCTGTATAAAAGCTTTTGTAATTTGCGTAACACGTTTTTGCAGTAAATATTGATGGATAAAGCTGAAATGCAAAGCTGTTATGCAAAGCATAACTTGTTAAAGAAAACTATGTATTGGTTTGTAGATTACACTTCGACATTCAAGCATGTCTTTTATTATTTTAATTGTTACTAAAATGTTTTTCAATCTGTTCCGAATGGGAGCTTTTCAAAATACAATGTAAAATTTTGTTGCATAGGTATAGGAAAATTAGCGTACCAAATTTCAGGTCTCTATTTTAATTATAAACTGCAAACATTGTACATTGTATTCCTATTTGATTCTTTCTAAAATAGAAATAATGTTTAATTCAAAGCTGGTTAATCTAGAGCAATGAAATTTGTACCAACAATATATAAAATAACTGAGCGGGATGTTTTTTTTTTAATTTTTTTAATTTACTTCCTCCAACATTTAGTCATATTGGACGATGAATGAAATGGGTGAAGCGATGCTCCAATAAGTCCCGAGTTCCTGGAGCTTAGAGTTACCCGATATTCGTCTTTCAGGATAAGGGAAAACCCCGGAAAAAGCTTATCCAGGTAACTCACCCTGACCAAGATTCGAACTCGGAACCTCTTGAACTTGAGGCAGACACGCTACCATCTACTCTACCGAGGAGGGCTACCGAGTGGGATGGCTCAGGTGGTTTCATCTGTGGCCCGTATTCGGAAGGTCCAGGTTCCATTCCCGTGGCCGACCTACCTGATCCATGGGCCCTTTTCAGTGGCTTTCCCGGGTTGCCAGGCGAATGCTGGGAATTCCTGTCCTTCCATTATCATTTCACATCATCTGCTGGTCTCCTAGAAGTGTCGGCGGGTGTCTCGGCACTGTTGTGTGTCCTTGGATCGGCTACCCTCTGCCTCCTCACGCCTATCTTTCCTCTTGGGGATACCCCACTTGGAGCTTAGGAACAATAAACCATAGGTATCGGTACCGAATACCCTCCATAGTAATCCTAAGTGGTTGATTAGGAAGGAGATTCCATTTGTATTGGAGTGCCCGGGCAAGTCCTCTATTAATTCTTATGTAAGGACATTATTATTATGTCTATATGTATATACTTATCTGTTAACCTCTGTATGTCCTTCTCTAAATCTCAAAATAGGAGAAAGTGACGTAAATTTAAGAACTGGTAGGAATCAAATGATGTGTTACTGAAAATAGAGAGAATTAGATATTGCAGGGACAAAATGGTGGTCAGAAGAAGTGAAAAATGTATCGATTTTTGTGAACAAAATCCTCTTGATATTTTAAATGGAAAATACGGAGAAGATGAAGCTGGGGGATACACATTTATAAAACAAATGTTCAAAGTGTAATTAATTACGTATTATGTAAGAAAATTTTATTTCATTTCCTTGATAATTGTGCTAAAATTAAGTTCGTTCGCAGACAAGGTCCGTTGTTCTGGCCTGCTTTGGGAGGTCCCTATCTGAGTAAAATATGGGGACCCTGCCCTCAGTACTGTCGTGGTTTCTTGGGTTGGCCGTCCTCTGTGTGATCCCGCCTCATCCTTTCTCCCAGTGGTGCCCTACTTTGGGGAATAAGTACAATGTATCAAGACTGTTCTCCGTGCCGAATCCCCTCCGTGGTAAAATCCTAATCCTAAACCTACATAAAGTCATTCCTATTTCGATCTACATGAAGTAAATGGAAGAATAAGCGTGTTCGAGAATATTTTCTACAAAAGCGAATAGAGAAAGTCCTAACACGGGATTTTAGTATGAAGGGTTTAAAGTAATACGAAAATATCTCAATTATTCATGGTAAAGAAGGTCTTGTGAATGTATTACGTGAAAGTTTTAACCTACATTGTGAACTACACATCAATGGTTTCATTTTTCTTCTCTGAGGTATTCGGCCATGAAAACTTTATGAAGGTAAACCTCATTGCTGAGAAACTTAGAATAAAACATTTCACTAAAATGCTCTAGCGCCTGATCTAAGTGAAGCCGTAAAAACTTTCTCTTCCACTAATAAAAATAGCTCAACAGTTAATCAAAGTTAAATGCACTTCAAGTCTAACACAAGAAAACAAGTAAAAAAGACAGCAATTTAATTAAGTGTTGGCGAAACCCTTTAAAGTATCAAGGGAAATTGGGCTGATACGCTGAGGTCTCCATGGCAACAGAAAGCCTTACAAATGCCGGTAAAGGTCACAGAAAACAAAAGTTAACATCAAGCGGGGTTTACAAGGGATCGTAGACCTCGTACACAATTAAACCTGGACACAAACATGGTTACGGCAGATTCAATTTGAGAAAGCGCTTTGCGGGAGGTCAACTGCATGTGTTGTTGTTTAATATTATTGTTTGGTGCCTTTGTTTCCACTGGGAGTCGAAACCATTTCAATTTCACGCTTAGGTGCGTTCGAGTGATTTCTAGTGATGTTTCGATTGGCTATGGTAGTTTAATATCTCTCGTAAAAGTCAAATGGGGCAAGACAAAAGTGGATTGGACAAGGTGGATCCAAACAGTGGCCGGTGTACTTACGGAAATCACTTTGAACACTTTCGGTTGTTAATTACCTGTCCATGCCGCAAGCATTTAATTAATAGGATGACAATTGCTATCTCAAATTAGATTGCCCTGGACTGATTGAAGATTCATGGTCTCAGCCTCCTGCATGGCCACCAAAGCACATGTAGTTAAAACAACGTTGGGGAGACCTACAATGGGGAGACATACAAGCCCCTAAAAATATTAGTCTGAGACTTAAAGTAACAACACATTTTGTTGTTTAAAATGAACAAAAAGTATATAAATAAGTTATAATTGCTTTTTAAGGTTATGCAAGCTTAGTTATACCATAAAGCATGTGTTATTTCCTCATTATTTCTTTTACAAAAAACAGCACTTAAGTTACTTCCTCATTAAGGTAGGCTAATCGAAATTTGACAACTTTCAGTTTCAATATTAACTCATGAGCAGGCCATTATAGTTTTGTTACTCAGTAAGGGATATAATGTTAATTAAAATAAGATCTGAAGCTTTCCTGGCGACGAATATGCTAAAGTTGTTCTCGGGAAGGAAGTCAGGTGTAAAGACGATTAGAAATCGACGTTCTGGGAGTGTGCACCTCTCCCATCATCAGGATATTTATTAAATAAGTCACAAATGAGTCACTGGATATAACACGAATATAAACAAAGACAAAGCACAATAAATATTCGCACTACCGAACAAAGGACTGTTTTCAGTAAATTAAATGCCATATCAAAGATGGCGTGAGTATAGAAAATTAATTGGGTCAAGAAATGTAACTACTTAACTTGATTATCAATCTGTATTGATCTTTTCTTCTTAGGTCGACGGATTTCCATTTTTAAGACCGGTTTCCAAGAGGAGCTGAACTGAAATCCAGTATAATCATTAAGCGTGCTCCTCTCGGAGGAATTGGTCAAAGCCTCCTTAATTCTCCGCTCCTAGTAACTGTTGTATTTTGCCAAGATGGTCGTCTCTTGAAATTTGGCTCCATGGTCGTTATCAAAACAATGCTCTGCTAGCCCAGACTGCTCCGTTCATGTTCGTTCATTCTGGTAGCGGTAGTCCTTCCGGTTTGTCCTACATACGGTGTCCGACATTCACAGGGCATGCGGTACGCTCCCGGAACTTGGAAGTCCAGTTTGTCTTTCACTGGTCTCATTCGGGGGTGCCTTGTGGATGGTCCTGATGTATTTGGTGAGAATTCTGGTAATTCTGCCGGATAGGTTGCCGGTAAACGGGATGCAGGATGTAGCGGTACGCTGCTCTACTACAGGTTTGGAGAAGTTAGGGAAGTTAGTCTTCAAGTTAGGGAATAGAAAAAATGTCACATGGAGCTAAATCCAGACTATAGGGAGGATGCGGGACGCGCATTATCGTGGTGCAACATCCAGCCTGATTCACGGAAATGTGGTCTTTTGCGCCTGATATGGACTTATCAATGCTTTCTGGACATCCAGGTAGTATTGTCCAGTTGCTGATATGTGTGCAGGTACAACTGCTGATAAACCATTCCATGAATATCAAAGAATGGGATGACCATAACTTTCCCAGCAGAAGCAGCCACTTTTGCTTTTTTGGGGGTCGGTGATGAAGGAGATTTCCACACTGAGCTTTGCTGTTTGTTCTCAGGATCAAAACGATTTAGCCAAGTTTCATCAGCAGTGATTACGTTTGAAAGAAACTGCGGATCTTCCTCTAACATCAACTGTAACTGCATGTTACCTCCAATGCAGCGGTAGGCCATACTGAACATGTCTGAACCTGCCCGGTCCGCACTGGGGGATCTACCACGGCGTGTTTGTTTCACATTAAGCTAACAGAATATAATAAGTGTGAATTTTAGTGCGAAAAATTATGACTGTAAAAAAATTATGATCATTCTTTATTGAACAGCGCTCATATAATTGTAAATAATTTACTCCTAAATGTAAACTACTTGAAGCTTTTTTATTCAGTAAAATATATTATTTCTTCCGAAATAAGCTTCAGAAGTTTTCTTAAGCAGTGAAATACGTAATTTGAGGTATTTAATTATAAAAATGGGTCACTTAAAGCTTTTTATTCGCTAAAGTATATTGCTTCCTAAGGAAAGTAGGTTGCTAAAGGTTCACTTAAGCAGTTAGATGCATAATTTAAATAATTTACTAATGAAGATAGAAGGTTT
This sequence comes from Mantis religiosa, assembly GCA_030765055.1. Classification (NCBI taxonomy): domain Eukaryota; kingdom Metazoa; phylum Arthropoda; class Insecta; order Mantodea; family Mantidae; genus Mantis; species Mantis religiosa. Next base: position 52,374,702 of record CM060947.1, on the reverse strand, counting down.
ACAATAAAGTTTTGCTACTCTGGAAAATAATTATTTTAATCATTTTCTTGGAAAACCTCGAAAGCCTTGAAAATTTGGCTGTTACACAGCAATATATTATGTAAAATAGGACCTTAGGGAAGCAGGCTACTCGATGTTTCGTCACAAAGGATACAAAATTTCAACTGTTCTCTCTAAAACGCAGACCACTGCAATAAAGTAAATATTATTTTCTCACTAATAAAGGCTACTTACTGGAGGTTCCGTTATTCAATAAAATAAATTCTAATTATTTGCTCAGTAATGAAGGCTACTGTTTACTTAATAAAGCATAACACGGTAATTATTTGTTCAGTAAAGCAGGCTACTAGAGTTTGTTACATAGTGAAACACATAACGCATTAATTATTTCGTCAGTAAAGCAGGCTACTGGAGGTTTTGTTATGCGGTGCAACATTTTGGAGTTGTGCCCACAGCGAGACAGGAAATATGTTGAACGAGAAAAGTTGGAGTACGCTCTCTCGCCCTTCAGATGTTTCTAGATACTTGTGAAGGGGGTAAACGTTAATTCCATGACGTGTTGACAAGTGTACAAGTTAGGTTCAGCAGTCATTACTCAACTTTCTACTTTCCTGCCATCTGTCGGCTATCTCCGTCACTAGTGGTAGGTGGTTTGTTATGACGTGCTATGCCACCTCTTCGTTCCCTGCATATTAAACATGCCCAAAATGAATATCCTCTTGCAGATATTTGCCTAGATTGCTGTCACTATTATTTATTTTCTATGACATTAGATATTTCCAGTTTATTTCTCATTATGCAGACTTGCTCTTTTGGAGTGAATCTAGTTTGGTATCTCTTCAACATTTATGTTTATATCGTCATAATTGCACGTAAGTATATAAGATTTGTGTACGAAACATCATTTAGTCCAGGTAGAATTAGATGGCCTAAATTGCACAGTTGTCCTCCTGCTCTTCCTAGTTTATTGATATTAACTTGGTCAGTAAAAAGACTGCTGAACAAAATGAAATTGAGAAAAATGGAATTTAACGTTCCTTGGGGTATTTTACCTAAATACTATAGAAGAAAAAATATATTTGTGACTTCAAAACCATTGGTATGAAAGTATAAGATGAAAAAAATATAGTAAATATGTGAGAAACAAGAACTCCAAAATGTTTACATTTTAAACCAAATTTCAGTCACGAAAAGACTTAATATGGCTTCTAGAGACAGGTGTCTCCTGGATTCACTGTATTGAAGCAAACATCTAAAGCAAACATATGGTGTGTTGAATTCACATAATTTTTCCTGCTTATTCGTGTACAAACTCATCATTCAAACACTTGTTCATCCATGTACTGCATTTTAATCAGAAGAAACTTTTACAAAAATAATTTTATTACATATTTGCTTTCGTTGGTTCAATGGCTTTTAAATTCCGTTCTCATTATTTGGCTAGGAGATAAAGCAATGAACGACTTTCTGTTTTTGAAAAGTATAAGTATTTGAGAAGCCTAACCAATAAGAAGGAACATCTTTAATTGGTTCAATTTACAAAAACTGTATTTTAAATTTATATGCTTTAACGAAATCTAAATTTCTAGTACAGAAAGACACATCTTACAGCTTAACAGTTATGCAAAAGTAGTAAAAAAATACAGATGACTAGAAAGGCTATTTATAGAAAATTCAATATATACACTTTAATTTTTATGTTAAACAAAATGTTCGTATTTGTTTTTTTTTTTTCAGAAAATATACATTTAAAATATTTATATATAAAAGATAATTGGGAGTGATATGACGTAACTGTAACAGGGGAAAACCTTCACTCACTTCGATCTGGCATCACGGATTTATTGAGGGCTACAGCATTTCGGAAAGAAGAGGTGATGTGGACCAAAACTACAGGCCGGCAGACAGCGGCGACAGAGCAGAGAAAGCGACGAGGCGACAGTAGCGGCCTGGGCACCGGCAAATATCGCTTCAAAAGGGACCAGAAAAGAAGGTTCGCACAGCGCCAGCGTCCGCACCATCAACCGACGCTGACAACCAAATCTGAAAGATGGCAATGACGAAAGGAAGCAAAGGAATCCGTGATTAAAGACATCGTTCCAGCATTCGCCTAGCAAATGTGAGGGTGGTGGCTCGTTGAGAGTCAAACACGGGCCCTTCTGAATGCCGGCCACAGACATCAACCATCTCGCTTGGACCTAGTTTAGCGTGTATCTTATGCTTGTAGAATGCTAAACTTAAATACCATGTCTGGCGATTAAGTGACTTCTCATTTTAGAATTACGCTTTTCACAGAAACAAAAACAAGCCGGGAACGTTTTCCAACTGTTCTCTTTTTAATAAATGGTACTTAAAACATATATTTCCGTTGAATCATCGTGTTCGTAATTTGGAGAGCATACAGCAAGTCCCCTTATTACTGTATGAAGTACACAATTTAAAAATAGTGTAAAACGACTACCTGATAACAATTGCAATGCCGATCAAAGAATCCAAAATGCAGCATAATGTGATAACGTCATTAATACTATCAGCTGCCGACAGGGTCGCTGTCGTAAGGCTTATGTTATATTCGAGAAAAGCGCTACATTTCATCCTGAATAAACTGTCAATAGCTATGTTTTAAATATGTCAGAGACAGCTGCGAATTAGTAAAGCATAGGGATAAAAATCCGGAACTAGAAGTCTCATCAAAAGACAAAAAGGGAATTAGATAAAGCTGTCGCTAACGTTTGAGGGTCTTTACATCGCTTCCTAGACCTTTATTGACGCTGACATTTGCCATGCATGTTTAGTAATGAAAAACTCATTTTGACGTGCCTTTCTGTGTTCGGGGTAGGGGAGATTTGATGTGTAACAGTCCAAATACTGTCTCAATATTAAAAATATGACAAAGCGTACACAAAACAGCGTACTCAAAATTTACTGTTTACTGTCGGACATGCAGACTTCTACTTGTTTATGGCGCATGCATGCAAAGAAAAATTAATACTCTCAGCAATATAAGAGACAGTTTAAGGAAAGATTAAGTTTTATTATTCACCAATAATAAAATTCATAATCCTTTAATTCAGAAAGTATTTATTATATTAGACTGAAATTATTACAGCGTCTATAATTACTAAAAATTGAGAACCAATTCGAAGGCACTCTCCATTGCGGGAGGTAACTGGGAATCCTCCATTTAAATCCTTACTTCCCAAATTGGTAGCAATTCTCTCATGGTTTCACGCAATCGATAATAAACATTTTATGATGGTTTCGTGTTCGATAGGAAACACTCGTAATTATTTTAAAGAAAACAGTGAAGATGAAATCGGTGACAGTTTAGAATTATCGCCTCAAAAATCACAAACAAACTAGTTCAATAAATTAACTTGAACGTAGTCGATACTGAGTTTAAGAAAACTATGTGCTATTTCATAAAAAGCTTAATTTGGATTTTTTTTAGAAATAGACTCTGAAATCCTTTTATCTTGGATGTCTTTGGATAAGTACTAAACCATAATTGGCAGGCAAGAATCCTAATCTTAAAACTGTAGACTTATCTAAAGTACATATTGATTTTCCCCTTTTTGGAATTAATCTTTCTGAGATATTCTACGTTCAGTTTTTTTTAATATACATTTTCAAATATTTATTCTGTTCAATTACTTGGCGTTGCATGTAGAATAGAATTTTGAAGCCATCACATAGCGACCAGCTCTTAATAAATTTGAACATTTAAGTCTTATCTGGGCCTCCTCGGTAGCGTAGATGGGAGCGAGTCTGCCTCACGTTCAAGAGGTCCCGAGTTCAAATCTCGGACAGGGTGAGTTACCTGGATAAGTTTTTTTCAGGGTTTACCTTATCCTGAAAGACGAATGTCGGGTAACCCTAAGCTCTATGGACTCTGGGATCATTTGAGTATCATTTCACCCATTCCATTCATCATACGATATGATTTAATGTTAGAGGATGTAAACTACAGAAAATGTCTATCTTATTTCCATTTTCCCATTGTATAGAAAAAAATATACACGATATCCTAAAATTAGACCGACAAACTTTGTAAGCTAGCAGATATTATTATTTTAAGAACTTTTAAAGGAAAGCGTTTTGCAAATACTAGAAAATGTGTATAAATAAATAATATTGGTAATTTCAGTTTTTTTAACTTTCACTTCACATTCGCCACTAGGTCTCAACATTTTACTTGGACTTGCAACGGTTACCATTTATTATCAGTTCTTCAATACGTATACATTAAAATAGCCTTTGAACAGGTATCAAAGATAAATTGGCAGTAATTTGTCATTAGAACATCTAGATTCTACTTACAGAACTACATAAGCATTATGTGGATAATTTGTGATTCAGATAATCTTGTATAGTATAAAATAATTTTGAGCATAGGTTCTCTCTAGCAGCAATTTTATAAGCATTGAAATTATAACATTTTCCTTTAGGATCCTTAGGGGGAAAGTTAAACATTTTGATGGTTTCATAATATCAGGCAATAAAGATTAGCTCTGGGATACTGGATGTCTAGTGTTTGTTATATGAATTTCATTATTTGTTATAAATGAGGCCTGACTGGATACAAAAAATTTTAGGATCGAGAATAGGTATATTCATGCAAGTAGAGGTTAGTATCTTCAATCTTCTAAAAAGATGTTTGCAACAGTGTCTGCTATGGGTGTTAAAATGATTCCAATAATCTTCTTTAACATAAAAATATTATGGAAACGTAGAGTCAGACTGAAAAATCCAATGCCATAGCCGGGATTTGAACCACGGATCTCCTGGTTTCCGTCCAGCCGCACTACCATTGTGCTACTATGGCCAACGTGCTGATGTGACATTAAATTCTCCAACTGACTCGTATTTTCCCGGTAAACCACTTAGGAGTTTTCATAAACACATGAGACAACTACCTTAATGGCGACTTACTACATGTAAGTACTTTAAGGCCCGGGCTTTATAGTTAACCACTATTAGGTTAATTAATGGAAATTAATTATTCTTTCACACTGGCCGTGTGTAGGCTAAATTGTGTGGCCTTAAAGTACTTACATGTAGTAAGTCGCCATTGAGGTAGTTGTATCATTGTTATGAGAACTCCTAAGTGGTTTACCCGAAAAAACACGAATCAGTTGGAGCATTTAATGTCATATCGGCACGTTTGTCATAGTAGCTCCAGGGTTAGAGCTGCTGGACGGCAACCAGAAGATCCGTGGTTCAAATCCCGGCTATGGCATTGGATTTTTCAGTCTGACTCTACGTTTCCACAATTTAGCCTACACACCGCCAGTGTGAAAGAATAATTAATTTCCATAAAAAATTTATTTTACTTTGTGCACAGTTGCCCTAAAATAATGTTTAATAGCCATGGTAGAATTAAAATTTGCATAATACTAATTTAATTGTACCTATAGAACTTAAGTTAAGATGTGCTCGGTTAGTGTAAAAGTAGGTTGCCATACGAGTACTCAGTATTAATACTTATTTTAGAGCAAAATATCTCCTGAAAGTTGGGCTCAAGTTAATCTTTTTACTCCAAAGTCAGTAAAAATTAATGATTTTTTTTTTCTGCGAAGTATTTCAGAATTCCCAGAAAAAAAAATCATATATGCAATACTACCTTTAAAATCAAATGTGTTCCTGCCCTTAAAAATTATGCCTAAGAATAACTATTCTTTTACCTACTCTATTCCAAATGAGATTAATAAATTTGTTGAAATACAGTATTTATGTATTTTATTATAGCTTCAATGAGAATATGGGAAATAGATTTATGCGATAGTCAAATATTTTGAGATATGTCATTGTTATATGATGAGCAGGGCTAGAAAGTTCGTACCGCTCGCCGTTTTCTATGCAGAATGCACCCGACCCTCTCCCGGTATCCAAACAAGTCATACATAAGAAACACACAGCGGAGAGGCATTGAAACCGATTGCCCTGAGAAAAATGAGACATTCCTAAAGGCACATCTATTTAGATCATTATATACAATGTACACATTCTTATAAAATACATGCGGGCTTCTCTCTGGCTGATCTCTTTATTTAAATATGCACATTGTGGCAACACCCAAGCAATTATAACGCGGATTGTAACATTTCCCGATCAAATGTTAAATGATATCCAAATAATAAAATTAATTTCTATAACATCTGAAGACTCTTACTAGACAAAATGCCAAAGCAGGAATTTTACTACATATTTACTCATATGCGGCCGTATTACTAAAAACAACAATGTACCGCTGAAGCCTGACGAATGAAAAACTCATTCTATGTCCCGTTAAACAAGATTCAGTTGATTGATAATCTGTTGCAAATTCGTTAATGACTTCGGCTGATTTAGTTTCTCGATTTGGCTTCTGTTTTTTTTCCATGTTTGCTGAAGTATACCACTGAAATGTAAATGTAAATAATGAAGTAAATATGAACACGAATAAGTACACTTCTAGAAAACATACAATGGTTGTACAGCAAAATCAGTTGCTCATGTTTGAAGCACAACAAATATGATATTCGAATGTCTTCCTTCCTACCAACGTACTCTGTGTCATGAAGTTACATCTGTTTTGCAGTAATGAGTTGCATTCTACGACGAAGCTTGCCTTTGCTAATAGCGCTGAGTTGTATAGCCGCTCTTACACTGCTCAAGGAAATCGGTACGAACTTCCTAGCTCTGATGATGACTTTGAAATTCTGTTTTACTTCCATCAACAGGGAGGGGGAGCCAATAAGACTTCCCGTTTGAGGAAAGTATCTGAACATATAAACCAGTAAGAAGAAACTATTTTAGAAATGCTTAGTTAAACTACAATAAGGTAAAAGTCATTCAGAGTGAAGAGGACTTCAGAGACTGTAGTCAACACATGCAAGGTATGACCTTAAACTATCATAAACATACAAATAAAAATCGTTGTAAAGTCATTTTTGAAAAAAAAATTCCATGTAAATGGTAGTTCATGGTACCAGATTTTCCTAATAATTTTCATGTCTATGTGCCACTTTTCATTAACGATTACCTTCAGTAGTAAAGGGATCCTCATGAATAAATTATTTTATTATCTTATCAGTGCAAGGGATTTCTCTTCTAATATTAATCTATTATGTGCTAATTAATAATTACTTCATCCGAAGACACTAAACTGGAATACCAAGATTGGCTTTTACTCAAATTTTCGTTTTCGAGTTATGTTGTTCATACATAAGCGTTGTATTTCCTTTTTATTTGGAGTTTTCAAAATAAACAGTCGGAATGTAGTCTCTGTATCAATTATTTTGAATGAAAACAATAATTTCCCTAAACAATATAAGTATGTAGCAGAAAAAGTAATAAACAGTCAATTGAATCATCTTTCAGAATTTGGATTACATTTTTTATTAAACGTTTTGTGAATGCACTAAGTACATGGATTAAGGACAGCAAAGTTGCGGAAAGGCAAGGAGAAATTGCGGGGTGGAGCATGGTAGATAAATCGAGGAAAGGGAAAAGTAATTGCAGTCGGCAGGATAACATAAAAGTCCCCTCCCTTTGCTCGATTAGAACCTCCCCCAATAAAACACACTGCACCTCGTTTTAGAGACATATTCGTCAGTCCTCGCTTTCCCTGCCCCTAGGCGTTCGTACATCACAATATGTTGCGATATTCAACTGTTGTTTGGAGCGATATCCATGGCCTTCTGAAGGAAGCAGTATTGAAGGCTATAGCGGAAATCAACGACGCGTATTCATCAATACTTCCGCTTGGCAAGTAACCTCATTTATCACATAGCAAACGTATCGAGATACATCCGATACATCCTACACAGCTAAGAGCTTTACATACCTTAAATAATTTCCTGAATGTCCAGGGAAGCTACAGAGACTCCTTTCCAAACTGGAGTACCTACAACATGCCGGAGCAACAGACTAGGAAATTCAAAACAAATAACTATGAATAAGGCGCCTAAAGCTTTACTAGTCTTTAACTGTATATTTCTAACTCTTATCTTATTGCTTCCCAGCTTTATAAAATGGTACAATATCTACTCATTGAAATTAAAACTTTAAAGGTATTAACAGATGTCTAAAGGTGTGATATTTTATTACTCATGTATGATATAGCATTCGAATAAAACACTTTAAAATAATTTTGAGGACATATACAAATAGCCAGTAGAAGTTGGTTAAATACAGATTAAATTTGATATTTAGGTCAGCGTCTTCCAAGGCGAACTTAAAAAAAACGTGTTGATTTTTCTAAAGATACTAATGATTTTGTTTAAAACACAATATGTTTAAGATACTTGCATTATAAAGTTTATAGCTTTAATTTTTCCTAGAATTGTCTCTAAAGTAATCCTTATTCTATCACGATTGTCATTTGGTAAAAGTAATAGATAGGAAAAATCTTACTATAAAAAAGAACAGATCACGACAACGCAACCAATTTATGTGAAATAAATGCATTCTTTCTTACCTCCTTGTCTTCCTGTATACTTTTTGTTTCTTTTATTTTACTTTCCTTTTTCTCTTTCCTTCTTCCTTGTTTTTGGTGGAGTGAAACATTTCCTAGCTATTCCTTATTATTTCTTTCAATTTTCCGTTATAAACACCTTTCTCAAAATGAATTGCCGTATTTCGTTCTTACCTCTTTTCCTCCCCTTCCTTCCCTTTCTTCCCTTATCTCTCTCTTTCTCTCTCATTCTCTCATTTTCTCGCTCTGTTCCTCTCCTTCTTTCTTTCTTTCTTTCTTTCTTTCTTTCCTTCCTTCCTTCCCTATTTTCCTCCTTCCTTCCTCCCTTCCTCCCTTCCTCCCTTCCTCCCTCCCTCCCTCCCTCCTTCCTTCCTTCTTTCTTTCTCTCTCTCTTTCTCTTTTTCTCTCTTTCTCTCTCTTTCTCTCACTCTCTCTTTCTCTCTCTTTCTCCCTCTTTTTTCGCTCTCTTTGTCACGCTTTCTCTCTCTTTCTCTCTCTTTCTCTCTCTTTCTCTTTCTCTCTTGTTTCTTTCTCTCTGTCTCCCTCCCTCTCTACCTTCCTTCCTTGCTTTCTTTATTTCTTTCATTTTATCCATTTTTCTTTATTACTGTCATTCGTTCTTTATTTTTTCTTTCTTTCTTTATCTGTTTCTCTCCTTTTTTGTTTATTTCCCTCTTTCATTCTTTCCTTCCTTCTTTCTTTCTTTCTTTCATTGTTTCTCTTTCTGTCTCTCTTTCTCTCCTTTATTCTTGTTTCTGTCTCTTTCTATTTATTTCTTTTTCTTTTAATCTTTCTGTCACTCTTTCCTTCTTTCCTTCTTAATTTCTTTCTTCCTCTCCGTCTTTCTTTCTCTTTCTTCCTGGTCATGCAAAGTCATCACATAATGCCACGCTCTGAAAAGGTTTGAACATTGTTAAGCTTATTGAATTCACTTTCTCTCTGTGCATAAAGTATATGTAATAAACGCATTTCTCCAAGTTTATTTCGATTTAAGTGTTGTAGATAAGGGAATGCGCATTATAAACATAATTAGCTAAAATAGCAAGACAAAGACAAGTAAGTAATTTATGTTTTTCAGTTATACTGGTAAAACACACACATACGATATACAATACCTTTTCTAAAAGCGTGTTTAATTCATTGGACCTAAACACATGTACATATCTACATTAGGCAGTGGTACGTAGTATCGCAGAGCGTAATTTAATAATGCTCCATTAAAACAGCCGCGCACCACTACGCGAAGAGAACGCTTGCCACAACAGTCCACATTCCTGTTAATGGTATGTCACTTCGGTCAAAGTGCGCTGTCAAGTTGGCTAGTACCAAAAACAACTCTGCCTGCCATCTGGAGGGAACCAGGCAAGTTCAGAAGAGGACTAACACCGTCACAACTTATGACGTACTCCCAGTTAAGTCCCTTAACCCTTTAGCTACAACTCAATTACGTGGATCTCAACTAAAGTGGCCAGATATCTCGCCTCGAGGCTTTAACTTTGTCTTCTATCCCAATATTTCTTCCTTCTCTAGCTTTCCTCCTATTTATGGTCCACAAAAGTTATTTAGATTAAAGTAACTTGTATTTTAGTTCAGAAAAAGAAGAAGGCTTTGAAGAAATCGCCAGAAACAGCTGAATGGCGACACACTTCATAAAACAATAAAGTATTTAAATAATACCTGAAACCAGGAGCCACAAAATTGTTGTAAATACATACGTTATATATTTCAAAGGCAATATCCATATTTATAGCTAGCTAGGTCTATCTCTGTCTTATTAGCAATGCAAAATAAAACACGTTCCTTTGAATAAAGCGGCTTTTACAGGGTATCCCCAAGTTCAATTATGTTGCATTGGTAATGCATATCTTAAAATAAACAACATTTTGATATAAATTGTTAAAGCCATTTATGAGAAGAGAAGATTAGAAATAATATATACCCACTTCGGTAACGTAGCGTGACTACCGCACGTTCAAGATGTCCCGAGTTCGAATCTCGGTTAAGGGAGTTACCTGAATAAGGTTATTTCCGGGGTTTTCCCTTATCCTGAATGACTTAGACGGATAACTCTAGGTCCCGTGGATCCCGGACTCATTTGAGCATTATCTCAACCATTTCAGTCATCGTTCATATGATTTAACTTTGAAGGACGTAAATAAAATACGAGGGCTGTTCAATAAAGAATGATCACAATTTTTTTGACAATGAACCTCTACTCATCCTCATAATTTTGATGGTCCTTCTCAAAACAGTGTCCCCTGAATGTGATGCATTCCCAGCGTTTCCGTCAGTCTTCAGAGATATGCTGGCAAACACTTTTTGAGAGATCTTTCAAAATCGCCTCCGCAGCCTTCACCACTGCTTCTGATGGATAATGCCTCCCACGAAGGCGTTTCTTCAAGTTAGGAAATAGGAAAACATTCTCATGGGGCTAAATCCGGACTATAAGAAGGGTGAGGGATGCACTTCACGTTGCTTTTTGCAAGACATTCAGCAAGAACATTGGCAATATGCGGCCGCGCATTATCCTGGTGCAGCATCAAGCCTGCTTCACGGAAATGTGGTCTTTTGCGCCTGATATGGACTTGCAATTTTTTCAGCACATCCGTGTAGTATTGTCCAGTTGCTGATGTGTGTGCAGGTACAACATGCTGATAGACCATTCCATGAATATCAAAGAATGAGATCACCATAACTTTACCAGTAGAAGCAACCACTTTTGCTTTTTGGGGGTTGGTGATGAAGGAGATTTCCACACTGAGCTTTGCTGTTTGCTCTCAGGATCAAAATGATGTAGCCAAGTTTCATCAGCAGTGATTACGTTTGAAAGAAACTGCGGATCTTCCACTAACATCAACTTTAACTGCATGTTACCTCGAAAACTAGAGGCTGGCATGTTACCCCCTAAACTACGTAGGGTGACAAACAACAGGGAAAGATAAAGGAGAAGAAAAAGAAGGAACTTTGATGCTAAAGATGAAATAGGGAGAAAGAAAAAGAGGTAGAAAAGCAGAAGAGACAACAGATAAACAAACAGGTGAAAGAACAAAGCGGGAAAGGACGATAGAGAAGGAGAAAGAAGGGAGGAAAGGGAGAGGGAAGAGAAAAATAAGAATGAGAGAGTGAAGGGAAGAAAGATAAGTGGGAGAAGAGGTGAGTGATAGGGGAAAATGTGAGAGAGAAAAGGAAGAATAGGGAGAAGACGGGAGCGGGAAGAGGGAAAAGGGGACACAGAAGAGAGAGGAGAGAAAACAAAGAGAGAAAGGAAGACGGAGACACCGGGAAAGAGAATATGGAGAAAAGGATGGGAAGCGGGATGGAGGAAAGATTTGTGTGAAGAGGGAGACAGAGAGTAAAGGGAGAGAGAATCTGGAGAGAAAAGAGGGAGAGATACAAAAACAAGAGAGAGGGAAGTAGGAAGGAATAATGTTTGGTATTTAATGCAATAACGCCAGCTTAGTTGCGGGTTTCCAGCAGTAAAGATAGAGGAAGCTCAAAGGCATAAAACTTGCAGTGATGTTCCCATATTTCTTCACTTATCATCATGAAGTGGTCCGAGCTGAGTAGCTCTGAAGATGAAGGAACAGCGCACCAAGTGCCGGGCGGGTGGTGAAGTGTTAGCACGCAACATCAAAGGTAAAGATATTGCTTTTGTGAAGGGCCACAATCACCGGTGGTTGTGGTTTATCGGGTTATCACTTCTGCAAACATTTGTACACACTTTAGAAACAGTGTGCTAAACACCTACATGTGTATATCACTGTGACTCCAGTGTGCTTCATTCTCGTGCACAGTCTTAGAAACGCTAATTCTATCCAAGACTCTAGAATAACTTTTAATTTATATTTCCTTGTAAGTACAATGGGAAAACTGTAAGTGACAGTCAAATATTTTAAGACCTGTTGCTGTTTAATGCTCTTGAAATTCCGATTTGTTAACAACCTGTATCCTGTTTCATATAACTAACAATTTACAATTTAAGAATTTGCAAATAACAAGGAACCTATTAAAATGTTTGTAATTCCTGTTTCTAGAAAAAGTGTGTGCTATGTTACAAATCCAGATAAACAATTGACAACCATATGTGTATATATCATATGCATTCCGATTTCGAATATGACTAACCTTTTGATTAAATTTTAAAATTAAAAGATGTTGAAATTATAATATATTGTCTGTGGTGAATGACGAGATTTAATATATTATTTCCTGAATTTATTCAATTTCTTTTACAAGTTGCGTTAATTATTATAAAAGGTAATGCAAGTTTGCACTTTAGGTACAAACTGGCGGCCTTTAAGATCACAAATGTAAATAATTTTTGAGAATATTAAGTTTGAATAAACTAACAACACTGTCGTGTTTCTTATTGCCAATTTCTGTCCAGTGGAAAGCAATCCTAGTTTTGAGGTTAAGGCTCCACATATGTCTCTTGCATGCTGAATGTGTTGTCTAATATCTAATAGCAAATCTAATGATAAGGTGTTAAGTCATTAATTTACCGAGTGGGATAGATCAAGCGTGTTCGTCTGTGGCCCGCATTTAGAAGGCATGGGTTCGATGACCACCTACCTGACCCATGTGTTTTTTTTTCGGGGACTTTCCTGGGACGAGTGCTGGGTAGGTTAATTACATCCCCCGAATTTCCTTTCCCTCTATTTCCTCTCCATTATTATTTCACATCGCCTCTCTCTTGTGGTCTCTTTCAGGGTAGAAGTGTTGGTGGGTGTCTCGGCGGTGCATGGCAGGATGCTGCTCTGTAAAGATTCTTCCTTCAGAAGGATGTTTTGCGGTCTGGTGGAGTCATTTTCGGACAGCTGTCTGTTGTGTTGGCTTGTCGGGGAGTTTCCAACTGCTAAAGCGCAGGGACGCTGCCCTCTGCATTGTCGTGACTCCTTGGGATAGCCCTCGTCTATCTCCTCGCACCTAATCCTCCCTCACGGGGTTGCTCCGTTGAAGGTAAAATAGATCAAGGCTAGTCGAAGTACCAAATCCCCTCTAATCCAATCTATTATTAATTTTCAGTCTAAAAGGCTTGTGTCTTCTGCTTTCACGTGTCCAAACGCCTGTATTTGTATCATTTGATCTTGCATTAAAATACTCCTTACATTTTATGTAACGGGTCATCAATAACTCCCTTGGCACTGGGTACTAGCCTACCGCTCGGGGAAAGTTTGGCATCCCTAGCTTTCCGCATTCCATTCCGAACTAGCTCGTACTCACCGGCTGCCAGCGAGTCACTGTGCTGGACAGTTTGATGTATGTGCTTGTGTTCCAGTGCTGCCACCGGAATTCCCGACTCAAGGGGAACCTTGGTTACACGGGCAGTGCGGAGCGACTTTTCGATGACCCGGCAGTTTTTACGGTTTTCTTACTCTAAAAGTGTTTTTTTTTGGCAAATGTATTATTAAGTATACTTTGAAGACAATTGTAGATATACTGCTTACTTTACAAACACTTACACTTTACGGATATATGCAATTACTATTTGATGAAAGAATAACATCTAATTTATAAATATTTAAAACTCTTTATACAGAGCTTCAACTTTACAAATTTCAAATTTGAGACAGGTGCTTATAAATTAAAAATCTTGTAAATTAGAAGTGTGGAAACACTTGGTGGCTATGTAAAGACTTTGAAAATTATCTCTCTTGTTATCTATATGAGAAAATATATGCATTTGACAGACATCGTATGATCTATATTTATTTGTAGGCGGCGCCTTGGCTGAGTGGTTAGACCCTTGGATCTCACCAGGGCAGCCCGATTTCAATCCCGGGCGACCGCAAAGTGAGATATGTGGTGGACAACATGGTGCTGGGCGGCTTTTCTCCGGGCCTGCAGTTTCCCCCGCCAGCATTCCACCGATCGCTCCATCATTATCTTTCCTATCACCCGATCTCTCTCGTACTTTCACTTCCGGTGTCGGGCTGATCTGTATGTTCAGCTTAGGAATTACAGTAATTCATTCATTCATAGTTTATGTGTAATAAGAATTATGTCAAACATATAGTGATTTCATAAATATTTAAAACCACTTCTGGAAAAAAAAAGTTTGAATATTTTTCCATATAAAAGTGATAGACAAGGGGATTTTTTTTTAAAAAGAAATCATGATGTTGCATCCTCCGAAAGCGCTGAATTTAAATACAAAGATATTTTATTTAACCTAATTTTTGTTTTTAAGTTGTCCACAGATATAAACGTTTTTTAACGTTGCGATTTTGGGATTCAAGGATTTTGACACCATATATTTAGGGAGAGATTTGGGATTAAACTTTTGGGTGGAATGCAATACTTAGTGTAAGTTTATAACAGAAAAAGTAAACAGGGTTTTTTTTTTATAAACTTGTATAATACTTAGTATGGGACATCCTTGAAGATAAGTATCTAGGTGGCCCGAGCAACGTTTGTTGCTCCACATATAGAGCCCGGACGAACGCGCCCACAGTACCAGAAGTGCGCGCATGGTCGACCCCAGCTTGTTATCCACCACGCCAGTATTGATCCGGCGCAGAGACTGCACCCCGTTTCCTATGTACACCTGACAGTAGAAAAAATAATCCCATCTTATCCTCGCCTCTATTTATCTTGTTTCGGGAGTCCCATCATCTTCGCCGTCCACCTTAAACGGCTTTACTCTCGTCGCGATCTCAAGTGACCCCGTCCCTTACTGCTTCTGTTTTTATTTATTCACTCAAAGCTCAGCTCTCGGCGGTTCACGAGATGTATTCTGTATTCTCTCAACACTGGGTAAACAATATGATACACACCATTGTTGCAACATTTTATATTAGTAAGGTACTTAAAGTGTGCAATCCAAAAGTATGAAACCTAGATTTCACTTGAAATAGATAACCCAAATGCATTTTTAACAAAACGTCCTTGCGTGTACAACTCAAAAATTGGGTACTACCAACCCACTTATGGGCATTTTTAACAAATTCCTCACCCCATGCTATTAAATTACTGGGAAGCTCGCTTTCATACGAAAATAAGGTTGTAATCTTGAACTATAAGTAGCACAGTGAAGCAATAAGTGAAAAAGCACAACATAAAAATTCTATATTGTTTCTTGGATGGTTGAGGAATGCTTGGAAATATATAAAAATTTTAGAATATCATTTAATAAATATTTCCTGTTTCTTGACTCTCTTTCACATTTTCTTACGGTAACTAAAGTCTCTATTTTTGCTGACCCGTGAGAACAGTTTAATGCGATACTTCCCATGACATCAGTTTCCTATCTGCTTACGCACATCATGTGCAGGTGGCACAGTGCTACAATTGCATTCTGTTTGTCATGTGTCAGCTAGAATGTTCTAATAACAATGGGAATGCCTACGTTTGACTGATGCTTAGGAAGCTTTAGGCATTGGTTTGCCTTATTTGGCACAACATACACCATGTTGAAAGAGTCCGTATTTAAGGGCTGTAGGTACCTGCAGCCGGAGGTCGTCAGCGATGTCATCCACGTCGCATGTCCCTAGATTAACAAGGCCAAATGTAAAGTATGGGATCTTCCTGCCATCCAGTACTGAGAGAAGAATCATGTAGTCCTCAGCTGTCTTTGCTTGAAAGACCAAAGCGGCTCTTCATTCCGACGCCTACAGACATAAGAGACACAGGAACAAGAATCTCCTAACACCTCGATAGTGATAATACTAGAGAAGTTAAAGAAGAAGAGATTCTTATTATCCCTTATGATTTACCTATTATACAAAAGTCATTCAGAACGAACAGAAATTACTGAGTCTAATTTAAGATGACATTTAGGATTATGATTACTACAGAGGAGATTCGGCACTGTGATCAGTATAAATCTATTGTACCCAGAAGGATGAAGCGAGAGGAGACTCAGGGTGGCCATCTCTAGGAGCCACGGTAATGCAGAAGGCAGGTTCCCCTATGTTACTTAAATGGAAACCTCCCCCGGTAGGTCAGGACAACGAACATTTCCCCATACTGTGGATCAGAAGTGGTCCCAGCAGCCGATTCAGAGACAGGCAGTCGTCCTACCGGAGGAGAAAGTGGTTTATTCAGAGTATATCTTGCCATGCAACGCCAAAACTCCCGCCGACGCTTCTACCGTGAAAGAGACCACCGGATGAGAGATAATGCTAAGATAACATTTTATTTTTGGGAAAACTCCTAAACACAGCAATTTATTCAAAATTGTTCAAGGTATTTTTCAGAAAATTTAAATTTTAGAAAAACATTTCCATATAAAAAGTACCTTGGATAGAGGAAAGTTATTGGAAATCTTTTATTTACATCTTTGGAAGATGGTGAAGCTAACAGTTTTGAGGTTCACCAGTTTTCTTTTCGGATTTGCTATATACAGACCCACCGGGATGGCTTAGGCTTTGGTCCGCATTCGGCAGGCTCGGGTTCGCTTACCGTGGCCGAACTACTTGACCCAAGAGCTTTCTCGGGTGTTTTCTGGGGTTGCCAGGTGAACACTGCGTGAAATTACATCCTCCCCATTTCCTGTCACTCTATTTCTCCCGATCCATCCCCTTCAGCTGCCTTGGTGCGGGTGCTGGGGACCCTTAGCACTCGTGGTACCTCTGACGTTACTAGAGGAACCTCGGGCTAAACTGCCGAACCCCTTCCTGAATGGGAGTTATTCGGATTGGGTTGGACTCGAGGGGCTATATCAGGTACCTCCGGCTAGGCTTCGGCCACCCGGAGGGAACAGAGGGTTGCCTAAAAGATCCCGGGTGCTAGCCTGCAGAGCTTGTAGAAGGTGTGCTAGATCACCAGGCGGCCCCACCGAGGTTTTCGGTAGCCTTAACTGCAGGGTTGACGCGCGTAAGTGGCGTATCCAATTCCAACCATCTTGAATGGGGAGGGGCTTCTTAGACTCAAGGTATTGCCCCAAGGAAAGAACCCCGGAGCTGTCCATCGCTCCCTGTTGGTAGAGACTGGAGTGTTCTGACTTTCGGGTAGACCTCGTTGTACAATTGTCCCTCTATTTTATTTCCATTATCATTTCACATCGTCTATCATTTGATAGTCTCTTTCAGGGTAAATATGCCGGCGGGTTTCTTGGTGCTGTATGGCAGGATGATATGTACCTACTACCTCCTTCTCCTCAGATAAGACGGTCTCCGGGTTGAATGGTGGACTATTTCAGGACCACGGTGGGTGAGATGTTGGCATCCTGCGGGGGAGTTTCCAACTGGACAATTTTAGGGACCCTGTTCTCTGCGTAATCGTGACCCCTTGAGTGGTGCGGCCTCTGACTTCTCTCGCCTCATCCTTCTTCCCAGGGATGTTCCACTTGGGGCAAGGTACAGTAGACCAAGATTGGTCACAGTGCCGAACCCTCTCCGGACTATTTGTATCCTATGCTGTTTACAGACAGTCACACAAACACACGTTTTATCAACAATGTTTCTACGAAGATTTAGAAAGTGCCAAATCAGTAAAATTTGGATGCCGACTTTTTTGTTTCAGTATCATACTTTCTGCTTAATGTGTGTAGTGAAGCACAATTGTGTCTTTAACTCAAATGTGAAATGTGTAGTGTTTAACGCCCGCTTTTATTACATGCGGCACCGCAGGCGATGACACTGATGATACATGAGATGGAGATGGAGCACCGGTGGAATGAGATGGCGGGGGAAACCGGAGGTCCCGGAGAAAACTCGCCCTAGTGCCGTGTTCTCCACAACAAATCTCACTTTGCGGTCGCCTGGGATCGAACCCGGGCTGCCTTGGTGAGAGCCAAGTGGTCTAACCACTGAGCTTCGGCGCGTCCCTTTTACTCAAAGAGCCTCAAAACTTGCATTTTCAGTGAAATATAGGAAATGTACTAATCATTTATATTGAAATCAAAATCGTTAGAGCTATCCTTGAAAACTGTATGAAATTTCTTTTATTCTTTGAAAATCTTCCTATTTCATATTTGTAACTTTTTTTTTTTTTTGTAATTTAAGTCACATCGGACGGTGAATGAATTGGGTGAAATGATGCTCAAATGAGCCCAGGATCCGTGGAGCTTACCCGACATTCGTCTGCAAGGATAAGGGAAAACCCCGGAAAAACCTTATCCAGCTAACTCACCCTGACCAAATTCGAACTCGGGTCCTTTTGAACGGGAGGCAGACACGCTGCCATCTACGCTACCGAGGCGGGCTAAGATAAACTTGATTTGGTATTTAAAGGCCAATGGATTTTTTGTTTTTAGTTTTGCTGTGCACGGAATTGTTCGTCCTTTGTTATTAAGAGAGTCTCAATACGTATGTCTTTGACGTTACCTCGGTAACATTACCTTTATGGCTAAGTAGTACAGAATGTAAGAGAGGCAGTAGTGAATGTACAGAACGTGTGTACTTGATACACTAAATGCATTTCTCCATGAACCACAACACCAAAATGGCTTTGCTACATAAAGAAAGTCTAGCACTGTGACGTCACCCTTAAGTAGCCAATATCTGCTAAAGGTTCCGCCTGTTGTTTTCTCTCTTTTTTTACTCGTCTTTGCTCTTAGAGCGAAATGGGTTGGGATGTTCTCCAAATCTTATTCCTTCTCTTCATATAATAGACGGAGTTATCAGACAATGTTCTTTGTCTCTTTCCTGGAATAAAATAGGTTTTGAGCAGGTCACTGCCGACTTGTTTAAGGCGCCCATGAATTTCCCCAATCCCAGATAGCTATTTCTGTGTAACAAATAGGCTAGGATTTCCCTGCAGACGAAAACAGCTCTTTATCTACGGATCGCCCTCTTCTTCTACTGCTATTGTTTCAAGAATTACGTGTCATGTTTATAAAAAGGGATCTTGATTTGTTTTCTGATGCTTCCTGCTGAAAGATACCCATTATCTTATTTCCCAAATTTTACAATGCTCCGATAATATCTTTCCCAGTGGGAATCTGCTGCCATCTACAACAGTGGTGAACATGGGATCATTCTCTCAGGTACTTAAGGGCTGTTATTGGAATAAACAATATTACTAAGCGGATGATAAATGAAGGCTCATAAACAAATTATTTGAAACAAGTTAGTGACTCTTTAAGGACGTGTAATTAAACTGGTTCTGATTTCGGTACTTGAAGCTGAATGAAATATGACGAAATATGAATGAGAAGCGTAAGTTGCCGTGAGTCGCTAAAATGTTAATCCGGGGATGCTCTTGCGATGACCCCTAAGTATGTGTTAAACCGAGCGCGGTGTTTAGGTGCTCCGGATTGTCAATAATAATCAGCAAAGCATTTGTGTATTATGAAAAACTGTGAGACTAAAACAGTAAAGGGAGAAAATTTAGAAATGCACTGTCTTTTAACAACATTCTTCATGACTACAACAATACGTTTATCAAATCGTTACTTCCGATGCATATCTGAAACTGTTGCTTTACTCTGTGACTTGCTAAAATCTACGAATGATTTTCCCCTTTTTAATTTCAATAACTGGTGCTCGTAGTTTTTCTGAGGCAGTTCTGTGATATCTGAGCCTACTGAATAATTGGAAATTAATTGCTCTTTCACACTAGCCGTGTATAGGATGAAGTTTGTAAAAGTTGAGTCAGACTGAAAAATTCAATGCCACAACCGGGATTTGAAACACGGATCTTCCGACCTCCATCCGGCTGCTCTTAACCACTGAGCTGCCATTGCCAACCTGCCAGTATGACATTAAATTCTCCTACTGACCCGTGTTTTTCGTGATAAATCGGTAGCAATTCTCATAAACACATGAGACAACTACGTTAATGGCGACTTACTATGCTGTAGGTACTTTAAGGCCCGGGCTTTATAGTTCGGACCACTATTAGGTCCTACACATGGATAGTGTGAAAGAACAATTAAATTCCATCACTTTACCTGAATAACATAATGGTTTAACTATGAAGCCTGGGACTTAAGTGCTTACAGCATAGTTAGTCGTCACAAAAGGTGTGTGTCTCACAGCTTATGAAAACCCCTAGTGGTCTACCGGGAAACATACGAGTCAGTTGGAGAATTTAATGTCATGTCGGCATGTTGGCATAGTAGCTCAGATGGTTAGAGCAACCGCATAAAGATCGGGAGATCCGTGGTTCATATCCCGGCTATGACATTGAATTGTGCTCATTTAATCTCCATTCCTTTGATTATATGCGATATTCGTCTTAGAAATGGGGGCTCTGTAGGAAACATTTTAAGAATAAAATGAAGCAAAATTAAACAAATAACCCATCACATCCCTTAAGAACAAGGGCCTCCCACCCACTGGTGGAGTCAGCTTGGCCATTTCTTACAGGATGAGCAAATCCCTGAAAGATACCAGTTCTTTGTCTATTCTTAATTAATACTGCATCGTTATATTTAAATGAATGTTCATTTCACTGTCGCTTTCACTTTAGAGCTTCTATCACTTATTTCCATTGATATCTGTCTATTCCCGTTCTAATCCACTTTGCATCTAGCTCATACTTGAACTCTTGGGACCATTGTTGCCTCGGACGTCCTCTGCTTCCTCTCCCTTGTCGCACATCCCTTACTGTTATGACGTATCTGTCTTGACGCATTCTCGCCACATGTCCTGCCAATTGCCATTTAATCCTCTTCGCTTTGGTGGCTACATCTTCTAGGCCGCTTTTTCTTCACAAGATTTTATCTTTTAGGTTGATTTTCAAGATCTTCCTTTCCATTTTCGGTTGGCATATTTGTGGCATCAGAGCCTGTTTCTTCTTTAGTGCCAGAACTAAAGAAGAACTTTGGCAACCGTATAGTAAGACTGGGATGATGCATATATTTTTTAATTACAAAATAGAAAATTGTTAGTATTTATGTTATATTTTTTAACATTATCAAATATATAGTTAACGCAAAGTTTATCCCATTGAATCACCCTGTATAAGCTTCAATTTTTTTTTGTTCTGGCCGTTACAGAATATATAACATTTTAGAACTCAATGACTGTAACATTACAGAGGAAAGAAATGTTCAGTTGCTGGAATATAACGGTGACATTTTCAAACTAAAGCATTCTGATTATTTCTCAGCAACTTTATTCACTCTCGAAAGAAAGAGTAAAGTTTAAGCATTAACCAGGATTACAAACTTATACAATTTTCTGTTTCCTTCCAACTCGTATCAACGTATCATTTCTTGCCTTTTTTGTAGATGAAACTATCTGAGCAGTATTTTTTTATAATGTGAAACAAGATTCTGGAGTATTTGTCCCAAAAGCCACCAGAATGCGCCGTTGTCCTACAAGATAATTTGTGAGGTAAGCGGTTTTAGAAAGCATTTTCTTTGTAATTTAGTTTCATGATAACAAGCCGGCCTGCGTGTATCCGAGAACATAAAAAATTGGGCCAAAACAAGGAGAACAAGAAGAGGCAATAAAATCAAGGACAAGGAGGGAAGATGGAGGGAAAAACTAGACCAAGATTGTCGCAGAGGATATTAAAGCAAGTTATGGATATAGGAGGGAAAATGATGTTAGGTAAATTACGATAAATGAGGGAGCAAACAAGAAAAAATAGGGATCATATTATTTAGGCATGCAAGGGAGGCTAGATCTAAACGAAAATATAAATGAGTTAAAGCGAACATCTGCTTACAGAAAAAACAGAACTGATTGAAAATATTAATTGAAATAATAATGATAATGCGATATATATTAGACAATTTTAAGGGTAAGTCAAACACACACACGCACACACACATATATACCTCTTTATATAAACGTGCAATTTTTTTAAAGCAACTTGAAATGCTTATTTTTACACATACGATAAAAGCCCGTTTTTTTTTATAAAATTTGTAAAAATATGAAAAGTTTTAGGATTTGTTTGTTGTTGTAATTTACGTCCTCCAACTTTAAGTCATATCGGACGATGAATGGAATGGGTGAAGTGATGCTTAAATAGGGTCCCTAGAGCTTAGAGTTACCTGACATTCGTCTATTAGGATAAGACACACGCTGACCGAGATTCGAACTCGGGACCTCTTGAACGTGAGGCAGACATGCTACCACCACGCTACCAAGTCGGGAAATTTTTAATAGCCAATAATACCTACATGAGATCCATTGTAAAACTTTCAATGTGTTCTTTGTCATTAAAGATTTTATTATTTGTTTTACTTTAGATATTATTTCTTATTTCTGTTTCATATGGGTGATTCGTTGTGATAGCTTGGATAGCTGCTCTAGAGTCAACTAAAATTACTGCCTACTGTATGTGTGATTAAGCCATTTTTAAATAAGTGGGGGGCAAGGTTACTCGCGTCCGTGAAATTCCACAAGTCACACTGCCTCCTGGGTGGTGCCAAATGCGTAACGGAACACGGCAAATGTATGTGTATGTGTGATTGAGCCATTTTTAAATAAGTCGAAAATATAAAAAAAAAAATATTTATGGATAATGTAATTTGAAGTGAAGGAGATTTTCTTGAATATATTATTATTCTCTTACTGTGAAAGACACTAAATTTAAGATGTTTAAAGTTGGGCACTTATGCAATATTTTGTTGTTTTTTGTAAGCTTTTTGCCTGCCCACGTACACTAAGCCTGAGCAGGACATTTAGTTAAATCCTTATTTTTGAGGTTCAAAAGACCTCAAAACAAATATTTCCGATAAATTCCCGACATGGTATTTTTAAGTGGAATAGCTGTAGCTGCTGTAGGTAAGTAGCAGAGATTGTATCAAATCCTGCCTTCGTTATATACCCTTTAAATTGTGTAGTTTTATCCCTGAATATGAAAGTTGATAATCCCCGACCTCATACAACTTGAAGCCTGGAGTGCTACCACCCACCGTAAGCACCACTTCTGGTACCTGCACTTGTAATATTTGTTTCAGCTGAACGGATAAGGTCCTATGACTCCTCTATTGTATGTAAGCCAACATGGTACCAAGTGAACCGTAGCGTTGTGTAGAGGGGGATAAGATCCTGTGTACGGGAACTCAAGATATCCAATTAGCTTAATTAATACGACTATTAGCTTTTCAATTATGCGATGCCTCTTGATGTGTTTTCAGTCTGCTGACAGTTCTACTACCTCCAGAGAGGAAGCAAATGAGCCAATATCTCCTGTGTACTATACCGCGAGAATTTTTACACTTAAAGAAATATCTTTGTATAGTTTTAACATAAATACTTGATTCCTTAACTTTCTTACTCATTTTTGTGGTATTTTTTAAAACAATTATTCCTGTGCCTACTTCATTTTCCGTAAAACATTCCTATATATTAGAAATTTTCTTTTGGATATTATGGGATTAGATATGAGAATAGAGGAAGATTTAAAGCTATAGTCAATTTTTTACATAATTAGACTTGTGTGATCGTTTGACATTTCTTTCTCTTCGCATGTTAGACCAATATCAAACAATGGCTCGCACATGTTTACTAAAAATAAAAGAATAAATATTGACATAAACTACGTGATATAAGAACAGCTACGTTTTTTGTGTCCTAAGAATTCATTTACCCTTTATTGTTTAAAATAGTGTAAAAGTTTTTCAGAAGGAAGAGGACTTCAAGGCTCCTGCCTGGAAATATAATATATTTCATTCCTTGTGAAAATATTTTCAAGATGTAATGATTTAATCAAACAGACTTACGTCGTCTACACACACTCACACACAAACACACAAAAAAGGACAAACTCCGCAGCGAAATTACGTGATGGTGGGTCAAGGCTGACGACCCGGGGGCTGCGTCGCCCACAACGGGTGTCATGAGTGGTGTGCAGTGCTGGAGGGTGGAACCTGATTAGGACCTTCACAACCTCAAGATGCTACTCTACTCTCAATAGCTTCTCGATTGGCCCCCTAAGGACTTCATTATACTACGAACCAGGTTACCAGCGAGAGAAACTCCCCACTGCAGTTCCAGGAATTGAACCCGGTATTTCCGTTGGTAAGCAGCAGCTCCGTGCTAAGGAGATGACCTATACATGTATACTAGTGGACCTTTTTATACAAAACTTTCCTTTTTTTCAGGGGCACCAAACCTGTTATTTCCAGTAAAATACGGGGGTTGAATTTTTGTGAGAAATGAAATAATTTTGCGGTAACGAAAATGAAGCCTATAAGTAAGTATTCAAGAATTAAACCAATTAAAACGAATATCTCCAAAATGTCTTAGGCACCTCTATCTTTTATTTAACGTAAATGCAGTGTTGCATTGAGACCCATATTTTCCGTGCAGTTAGGCTTTCCGTGACACTTGCGGTTTATTAGTTATACAAAATTAATTCCGAATGATGAGGATTTTACACCTATTGGTAGAAAATTGAAAATATAGATTTCTTATTGTACTTTAACCGAAAGGTTAGAAACATTTTAAGACAGTCATAACTACGAAACAACTATCTATGTAAGGAGTAATTTTATTGTATTGCAGATGTCACGGACTGTATTCTCTTAGGGTGGACACTTTGATTTTATGTTTTTTTTCGTATATTTCCCTGGTTGAATGACAAATTCTGGGATGGATAATATTATTCTGTGTTCCTATTTAATTTCATAATCGTGTTTGAGAGTCGAAGGGTCAGGGACGTGGACGGTGGGCGGTGGAGTTTGCTTTGTAAAACTGTCTCCTGGCGAGGAGCATGGAACGGGCCCTCGGAGAGACCTTTCCATGGGGAGACTGCCGCACATAGTTAGGGACCTCATCCGTGTCCTTCACCTTATTCCTTCCACGACCCTTGGTTTCCTAAAGCACCCTAGACGACTGTCAACTTTCTGGCAATCACATATAAAGAGTGTAAATTTTGAATGGATATCTTTAAATATGAATTACCTACCTTTGGAACATACTGAATAGAGAGATATTCATAAGATGTTTTAAAAATGCTTTGTTATTACCCTCTCTAACACGCCCCTCTACTATATTCTACCCAACCATTGCTTAACGATATTTCATTTAAAATAAATAATTTGAAGCTCAATAAACAAATAAAACGAATTGTTACATTTTGTACTATGTGTTTTAAGTCGAGGAAGTACGTACCTCACTTAAATACTTCATAGAAGTTTAACCGGAAATACAGATACTAATACTTCCTAACACAAAAAGAATATATATTTCTGCCGATTTCCACATGGAAAATTCCTAATAAATGTCAATTTTATGAAAAAAATCTCTATTTTGATCAAATTGCCATATGGTTAACACATTTTCAAGACAAATGAAGCGCTTGTTTGATTCTTTGGAGGATAAGGCTTTTTTTCATCACTTTTACATCATTGGTAAACAGTAAGAGATACGACGGTCAAGGTTAAGTCAGGCCTTACATAGATATGGTGCCACTATCCCAGTTTGACAGATAACATCATATAGTTTAACTCCAGACTACCTTGCATCCAAGTTAAAGGTCAATATTTTTTTAGTTTTTTAATGACAGCATTTTAAACAAGTCAAGTGTGAAGTTCCACCAAAATGGAGAGTTTGGAAGAAACGAACTCTCATTAAACATTCCCATTTGAAAGGTTTAACTCCTAAAGCGATCAAGGAGGAAATGGACAGTTCATTGGAAGACTCTACCCCTTCGTATGCAACGATTAAAAGGTGGGTTGCACAGCGTAAAATGGGATGTACGGACACTAGTGACGAGCCTAGCTCTGGACACCTTGTAGAAAGCATAACCCCAGAATCATTGAAAACATTCACCGTTTAATACTGAAAGACCTCAGATTAAAGTCGTTTGAGATAGCAGAGGCTGTAAAAATATCCAAATAACGTGAAGGTAATATTTAAAGCAATGTTTTGGGGTTTCACAAGATCTGAGCAAGATGGGTGCCTCGTTTGTTGACACCTGATCAAAAGTTGAGAAGAAAAACTGATTCTGTAAAAAATTTGGAGCTCTATCTTAAAAATCTCATTGATTTTTTGAGACGGTTTATTACCATGGATGAAACTTGGATGCATCACCACACACCAGAAAGTAAATCACAATCAAAACAGTGGTTTCCGACAGGTGAACCAACTCCAAAGAAGGCAAAGTCAATTTTGTTAGTGTTTTCTTGGATGCACAGGTAATTATTTTTTGCTGATTACTTGGAAAGGGTTAAAAAGTAATACTGCTGACAACTACGCAAGCTTGCTGCAATGTTTGAGTGACGAGGTGAACAGAAAAAGACCTCATTTGGCAAAGAAAATAATTTTGTTTCTTCACGACAACGCTCCGGCACATCGTTCAGTTATTGCAATGGGAAAAATGTGCGAATTAAAGTTTGAACAGCTTGAAAATCTGCGCTATTCGCCAGATCTAGCATCCAGTGACTACCACCCGTTCCCGAACCACAAAACAATTCTTGGAGGAAACAGCAACGAGGTCATTGATGCGGTAAACAGCTGTTTTGAGGACTGTGAGAAATCGCTCTACAGAGATAGTTTAATAAAATCAGAAAACAGATATGACAAATGTATTAGGCTTTCTGGAGATTATATTGAGAAATGAACAAAAAAAAAAAAAAAAAAATGTGTTGTTTGTTGTGAGGTCCAGGACTTATCAGCCCACCTCGTATAACAATCTTACTACACCATAACTGAGGTGGGTCTTGGGCACATAAAATGAATGACGTGTTGAAGCAGATCGGTATGGGCCATTCTTGGTTAAATGCAGAGTATGGGTATAGAGGCTTCTGGAAAGGCGTTAAGCTAAGATTAGAAGATATTCTCAGACAACACATTTTCGCCAATACAAGTGACAAAAGCTCACTGAGATTATACAGAAAAATAAAAACAACCTGGGGAGGGAAGGATATATAGATATATGTAGTAAGTTAGGGCGAGAAGGTTTTGCTTGGGCGAGAACAGGAGTGACAAACTTGAAAGGTATAGGTCAAGAGAGGGAGCTAGAGAATGCAGATTTCTATTGTATATTACATTGTAGTCAAACAAAGATATGGAGAGAGCAGGCTTGGCTACGTAAAAGGGACCATTTGAGGGGGTGAAAATTTTGTCAGTAAAAGGGGAAAAGAACAGGAGAATTATTTAGGTAAAGTTAAAGAAAGATGGCTAAGAACAATTAAGAGAAAAATGTAGAGTGGGATAGGAGAAATGGAAAAATGTGTAAAAAAGGAGTAGAGGGCCTCCAATACACACAAAAACCTAGGGTTAGGTGTATGGGGACCGAATTATTATTCAATGGTGGGCAACATGATAGGATTTTCAGGATTTAGGAATATATGACATTTTTCAGTATGGATTTTATAATTGTAATCTTGATTTTGTATTTCCATTTGATATTGTTAAAGGAAAGATGAGAAATAAATAAATTACTGAGAAATTACACCAAAAAATCGTCAAGTAAAGTTATTGTGCAGCTAGCCGTTTCCGAGATATTCTTTGTTATTTGCTTGAATTTTCCTACAGTTGTAATTTTCTCAAATGTAAAATCTGCTTTTCTCATACTCATGAATGTAAGCCATTACATAAAGATCAGCCCTTAAAATACATTATTTCTCATAAGCCTATGTTATTCCCCTATTCTCATTGTAACTACAGAGTAATGTCTAATATAACTATTTCTGTAAAAGCTTTGTCCACATTAATGAAAAGAAGATAAAAAATAAGCATCTGTAAAGATCAATTTGAGGAATAGGTATAAATAATAATGTAACAGAGCTTTTTTAAACCAGGAAAGCGATCGATCTTCTTAAATTGTAAAAGCAGCAGCATCTATCTTAAAAATAAGCGGCGAATTTGGTGAATTACAAACTCCTTTTTGGGAGAATATAGATCATTACGTAGTAATGAAAGGCTTCCTCCATCTTCTAAATATATTAGATTTACAAAGCGTGCGATATTCCTTTGTCACGTCGTCACGTGATAGTCATTTCCAGCCAAATGTAGTTTCCTTGGTAACAAAATGTCACGCAGGTGTGAAGAATTAAAGTAAAAAGCGACTCGCTCGTGAAGAGACGGATGCTTGAAAAGGAACGAATGTATTGGGATTTGGGGGTGGTGGTTAAGGGTAGGCGAGGTGTGGAATATATTACCTCGGTGTAGATAACGCTGTGGAGAAAACGTGCTAGAATAGAGGAAGAGGGATAACGCAAGATGAGGAAGAATGGGGAAGATTCTTAGGACGAGCCTTAGGAACAGTCTTATCTTCACACACGACCAAGGCAGATAAATTAAGAGAAATGAGGATATCGCATAAAGAAAAGGACGCGAGGTGGTGAAAGTGAAAGAATTAAGTAACCAAAGAAGAACTGAATATGGTGCACTGTTGCGCAGTACTGGGTCCACAAACCAGAGGTCCGTGGATCGCAGCCGCGTTCTGCTACCAAAACTGCATCGCCTCAATGCTTTCCTAGTCTCATATTTAAGGAGAGGAATTAAATTACCTTAGGGAGTCACAGGAATAATTCATAACAATAATTTAGAAAATAAAAGTTGAGAAAAAATTTAGCAAACAAATATATGTTTGAATTTTTTTCAAGGAATAAGAGGTCGTTGCCAATGAAGGTTACGTGTTGAGGAAAGACAGAGTAGCTAAGGTAAATAGACGTTCCAATAAAATCCCTCAACAAGGACTGTATTAACTCAAGTTTCCAGTGATTACAACTCAGTATACTCAGTTACGATGTACGTTAGTTATGAAAATTAAGAAGGTAAAAATTATGAGACATTAAAATGGTATATTTAAATGGACAATAAAATGGTATGGGCAGGTAAAAAATGACGGAAGAAAAATTACCTAGAAGAAGAAAACGAGGAAGGGTACGCTTGTCATGGATGGATGAAATAAATAAAGCAATGCAGAAAAAAGGACTGGAAGAAGGGCAATGACAGGATAGACGAACCTGGAAGAATTTAACAGGAACTAAAGGCGTCCACTTAATAGTGGAAAGCATAGTAAAAATTGTGAGAATTAAGCAAATGACACAGTAAAACTTGTGATTCGCTTGCGAATGATTTTTGGCAATAACGGTAAAATATTTGGAGAGGCAGTCACGAATTAGGGCGAACTTATGTGATAAATTGACATGTATTTTTAAAATTCATATCTTACAGCCTTAAAACCTTTATATTGAAGTGTTTTACAGTGGTCGATTATCGGCAACTCATAACGCCTAAAGACCGTCGTAAAGAAAACATATTTGTCGGAGCCAGAATTATATTTTCCGCTTAGTATTTCAGCGAATCACAGCCGCAAAGTTATTCATTTGTCAGAAGTTAGCCTATATAATGCAACTTGAACGGTTACTTCTACAGCTACTAAGATTCCAAAACAGTTTAACTCTACGTTCCCAAACACTCCGCAGGTCACATAAGCACTAGCTCATTGCCGGCCTCGATAGCGTAGATGGTAGCGTGTCTGCCTCCATTTCAAGAGGTTCCGAGTTCGAATCTTGGTTAGGGTGAGTTACCTAGATACGTTTCTCCCGGGGTTTTCCTTTATCCTGAAAGACGAATGTCGAGTAGCTCTAAGCTCCATGGACCCCGGACTCATTTAAGCATCATTTCACCCATTTCATTCATCGTCCGATATGACTTAACGTTGGAGGACGTAAATTTACTTAAAAGTAGCTCATTATTAGTCCTAATTAAGTTTATTAGCCAACTTAACTGGTATTGACTATATCCTCACCTGCCTATGCTTGTCCTTAGCGAAATATTCCACAGTTCACGACTGTAGCAGCTGGCAGCAGTTGTATCAAAGACGTAGATTTTGGAGACGGCATAATGAAGTAAACAATTATAAAAAAATACACGGGACCATAAATTAGTTCAGAAACCCATATATTACCTAATTACATTTAAACTTCCGGCTAACAACAACGATCTCATAAAGGGAGCTGGTACCCAAATGTTTGAGTTGGAATGAGGAACACAATCAGAAATGTGAAGGAAAAAGTGGACTTTGCAGGTCAACGTACCACACACAACTCAATCGTCATTTTAAAGGAGCAAGTCCTGAGGTCAGGGGGCGACGATGGCACTATCGCTAACATACAAACAATCAAAGGACAGCGACAACAATACCGACCTCTGTTAATGAGTCGCGGAAGTATTAGGGAAACGACGCAAGAACGTATGCCAGAAAAACAAATACATATGAGTGATAAAGAAAATCTGACAGAGTTATTTTGTTTATATTAGATTAGTATGTACTAAATATGTATACATTTTACTGTCAAAATATTTTAAATATGAATTATGGATTTAAAATATAAGCTTATCATACACCAACATTAGATTAAGATTACAAATTTTGATACTTGCGATGTAAGTTATTCTTTGCACGTCATTCCGCTTTGTAATTTGACTTTTAATGTACTATATTATTTTCTCCGTGGGAAAGTGGGTTTGGCCACTTAAGGGTCAGGCATGGTTTAGGCCAATCGGAACAGCCACAGTTTATCTTCTTCTACGAAATTCTTTCAGGTATGCTTAACGGTTGTCCAGTGTGAGTCAGTGTATTGTAGATGATGCGAATGCTTGCTTCTTGAAAAGCTGTTCTTGGTCCAGCATTCTCTGTGACACCTTAGGAAGGTTTCATCAAAGAGAACGCTTCTTCTGAGCGCCCGACCATGTCACCGAATCATTAAGTTTGGAATTATCTGGGACATGTGCGCGTCACGGCGGCCGGCGTTTCTGATCCGTTCTTCCTGCGGCTGCTAAGCGCAAAGGGTTTAGGTGTGCGGGTAACCAATGAGGGGGAGCTATACTGAGGGTAACTAATGCAACCACCAGTGTTAAAACAACGTTTGTCAGAATATATAAACATATGTTTTCATTTTAAGAGAGAAGGCAACGGATGAAATTAGCATTTACATACTTTTTTAAGATAATATACTTTTATATTTGAGTACGTCGCAATAACGTGTACGACTTGCATTCGGGATGCGACAAAAATCGCAAATGGGATGATGATATGTGGGGATGCACCACGTTGTTGGATGCTGTAGTGTCGTACCCTCGAAGCTGGACCCTATGTTCCTAGTAGTGATGGGTTCTGAAAACTACCACAACTACTCTCGTCTTTGCATGATGATCTGAACGTTGATTTTGGTCGCGGATTGGAAGCGATGTATATTTTGTAGTAGAAATGAAATAATTGTTGTATCTTTCTTTTAGGGATTAAAATTTTAAGTAATTTAATAATTTACACCAACTCGTCGTAACACTGAAATAATACACACGTGGCGGCTATATGTAGAAGAAGCAAAATTCATCTAGTCCCAAGCTTTGGCCTTATCGTTGCTTTGGCAATTCAACACAGTTTTATTGGTCCACGTCATATTTTCCCTGAATAATGTTTGTTACCATATCTGCTAATCAATTAGGATTCTTTATTTAAATACTTCCTAAACAACTTTAACATAAAACAATATTTCTTTAAAATTTACAATATTATAATTATTAAAATATTAGTAAAATTTGTTTTCCTTTGCTTTTATCTCTTCAATCAATGTTTCACGTTCAATTGTTCTTTACAACCTTGTTTATTTTTTACTATATTTTGTTTCATAATTTTCAATAAAATTCTCTCTAAAAATAATGCTTCAGGGATGTCGTGGGTTCACCTCGTCGACGTGCACTTTAATTTTCCTTTCTCGGTGTTTTTCCTTGTCAAGCAAATGCTGGAGTGCTTTATTTCTATCCAGGATTTCTTGTCCACAATTCCCCTTCATTCCTATTTCCTTTCAGACGTGACTTCAGGCTCGTGGTGTATGAAGGTGTTAAGCTTGCGCATTCTAAGTGTTGTTCTCGGCGGTGAGCGACCTTGTTTGATCGCTGTCTTAACGTGGGTGGTAACGTTTGTCGACACGAGACAAGAGTCTATGAAGAACTCTCAGTATTTTTAGGGACTCCTTGGCGTCTCTATGACCTGCGACCCAATGACGCTCTGCGTTTCTCTCGCCTCATGCCTTTCTCCTGGTGCTTCCAGCAATATATCTGTGAGTAGATCGCAGTACCGACAAATCTCCTCTGCCGTTTACACTTTATAGTAACTTGAAGTTTCACTAGTATTAATTTAGCGCTGTTAGGCCCAAAGAGTAAATTGAGAACCTACCTCAGAGTTTATTACTTACTATCCAACATTAATTGTAATTTTGTATAACAATATATTTGAAAAACGGTATACCCTGAATTTGAATCATAGTTTACCCTTTTATTTCCTCTAACTTTTGTACGTAGATCACGTAATGTATTGCAATAAAAATATCATGCTAAGGATTCACTCAGAATCAATTTTTGAAATTACTTAAATATAAATTCTTAAAATTTTTCTACTCGATGTAAGCCTTTGTAATACAGGTTTATTTTCTTATATACTTCTCGTTAATAAAACCCCTCACTCTACATTTATAAAATACGATGGCTGTTAAATAAAGAATGATCACAATTTTTTTGACAACGTACCTTTACTCATCCTTTGAATTTTGATGGCCCTTCTCAAAATAGCCTCCCCTGAATGCGATGCACTTGTCCCAGCGTTTCTGCCAGGCTTCAAAGACATGCTGGAAGTCATTTTTAGAGATCCTTTAAAATCGCCTCCGCAGCCTTCACCACTGCTTCTCGTGATGGATAATGCCTCCCACGGAAGCATTTCTTCAAGTTAATTAATAGAAAAAGGTCGCATGGGGCTAAACCTGGACTATAGGGAGGGTGAGGGATGCACTTCACGTTGATTTTTGCAAGATATTCAGCAACAACATTGGCAATAATGCGGCTGCGCATTATCGTGGTGCAGCATCCAGCCTGCTTCACGGAAATGTGGCCTTTTGTGCCTGATATGGACCTGCAATGTTTTCAGGACATCCCTGTAGTATTGTCCAGTTACTGTTGTGTGTGCAGGTACAACATGCTGATAAACCATTCCATGAATATCAAAGAATGAGATGACCATAACTTTCCCAGCAGAAGCAACCACTTTTGCTTTTTTTGTGGGTTGGTGATGAAAGAAATTTCTACATTGAGCTTTGCTGTTTGCTCTCAGGATCAAAATAATGTACCCAAGTTTCATCAGCAGTGATTACGTTTGAAAGAATCTCCAGTTCTTCCTCTAACATCAACTTTAACTGCATGTTACATCCATTGCCGCGGTAGGCGATACTGAATATGTCTGAACTTACCCGGTTCTCACAGGCGGGATCCAGGAGTACCAATAATGAAACTATTACGGCGTGTTTGTTTCACATTAAGCTAACAGAATATAATAAGTTTGAATTTTAGTGCGAAGAACTATGACCGTAAAAATTATGATCATTCTTTATTGAACATCCTCGTACAAAGCACGTAGTAGCTATAAGAAGAATAGAGTTGTTTAGATGTTAACAAACATATAGCTGGCGTTGAGAAAATAATGTACAAAAGAGAACTGTTACCAAGGAGACGGATTCAACATCCCGGAGACTGAGTGAGGAGGTGAGACTTGGTCTGTGTGCAAGGACAACGTGTTCGGAGTTAGTGGGCAGTAATTGTATTATTTTAATTTATATTTGTGTTGGTGAATTAATTAATCATCTTCAAATAAGTATAAGTATTACTATTTCAATAATTAAATAATAAAATACATAGATTCCGCGACCTAGAAATTTCGTTTTTGCCGACTGAATTGAAGCTGGGCAAACAAAGTTAAATTTTCTATTAAACTGTTGTATATTCAAAATTAATCACAACATAACGCAGATAAAATCATAATTATAATTGAATTTGACGTCCCATCACAAAGAAAATTTTAATATGCAATATAAAACTATTTTATTTCTAATTGGCTTCTCAACGTGGAGCAATAACCAAACTATTTTATTAAAATGTTACAAAAACTACAGTGTTTTCATAAATGTTTTCAACTTTTTAGCATATGTATAGATGTTTCAGACTAAGCAAATGCATATCTCTAATTTTGTGGGAATAACCTTTGAGTTCCTGTGTATTCTCCATGATTCTTGCATAAATGGTAAACCATAACATATAGACAAGAAACGTATGCAAAAATATCTCCTTAAAGTACACAAATGTTTATATCAAATACATATTCTCTTTTATGTGTATTTCCCTATAACGGATAAAAGAATAAACTTTTGCAGGAATAGTTTATTCAAGAATGGCTAAGTGAAGTAACACTATTTAATTCTTGTATACTGTTAAGAATTACAAAAAGGATGTAACTGTTTTGCCGTTACAACAATAAATCCGTGCAAGTATTTAATAAAATGATACAAAGATGTGATAAATATAATGAAGGTTTTGTAGCAAAAACTTCAGTTTGTTGAGATGTGTTTGATGTTCGCTGGGAGTATTTTGTTGTCTGCCGGGTTTGAGCTCCATATCTGGGAGTAAATTGACAAGGTGCAGTAAGAATGTGAGTGTGTTAATCGCGCCATACATGCATGAGCAGACAACAGCAATGTCCGTCGTCTGAAACATAGCCACAATGGATGCGATAGGAGTGTAATCTCAAACCCCAGCCAGCATTATCAGTGCTATGTCTCTTCCAGTTGACGAGCTTTCGGTACACTGTGCGATAAACTACTTTGTGTGTGCGCGCAGGCCTGACAGCCAAGTCAAGGATGCCTTTAACACCTCTCAAATTTTATCTCTTGTCTAATTAGGTCACCATTGTCTTTGTAATCACTAGAGCTCGCATTTGTAAGCACAATCAATGGTGAAATAGGCAAGCTTATGGGCACGACAAATGAAACTAATATGCATAAAGGAAAACAAATACAAAACTAAAATTTAATCATAAATATGTTAGAATTCTTACCTTACGGAATATTTCATAAAGTTAAACCCTTTAATAGAGTTAAAACTGATTGAGGAAGTAAAGACAAATTTGGAAGGACTTAATGAAATGTTTAAACTCTAATCGCCGACTTAAACACTTTCTTTACATTAGGGACAAGAAGATTCTCGATTTCATCCGATCCTAACCGTTTCAGCGACATGATGTAAAGCTGATTCAGGTGAACTAACTTAGGATAAAGAACTTTTAATTCAGCTCCTGTTTTAACAATAAAAACCGAGCAGAATCACTGAGAAGTAACAATACATTGTAATACCATGTCCTTTTTGCCCACAAGAGAGCTAACGAGTCATAGAAAAAATTTGCAATTGTGGAATGATTTACTTGGTTAAGTACTTATATATTCTGACTTTGTTGGTTCTTAATGTTAAAAGTCAAGTTTTGCAGACATTCAAAACGCTCTTTTTCCGTAAAAGGACAGTTTGTACAGCCTTTTGCAGCAGAATGACGTAACATATAGCAACGCAGTCCCTCGTGGCTTCACCACACATAAAGAAACAAAAGAATCACTTTCAAATCCTTACACGATTATCAGTGCTCAACTCGCAGCTCGATACAGTTTAAATGTCTACACACACACACACACACACACACACACACACACACACACACACACACACACACACACACACACACACACAAACACACACATACTGCATGAAAACTGATCTCCAGCAGCTCTCACTGCACACTCACTGTCCAGTCCAGTCATTTTTATAACCGTACCATCGTTTCTCGAAAGCTCTCGAAGCTTCACGCACTTTCATGGGGGAGTGAGAACGTCGAGACTATATTCGTCTCTTTCTCCCTCTGTTGCTCTCTCATTCTCTTTCGGCTTGTACCCAGTGCTCATCGGTCCGCGTGGCTTCGGTGCTGTCTCTTTCACTCCCCCGCTTTTATATGTCTCTCTCTCGCCAAGTAAAAAGCGCCTCTGGACGTTAAGAAGATATGATCTACTACCTACCTTCATAGCACCAACTACAGCACTGCATACACATTGTCCCGCTGCATCTGTGGTCTCGTCAATAGAAATCCACATTCCTTCGTGCATTAGTTGATCTCGAAGATGACAAATTACTCTGTTGCAAATGTTTTTTTTTTTTCGCAATGTAGAGTATTCTGTTTGTGTGCTTTTCTAAACATTCCCGAAGCTGCTCATTATTTAATTTTCACAATGGAATGTCCGAACTCACTAATGGTAAACTCATATCTTTGAAAAATGATCACTTGTACTCAACTTTTTGACTACAGTGATGACTTAGACTTATTCTTAACTATCTCCTTATGACGTTGAATTAATATGCTGTATAATGTCATTTTTTATTTGTAGTAATACTTTTCTCTCACACCAAACAAGATTAGACACTACCGTATTTTTCTGAAACTATAACCTCCAAACACATTACGTATTTGAGCAGTGAATCCAAAGAAGCATTTTAAGCATCTTTTCTGTATATGCGTGAGTCTGCTGCGGATCATTTAACGCCTATCATCATAAATGAAATGTGAATCTTCTGGGAAAATTTTCTGGGAAAATTCTGGCCTATGAAGCAGCATTCCTTCGGTATCACTTCGGCAGAATTGGTAAATAATAATAAAGAGACAAAATCTTAACTGCGCAATAAATTATATCTATTTGTACCACAAAACATATGTCAAACACATATTTTTTTCTGTTTACACGGGTTTCCTTGTACAGAGGTTTGCGTTTTAATAGAAAGAAATTACGAAACAGTTACACAGATTTACAGCGAAGGAATAATATGGAATGAAGTGCAAAAAATAATAGTCTGATATGCATTATATACTATATTTTAAACTTAAAACAAATGTAGTTTATCGCCTAGCTTCTCCGTCTGTTTTTATTTTCTCTTTCCAATTTAAAAATGTCGGCATATCAACATCATTTGTCTCACCTCACATAACATTCCAAACAATATTACGGTGATATTTTAAACTCTCGAGGCATCCAATGGAGGATCTGAAATTGTCGTTGCCTAATTTTATTGCTGTATTTAAATCTGGAGTCTGAAACAATGGTCTAGAAACGGGAATTCCTTTAGTGCGCACACCAACAAACTACTCCAACACAGCACGATTTAGCTCGTCATAATCTGTAGATTTTGTGGTGCATTTCACGTTCCCTGCTGTTCCCTTTAACCACTCATCTTAGGTTTCTATTTTTTTCAAAAGCTCATAAATTCCAGTTTTTCCCTATTTAAACAACAGAGTTAATTCTTCAGCTGGGCGTTTGTTAATTTTATGTTCTTTTTCAACCTCCATTGATAAACTCTTATGTTTAAAACTCACTTTACGTAATTTGTACATACAATCTATACTTTTAAAAATCAATCAAGTTCACAGCTGTCTTTCACTCGTACTTTATCACTTTGTGACAATTATTTCATGTTTCTAAGTTTTAAAAATTGATTTGAAATTGTTATAAAAAGAGTAATTTGTATAAAATTAGATTCGTCACGAGATTATTCAGTGTGAGTGAAATACTATGTAATATTGTTGTTACTGGATGCTGTAAGAATGTGGTTACGTAATATGGTGACGTGGATCTGGAGAAGATAAGTTATTTGGTTGCTATAGGAACGTAGAAAGAAGGGAACAGGAGATTAACTGAAATTAGCGTTCTTCTGCATCAGAACTCCTTAGGAGACAGACGTGTATTTTTGTCTCTCATAGCGTGTGCAGAAACAATTTTGTGTATGTGCATTTAAGATGCATTGATTAGCCTGAGTGTAATAGAGGAATAGTACATCTATACATCAATCACCATTTAATGGAAGACAGTACTTACATCATTTAAAAATTGTATAAAAGGTACTTCACGTTTTATAAGAGTTAAATATTCAACTTTGAAAAGAAGAGAGGTATCTGTTCATTCTAAAAATAGTGATAATTTTCCTCTACTCCGCGACCACGCCGAGAGGTAAGATCTCTAGCTCCAGCAATTATGCCGAAGGACCTACAGGAGTAGACAACAGGATCTCCACAAAGGTGGGAAACAAATCATCACAGCCCATTTGAAATACAATATCCCACTGCACCTTGCGACAACAGAACTGAGAATGAACATACTGCGAAACGGTTGTACCCTTACATTTTGTGTTGGAAGAAAGTTGAGAGATGTAATAGTTTGTTTTCCCTTTTATAAGAAGGATTACAGTTTATGACTTAATGATTCGTGGAACTTCGGTGCAAGCACAGTTGGCCTCAAAATTATAGTACTTTTTAAAATATTTACGTTGTAACACATTACACATCAATAAATCCGTTTTAATCAGGTTATTTACGCAAATAGTTTCTAAAAATATTTCCGTTTGCGCGGTAGGCAGTTTTTCTGCTTAGGGTATAGGTTCACACGGGAAATAACTCCGTTCGGAAACTTATTTTACGTTTTTACTGGTTTTCTGCAAATGAGGACTACGTTTTATGCTAATTTTGATGTACTTACACGTTCTTCAAGCAGGAGAATCATTATGTTTTTGTCTTCCTAGGTTTGCAAACATAACGAATTATGGCAATCGGCTCGAAAACATGTAATAGGGTCAAATATGACCTGAAGCTTTCCTGGCGACGAATGCACTCACTTTCTTCTCGGGCAGCCAGCCAGGTGAAAAGATTATTAGATATCAACGTTTCGGGAGTGTGCATCTCTCCCATCATCAGGATATTTATAAAATGTGATAACCACAAATGAAACACTGGATATAACACAACTATAAACAAAGACAAAACACTATCAAAATTCGCATTACTGAACAAAAGACTGCTTTCAGTGAATTAAATGCTAGGTCAGGGGTTGGCCGGAGTATAGAAATTTGTAACAAAGAAACGTAGCTACTTAACTTGATTATCAAGCTGTATTGATCTTTGCTTCTTAATTCGACGGATTTCCATTTTAAGGCCGGTTTCCAAGAGGAGCTGAACTGAAATCCAGCATCACGATTAAGCGTGCTTCTTTCAGAGGAAATCGCCAAAGCCTCCTTAATTCTCCGCTCCCAGCAAGTGTTGCATTTTGTCAAGATGGTCGCCTCATAAAAATTGGCTCTATGGTCGTTATCAAAACAATGCTCTGCCAGCCCACACTTCTCAGGTTGCATTAAACGAATGCTACCGCTACAGCCTGCATCCCGTTTCCCGGTAATCTATCCGGTAGAATCAGCAGCATTTTCGCCAAATAGAATCAGGACCATCCACAAGCCACCTCCGAAGATTAAGCATACGTTGCGATCAGTAAAAGGCAAACTGGACTTCCAAGTTCCGGGAGTGTACCGCATTCTCTGTGAATGTGGGACACCGTATATAGGACAAACCGGAAGGATCATCGCTATTAGAATAATCGAACAAGAACGGAGCATTCGTTTAATGCAGTCTGAGAAGTGTGGGCTGGCGTTTTGATAACGACCATAGTGCCAATATTTGGGAGACGACCATCTTGGCAATATGCAACAGTTACTGGGAGCGGAGAACTAAGGAGGCTTTGGCGATTTCCTCTGAAAGGAGCACGTATAGTCGTGATACTGGATTTCAGTTCAGCTCCTCTTGGAAACCAGCCTTAAAATGGAAATCCGTCGATTTAAGAAGCAAAGATCAATACAACTTGATAACTAAGTTAAGTAGTTACGTTTGACACAATTTTCTATACTCACGCCATCTCCTGACCTAGTATTTAATTTACTGAAAACAATCTTTTGTTCAGTGATGCGAATTTTGATAGTGTTTTGTCTTTGTTTATAGTTGTCTTATATCCAGTATTTCATTTGTGGTTATAACATTTTATAAATATCCTGATGATGGGAGAGATGCTCACTCCGGAAACGTTGATATCTAATCATCTTTTCACCCAGCTGGCTGCCCGAGAAGAAAGTGAACGAAATAGGGTCATTTATCTCGATTACCATCAACTAACTAGTGGATTAAATATTTGCAAGAGTAGTTTATTCAAGAGCAAGTAGCGGAAGTCAGGTTAACACAAGATATAATATTAGAAAGATAAATGAATTAATTATTGTGTTTACTTCAGTGTATATTATCACTGAATTAATGTTGCTGCCTGTTTTGTCTAAGTTTTAAGCTTCTAAGTGTTAATTACGCCTAACGCTGAGTTCCAGCAGTCATTTATTATGTTCAACAGCGGGTAGACATCGCTATGAAAATAAATAACACTTTGTGATTCTACCTAACTCCTAACTCACCAGATTTTTTTTTGTGTTGGTTTAACATGAGGATGTAGACGGTTGCATATATGTACAGAGTTTGCCGCTTGGTGTGGTGCGCAAGCGGAAATTTCCAGAAATTTGCGGCCACATGAAGGGTAAACAACAGCTCTACGATTGTTTCGTTAATGTACGTAACAGTCATTGTGCGCCTGGAGTGCCGGCTACACTTCATGCCTGATAATCAAATTACACCGTACACGAAAGGTTTCTAGTGGAAGTCCTCGGAGCTTCTGTCCATATGGATACCGCCGAATAAGTGGTACAGGGGTGTGCACAGGGCTGTCCGCTTCCACATGAACCTGATAAAGGTGATATATAAGTAGTAACGAGATAAATAATTGCAGAATATCCAAACTTTAAAATGAATGCATAATATAAGAAAGGGAACTTATAAGTTTGTCAGTGAATATTAAGAAATCATTACTTAGCCAAGTTTCGTGTTAAGGAAAATCAATTAATTAAATCAGTGTAGCTTAGAAAATTCGCTGTTCAATGAACTTTACTAATAAGAAATCAATTTGTTCATCTACTGCTACTAGAAGTCGATAAGTTGAAAAGTCAAAATTGCTGCTTGTAGAACGACACTACACAAAGTTTTCGAAACTAAAAACGGGAGATAAATTAGAATTTAGAAGTCAAAGTGTTATAGTAGTATTTCAGACACGAAGAAAAGTTTAATATCTGGCAAAGTACGATGTAGGAACTTTTGTAAGTTAGTCATGATGTAAGGGGGAGTTCTGTTAACAAACGAAGGTGTAATTCTAAAATTGATAATCTCTTTTCGTGTCTACAATATTACAGAACTATAATAGTACAGCGCGATCCATATAAACCTGAACCATCTCAATAGGCCATACCGTTTGGGCCAATAATAGGATACATGTGAAACTTTGGGAGAATATAATACACAACTGGGAGACCACATTACACTATTTACATCTCACAGAAAATGTTGGAAGTATCCTCCACCAGTATCTATACATGTTTACACTCGTCTCACCATATTCTCTTAAGTTTTACGGAGAGTTTCCTCACCAATGTTACTTATTTAAGTTCGAATGGATTCCGTGGCCAATTCTTGTACAGTCTATTTTTAGATACACCCACAAGAAAAAATGGTCAGGGGATCTGGGGAGCCATATGCTTTCTGAGGTTATTC
The DNA here is from genome assembly GCA_030765055.1 of Mantis religiosa. Classification (NCBI taxonomy): domain Eukaryota; kingdom Metazoa; phylum Arthropoda; class Insecta; order Mantodea; family Mantidae; genus Mantis; species Mantis religiosa. The sequence goes on along the minus strand of CM060947.1, from coordinate 52,333,127 downwards.
GATTAACAAGGATACTGGTTACAGGTTCCATGGTGTCAATAGATGTATGGCACGCTGCTCCATCTTGCTGGATATAACCTTTCCTCAATTCGATATCATCCAGCTGCTCCACAAATGTCTTGAAGATACCCATATAAACTTCAGTGTCTACAGTCGTATCAAAGAAAATGGAACCAACGATCCTGGAAGCTGACACTGCGCATCATTCTGTCACTTCTCCCAGAGCCACTGAGATCATTATAACAAATTTATACATTCTACGAGCTTTCAAAGGGAAATTATGGTGTATTGAAACGGTTCAAATTTATACGGATCGTACTGTACCTTGTTTACTTGGATCAACTGTGATTAAGTCTGATCCGAGTTAAGGAAACTCCGGGTTATCCGGAGAGTAAATCAACAACTAAAAAAAGAAAACACTTAATCATCACCGGAATATTTTTAACGGATTTTCGAAAGTACTATCGGTACACATTCACCTAAAAGCATATACACTGTATGTACTGTAAAAGCCTATGTATTTGCACTGCACACAATATAAGCTACAAACTAGTCGGTAGAAAAAGGTCCAGGGAACTTCCGCTGCCTCAGTTTAGTGTATCGCTTAGGAGCAGCGCTATCTCGCATCCGCTGCAACATTAGAAATTCATTTGGCAATACTTGGGTTTGACTCTCGAAATAAGGCATCCATTTCCTTATGTTTGCTTGTATTTGGGTCATAATCATAGCTGGTTCAACAAAACTGTCTAAATCTTAATATTCCTCACTTTCATTTTCAGTAACACTGCATGATGCAACACTGCCTTCCTCTGTAGTCAGTTTATAACCTCCGACTTTGTCAATTTGCAATCAGTTGTCTATTTCCTTTTCATAAACATTGGAATAGACATAGATATTTTTAAAACTGTATAAAAATGTTCTTCCACATTTATATTCAGTTTTTTTTCAACCTTGTTTTCTGTCAAGTCGCACCCAGGCCACAACTTTTCTCATTACTTTATCAAAGTTTCCCTTCCAACATTGTCCCAAACATGAGCGAGTGTGCAATGAATTCATCCGCTGGCAAAAGAATTCAAATAATGAGAAGAGCAATTTATTGCCTGTAAAACAAGTCATCTACTATGTTAAGTAAACACAACATGTTTTTTCGTCAAAACTTGTCAGTGTTATCTGGACGTTCAGTTTCAATAGGTCCCGAATAAGAGTTTTACCGTACTTTTCTTTAATCGATTATGGACAGGCCATAGTACCTAATTTTTACGCAGATCATACAGTTTTGGCGCTTGCTGAAACTAACTTAAAAATTTCAATGACCCATGGCACGTTTTCTTCTCATTCTTATCACAGAAAGATGTTTTAAATGTAAAGTTACTGCCAGTTAAAAAGCTAGCAGATATAGTACTTAAACAGTTTAGATTCAGTGCTAAGGTTAAGTAACAATTCTGCAACTTCAAAAAATCGGCAACCTTGTTCAAACAGCTCATTTATTGGCTGTCATTAAATTTGTCAGACAACTTAAATGATACCGTATATTCCGCCATACATCACTCCACACGCACCTTTGGATAAAATATAGTTCACTACTGAAGCAGGCGATAGCAGATTCATTAAAGACACGGTCTTCTCATGTTGAAGAGGACATCTAAGTGTCATACACGATTCGGAACTGTAACCTACAGGCCTTAAATACGTATTTTTATATCCTCGTTAGCCCACTCACGATACATTTAAGCCCAAGAGTATGGTTAAAATATGCGGAAACAGCATTCAAATTTTAGTTCTGATGTACATAAATGGTTGGGATGAGAAAGAAACTAAAACGTTCAAGTGTGCAAATTAAATATGACAAACCTGTAGCATTTTGAAAGCAGCTAAGGCTAAGGAAATCCTCGTATCACAGAAATTGTGTACCTTTTATCTCAAGTCTTTGCCTACAGTTAAGATTGTATATTTCTACGTAAATGTAAAACAGTGGAATGAAATAAGGACTGTATAGGTTCTTCAGATAAAATTGAAGACAAATATTGACAAAATTTTTGACAATATTGACAAAAAGAAAGACACCTGAAGACACTCTTAATGCAAGTACGTTACAAGTTGTCCATTTATCACACATTTACAAGTTTCAGAAATCATTACTGTATTAACTTTACATCACCAATTGTTGTACAGTGATATTGCACAAATTTGTTAGCAGATACCTGGCTATTTAGCCTTCTAGCCATCATCCCTATTTAATGCCATCATGTTTCGTCACGTGACACAGAGGTGTGAAGACTAGGCAACCCCACTTGTATTTCTGAATGTACCGTGTAGATGGTGACATATGACATATGTTCATAATGAACTTATAGCTAGACAACTATACCTCTACCTGTACACGTGCCGGGCAGATGTCAATAGTGATCTTGGTGCCAGATTGTAGAAATTAACAAAGAACTTGCTTTTACCACGTGTTTTATTGCTTACCAATCTTTTAGACTCAACTCAAATTTACTTTGGCGAATGGGAAAAACCACAAAACAGAAAGGTCCAGTTAGGATGGGCTCTCATGGGATTTGAACCCGGACTATAATTCCGCATTTTTCGGCTAGAAATTCATGACTAAGTTTCAGCTTTTAAGGCACGCTGAATTCAAAATAAGCATCTTTAGTAAAAGGTCCCCCGTGAGAGAGAGAGAGAGAGAGAGAGAGAGAGAGAGAGAGAGAGAGAGAGAGAGAGAGAGAGAGAGAGAGAGAGAGTGTGTGTTTGTGTGTGTGGGTGTGTGTGCGTGCGTGCATTCGTGTGTGACAGAGAGAGACATAAATACAGGGGTATGTGTGTTTTCTTGAATAACGCAAATTAAACCCGAAATTCGTTAATATGTAAGATCAACAGTTTCCAAAAGTGTCGCCGGAAGATATTTCGAGAAACTATCTCATCCCAAATTCGCTTTTATAAGGAAAGTATTTCAAATAAAAAGATGTTTTTTTAGAAAAAAAACGTCTCCAATATTTAATTATATTACCCTATGTTTAAGATACTGTCATGATAAATGGAAACTATCTCGAGTAACCATTGAGTCCTACTTTCTGGATAAATGTGCTTAAATGCTACACAGCAAGAGATAGACAAAACAAAAATAAATTTACCTTTTATATATAAGTTTTTAGATATATTTATATATTTTATATTTAATAATATAAATTATTCTGAGAAAAATAATGTTGGCTACCTCCAAGCTTTAATGATCTCAGGTTCGTTTAAGAAACATTTCACCAGGTAAAAATGCACTTCCAATCAGAAAGAACTGTCATTAAAATATTATAATGTTTGTAATTCTTGTGGCACTAAACATTAAGGAGACTTTTCGTTATTGATTTGAATTTTCAAATACTTCTACTGCTCATTTGAAATGGTAAGTCGCTATGCCGTCTTTCCTATTGGTACTGAAAACAGTTTTGTGGCTTCAAAAGTAGGTACGCATAGACCGTTTATTTCTATTAAGAAGTACACAGAAAAATAAGCTTTTTAAAGAATAATTTGTATTATTTGTGTAACTGGTAGCATTCCGCAATAATTTCTAATAAAGTTTGATTGTATGGTGGTATATAAATGCAGTGGAAAATGATGACTATCGGGGTGTTTGATAAGAGGATCCCACGGCCACCATAAAATCGCTTTGTATGTAACAAACCCACAAAGTCACAACTATTCCAATTATAGTAATTCTATATTAAAGATGTTTTGTGGTTCGCTGATATCTGCGCGCTTGGCTAAGCCTGGTTTAATTAATTCTCTGACTTCAAAGCGGCCCCAGACACTTTGAAAGCGTATCCAGTGCTTGTTTTTAACTTGCTATGCAGTTTATTTACGATTTAATGAATTAATAATGTATACAGCATTTAAAGAGTGCCATAAAGATAATTTTATCTTTTCGGATGGTCCCACAATTCGTGTTGTTTTTTTGTTTGTTGATTTATGAACAACTGCGGACATTTATGTACTAAAATATTCAGCCAGTTTTATCGCCAACATGAGTTTTAATGCAAAAGCACGCTCGTATGTTACATTTGCAAGTAATGTGTATCTGGCATACGTGTATGTTGTATATTTAGCAGGTGGCAGCCATGGCTAAGCTCAAAGTGTCACCGTTTCAAAATTTAGGCATGTTTCCGTAGCACAGGAAAGATTGTATAGATGTAAGTAATATGAGTGGCCTACACTTCAGGCGTTATCTATTTTGCTAGGTATGTTGTAAAGGACATTCCTTTATTTCTAATATCTTTGTTATGTACTTCCAGTAAATATAAATAACAGTATTCTAACAAAATCTCGATACTAATACACGTTTGGAGACTCCCTCAATCAAAAAAGAAAGCATTTTCTGGAAAATGTTTTTATGTCTGTGTGTTCAAAAGTGAAAAGCCAACCAAACGTTAAACTTGGTATTAAAGTTAACCATATTCCAAAACTGCCTCAGGAAAGCTTTCGAGGAAGTGCCCACGAACAAAAAAAAAAAAAAAAAAAACTTTTATATAGAATCTTTTTGTCGAAGACAGAATATTTCAAAAGTTGTATTAAACTAAGAGGTGCGTTCAAGTAATCACACCTAATTTGTTCATGACTGGGACGAGATAGGAAATTATGTATCTTTTTTTTAAATACACGTAGACTCTTTATGAATGCGTGCCAGAGATGGAAGCACTGTACAATGCATAGATCGTTAGTGGCAGCGACGAGATTTAGGACTATTTTTGATACTTAAAATGGCGACGTTTTCATTTCAAGAACAGCGTGTAATCATTCGTTTTCTCCTATTGAAGTTTATCGTCAGTTGAGTGAGGAATGTAGTGATGGTACATTGGATGTGTCTAATGTACGTTCCTGGGTGCTAAAGGTCAATGAAGGCAGAAAATCGTGTGACAACAAACTAAGAGAGTCACAGCCATTGTTTTTGAGGATCGCCGATTGAGCGTTGCAACATTCTCCACTAGCTGGATCATATGGTCAGATCGGCTGCTACGAGGCCGTGACTGTCTTGGTTTGTTGTTGTTCATTGAACTGTCGCACCCAGGAACGCACATTAGACACATCCATGGTACCATCACATGTCCCGCTCAACTGGCGATTAATTTCAATAGGTGTCACACCAGGAAAATGGAGAAAACGAATGATTACACGCTGTTCTTGCAATGAAAACGTCGCCATTTTAAGTATCTAAAAGAGTCCTAACTCCCGTCGCTGCCACTAGAGTTCTGTACACTGTACAGTGTTGCCATCTCTGTCACGCTTTCACAAAGAGTCCACGTGTATTAAAAAAACACAAGTTCCTATTTGGTCCCAGTCCTGAACAAAATAGGAGGTGTCATTAACTTGAACGCACCTTGTATATTTCTGATATGCTGTATGACAAATGAGACCTTTATCTTGCATTTTCTTAAATAGTTTATTAAGAAGTTTTCATTATCAATGAATTTTTCATAATTGGTGAATAATAAGACTGGAAAAAACCCTGCAATACTAAGCTAGAGTATCTAGTGAGGCATGCAGTATATGGTAAATAAGTAAAATTGGACGTTAACTATCAAGGAACACGCTTTTCTGGGAATTTCAAGTTTTCAAATACTTATGCTTTTAAGCAGTAAGAAACAGTTCAATCATTTTCTCACGTCGTGCAAAGGAGATGGAATTTCTAAACCAAACTACAATGCACTTTTCTTTAAAACATCTGACTGTTTCACTCGCCTACAGAAGATTTATTATATTTAAAAACAAACGCGTTAATGGGCGATGTGATAGATTGAAGTATAAGTTTTTTAAGAATAATTTATAGTGGATGGGAAGAGAAAGTCATATTAATGTAACATATTAGGTAACTTAAGTTACGTAAACATACATGTGAAGATTTAATAAAACATCTTTAAAAGCAAGTTGGGTCAGTTTAAAATAACGGAACACTTTGACATTAAGGGTAGCTTGGTATTCAGTATATTTTTAAACCTAATTTGAATTATATATGAAATTATAGGAAGTTTCCGCTTTGAATGTACACACACAGATAATTACTCCGTTAACATCTCATATGTGCCACTGACCTTTAAGTCGTCTCCAACATCTCAGTCCCCTAATGAATCTGCTGCCAGCTACTCCAGTAGTGAAATATATCTTACTCGTGGCATGCGTTTGTATGAGTATAGAAGACGCCAGTTAAGTTGACTGATATACTTAATGGAGGATAGTAAGAAAGTTATTTGAATCAAGTGGCCAAGTGTATAGGATGTAGAATTAGTTTATGATTCTTACTTCTATAAACCGTAACTGCTGAGGTATTATATCTGCAAATTCAGATTCTGAAGTTTCAATAACTTTATGGTTTAAAATAATTATTTTCGTAATAACGATGACAAGCGTAAGTGACCAAGAGTCCGTGAACTCCTATTGCGAAGATCGCCAAGTCTGTATTTTATGCAATTTACGTCCTTCAAGGTTAAGGCATATCGGACGATGAATGGGTGCAACTCGTTCTCGTACTTTAAGCGCTATAGTCTAGCGATAACTCATGACAGTAAAACATCACTGTAAATTTGTGACTCCTGAAGCAAAATACGTATTTTTAAAATAGAATGTCTTTTATTAGCTTAAGCCCCACCTACATGACTATCCCTTCCAACGTTAGCACATAATGTTGCTGCTAATACGTGTCTCACATACATCTCTTACTCTGTGACCTGCTAAATTTTACAGATTCCTTTTGTCCTTTCTAATTTTAAGAACTGGCCTATGTGCATTTCTACAGGTGTACCTGAGCAAGTGGTGTTCTTGTTGACTTGATTTCATCGAATTTCGGGATCGCTGATAGGAGGTTAGCAATTAATGTAGCTCCTCAAAAATATATTTTCCCCAATTAATAGGCCACGCCGTGGCTCAGTGGTTTGACCGCTTGGCTCTCACCAAGGCAGCCCGGGTTCGATCCCAGGCGACCGCAAAGTGAGATTTGTGGTGGACAACACGGTGCTGGGGCGGATTTTCTCCGGGATCTCCGGTTTCCCCCGCCATCTCGTTCCACCGGTGCTCCATCTTCATCTCATGTATCATCAGTGTCATCGCCTGCGGTGCCGTATGTAATGAAAGCGGGAGTTAAACACTACACATTTCATTTCATTATTCCCCAATTAATAAGTTATAAACTTAATGAATAATCTTATGTCTTGAATATTAATGAAATGGTTAAAATATCTGCATTAATTATTACTTAACAAAACCTTTAAAAGAAAATTTTCAAACCTATATGATAAAGTTTAAAGACTAAAGTAAAAATCTTTTACAAGCCGAACATACTATCTTATCGTACCTTACACCCAGCATTGATGTTAACATATGGAAAATTTTGTTCTAATATTTTTTTGAATCCACTATCGTTTTTGATCAAATAATATTTTTACGAGCCAATAGTTCCGGTATCAACGTACATACACACAAACACTCATACATACAAGATCCAATCTCAGTTCCTTGGAATAGCATCAAGCAGTAAAATTATCTACATTTTTAAATCCGAAATCTGCACATTCAATACTCGGGGGAAAGGTACCTAATTAGAGCCAAAATATTTGTGATTGCGTTGAAAATTTCATTCCTAAAGTTACTAACTGCAAAAGGTTGAGATATTTCATTGTTATCCTATGAAGCAATCTTTGAAAATACAAATGCAGATTTAAGCCCATTATTTCTCAGAGATCCATACCGAACCAAGTTCATTGCTACCTAATGGCAAATTCGTGACCTCCAGCGCCATCTAATTGCGGAGGTATCGCGTGACGTAAGATTTGTTATCAGGGCACCGCCGACAGGCAACTCCCTCCCCTATGGCCGCACAATTTGTTGTTGTCCAAGAGGAACAAGCCATTCGCTTCACTTGCAAATGCACTGTGGTCTTCAGATAAACACTCTGCGGTGACCCACATGTTTGGTTTTTTTGACCCTCTCTGTGACTGAATTCGCCTCTAGAGACAAGGGAAGCCTTCAACGTCGTGTCCCCTTTTTGGAATATATCCCCGCTGGTCTGTAACATAACCTCCCCCATTCTGTACAGACACGAGCATGCAGTTCTGGACTTAACAAACTTTCTCAGTTTGGTACATTTAAACACAAATAGGAAACATTTATACAGAATATTAAGCACCACACTGGGCCCTACAGATAGTTCATTCCACACATTCAAAACTATAGCAGCTGTATTACACACAGCGACGTCTAACAACATTAGTCACGCTATAAAATGTTTGTATTCACATCGCCATATGCTTACTAAAGTATACACTTCTATCCACTTAAATTTAATCGTGATACATTTCAGAAACAGTTGCATAACAATTAAGTTTCCTGGTGTGCATGTTCCGAGTAGAGAGGCCACTCCTTTGGTTCTAAACGAATTCAGAGTGATGGGATCTATTCCCTTTAGGAAAAGAAACGTAAAAAGCAGTTTGCCAACAGAGCAGATATTAGACAAAATTAGAGAACGGTTAGAGGTCACGCAGCAAATCTCTTAGGTCCTTTGCACAAGAAACTGACATTTCAAAATCTTCAGCATGGAAAGCAAGAGAAGTTTTAAAATTCGAACCATACAAGGTTTCTGTTGTCCAGAGATTGCTACCACGTGATCACCAGAGACGGTAAACGCCTGTAACTAGATTTTGAGGAATGTTAATGATGGAACTATCGATCCACGATTAATACTGTTCAGTGACAAAGGATGGTTGCATTTATATTGTCACGTGTCATCACAACACAGCCAATACTAAGGTACAAACAAACCCAATTTAGCGCACGAAACTCCCTTACAAAAGTTGCGCAAAAAATGGATACAGAATAATAGAGCATATTTTTATGGGGTTTCCATAAATACAGAAATATATAGATATACTGGTTCCATATTTCAAGCAGCTGATGGATATTGAATGTGGGTTTAGATATTGCCAGCAGGACTCTGCCACTCTGCATACAGGTAATAAGTCTTTACAGTTTATTTCAAAAATTTTAGAGCATTAAATCATTAGTAAGTGCTTATTACCCACTCGGTTCCTTTATCTTACGGCATGCGTTCTTTATTTATTGGGCAACTTGAAAAGTGAAGTGTATAAAATCAACCTCCACATGTTAGAAGAATTAAAACAAAATATCAGGACACTTTAACGCTATTTTTAATCTGAATTCATGCACGTGTGTAAGGAAATTTTCTCAGAAGATACCATAAATGTATCGCTGAAGATGGACGGCATCTTCAAAATGTCCTGTGATAAGATATATTCTAGTTAGTTAGTTACTAACACTCCCCACATGGCAACCTTGGCCTTCGGGGTAACCTCACCCCACCAAGCGATGACCGGACCCATTTCTCAGGTGGAGGCACCCAGAGTGCGGTGTCCATTACCTCCGATGATAGGGTGATAGTGAAGATGGCGGTGAGGTGAGAGGACCTACAGTTTTTACCGTGGACTCCGAACCACGTTGGGCATAGGGGATACTTCACGTGTGCTAGACAGAGGTGAAGGCGTGGATAGGGCCGACTTAAAATCGCCAACCCCAGAGCCGGAAATCGAACTCGGGACCCTTAGAACGGGAGCCGCGAACGAAACCACCGCGCTACCCCGGCGCCCAGATATATTCTAGTTAATTGATGGAAATTAATCATTTCTTCACACTAGCCGTATATAGGCTAAGGTTTTCTTGGGTGGAGTCAAAATGAAAATTAAATACCATGGCCAGGATTTGAAACACGGATCTGCTGGTTTCCATCCAGCTGCTCTAACCCATTGAATTGCCATGGCCAACGTGCCGTCCTGACATTAAATTTTCCATTTGACGCGTATATTTCCCCGGTAAACCACTAGGGGCTCTCGCATCCAAGATACACCGCTTGTGCCGACTTACTATCGTAAGTACTTGAGTACCAGGCTTCATCGTTTAACTCTTAGTTGCCACCTAGTCGTATATAGGCTAATGTTTTTGATAGATAGAGTCAACATGAAAAATTAAATGCCATAGCCAGGATTTGAACCACGGATCTCCTGGTTTCCATCCGGTCGCTCTAACCCATTGAGTTACCATGGCCAACGTGCCGTCCTGATATCAAATTTTCCATTTGACTCGTATATTTCCCCGGTAGACCACTAGGGGCTTTCGCATCCGAGATACATCGTTTGTGCCGACTTACTGTCGTAAGTACTCGAGTCCCAGGCTCCATCATTTAACTGTTATTATTTTAGTCAATTGATGGAAATTAATTATTTCTTCACACTAGCCGTATATAGGCTAAAGTTTTTGATAGATAGAGTCATCATGAAAAATTCAATGCCACGGCCGGGATTTGAACCACGGGACTCAAGTACTTACGACAGTAAATCGCCACAAACGGTGTAACTCGAATACGAGAGTCCCTAGTGGCCTACCGGGAAAATATACGAGTCAACTGGAGAATTTAATGTCAGGACAGTGCGTTGGCCATGGTAGCTCAATGGGTTAGAGTGACTGGACGGAAACCAGGAGATCCATGGTTCAAATCCCGGCCGTGGCATTCAGTTTTTCATGTTGACTCTATCTAAGACCTTAGCCCATATACGACTAGTGTGAAGAAATTGTTAATTTCCATCAATTAACCAAAATTGTGTATTTCTAAAGCTCATAACTTTGGTGCCTTACATTCTTACGGTTTTGTAGAAGCAGTTTTGTATGATTCTTTATTGGTAGCATGTAGTGTTTGAAGACCGTGATCGAATTACTACATGCTTGCCGGTATCAGCAAGTGGGTTCCCCGCATAGCATTTCAGCAACTCACTTCACATACGCTTTTCATTGCTATTACGGAAGAAGTTATTTGAAACTTTAAATTTATGGATACTCCAGAACTTAGCGGATAATTACAGTTTCCTCAAACTTTCGGCAACTCGCTTCAAGTAGCTTATTTATTAGCTTTCATTAAGTTTATCAGCTACTCAGTGTTTGTTTGTTTGTGTGTGTGTGTGTGTGTGTGTGTGTGTGTGTGTGTGTGTGTGTGTGTGTGTGTTTGTGTGTGTGTGTGAACAGCATAACCGAAAACTAAAAAATTGGATTAAAAGCAAAGTTAATATTAAAGTTCAATATGCTCCAAAAAATAAAACTAACTTTGCCAAATACGTTTCAAATGAGACGGTTTTTGAACATTCTTTTTAAAAATGGTTATGGCGATTTTGACTGAATATGTGTAAAAGTATTTTAGAATCGTTTAGAATTTTTCTGGCTGTAATATTAGCCCAAGTTTTCAACTGTAACCACTGCATATATTTCCAATGTTTTAAACATTTCCTATTTTAACAAAATTAAAAAATAATATAATTTTAGAACTATTTTGCAAACTCTTACTCTTTTATGAAGTAAATTATTTACTTATGACATTAAACTTATTTCCAGTTAGTGACAAATGTTTCATGTTACACTTCTTTTTTAAACTTTATACATTTGTATAGATTTTCTTGTATATTGTATACCGTTTTCAGTACATTTGTTTTATTTAGCTCTATCTAGTGATGAGTTTTTATACTAGCTATACGCTTCTTCATTCAAACTTTCAATTCCAGGGGCTACGTAAATTCATTCGTCCCTTAAGTTATCCTCATCACCATCATATATGTATCATTTACAGTCAGATATGTTTCTTTAAACAACTTATCTTTAATGAGTTGGAAATGTTTATTTGTGAAGGAAGGATGTTCCATTACAGCTTCTCTCACGTCACTGTACATTGTTGACAGTGACACATAGTTTCGTTGAATGTTTCACGACATAAATGTGATTAAAAGTGAAAGTGTTTAACTAGTAAATTTATTAATACAACAATTATTAAATATATTGCTATTATAGTTTAAACATATGAATATTTAACAGTGTATATAACAGGGGAGCTGACTGATCAGTATCATCATCAAGGCCTTAACTCACAAATGGTATATTATTATAATATGAAAGCCAGGCATTTTCTCAACAAGGGACTCCCGTCACCGCAATCAGAGATACAAAATAAACCCAGTATATTTAAGCTCATATGGCTAAACCACATATTTTGTTAGAAAATCTGAATAATGCTTGAGATAAATCCACAGAAAAATGCTACAGTATACTTCTGTTCCAACTACCTATAAGAGAACGTATAGAAAAACTATGTTACATCTGTATTAGAGTCAATGGGAAATTTCATTTCTAAAGTAATATATAAAAGAGAATAATTTCTACAAGAGTGAATGAAGAAAGTCATGCAAGTGAACACACCATGTTTTAAAAGTCGCTACACTTAATACTTTCTAATTTGTACTGTTCTTTCCAGTCTTCTCTGTCACAGCTGGTTGTATGCTGCTATCTTGCTGCGAAGACCAAAACTGTTTCAGTTTGTTAATGTATAGTTGGAAAAACATTCATTTTACTTATTTAAGTTAAACAACAATGCATACATGTAATAAGAGTATGTAAATGCGAAGGCAAATGTCCCTTTTATGTTAAGCATTGTAGGTGCATACAAATATCATAATCACAAAAGAGAAAATTCAACAATAATAATAGCAAAACCAATAATAAAGAAATGCGTCATCATAGAGATTTAAAGTCCACTTTTCAGATCTAAGTTTGTGTAATTATTACGTATTCTTTATAAATATGAATATTCTAATGATATAATTATGATGCTTGTATGCACATAAAATTCTTAACATTAGAGTATCGGTAGATCTATACTAAACAGACAGGAACCGTGCTGATTTAGCCTCCCACCGAACAATATTGAGCGACTTGCTTTCGCTCCTGGAACAAACACAGTTCGCATGCTACAAAACTTGGCCGGCAGGTGCACGGCCCATCTCCCGGTTACGTATTGTACGAATTGGATGGCAGTTGAACCTCCCATATTCGGATACCACATACGTGGGTGTCAAGTTAAATGTAAAATCATATTAACAATTATCACAATGGCACGATAAACAGAAAATATCTTAATGGATAATCAAATGGGGAATTTAATGTCAGGACGGCAAGTTGGCCATGGTAGCTCAATGGATTAGAACGACTAGACGGAAACCACGAGATCATTGGTTCAAATCCCGGGCGTGGCATTGAATTTTTCATGTTGATTCTATCAACACACACTTTGTCAATATCGCCTAACTCATGAAGAGCCCAGAAACGTTCTTACATTACACTTTACAAAGGATATTAATTTTACAATGTTTACTCTGTAATGTGCTTAACTGTAAACATTCTTAACTCTTGTTTAATTTTCACGACTCTGTACCCTTATGGCCATTTTGCAACTCACTCGCTTCTGTAGCACAGGTAGTAGAGCGTGGAGTGTCTGTCTCACGTTCAGAAGGTCCCAAGTTTTAATGTCAATCAGGGTCCCCGCAGGAAAGGGAATCTGTCTCCTTTAGCTGCTGTAGTGCGAGCGCTGCGGACCCCTAGCACTCGTGGTACCTCTGACGTTACTAGAGAAACCTTGGGCCGAACATTCAAACCCCTCCCTGAATGGGAGTTGCGCAGATTGGGTTGGACTCGAGAGGGCATTGTGTTCCGTTTACCCGCGGGGAATCGGGTACCTCCGGCCAGGTTTCGGCCGCCCGGAGGGGGCAGAGGGTTGCCTAAAAGGTCCCGGGTACTAGCCTGCAGAGCTAGTAGAAGGTGTGCTATATCACCAGGTGGCCCCACAGAAGTTTTCGATAGTCTTCCCTGCGGGGTAGACGTGCGTAAGTGGCGTATGCACTTTCGGGCCCAAATGACCTTGTTGTCGACGGGCCCTAAAACACCACACACTCACTCACTCCACCCGTCTTGACGTTGTTGTCGATAGGGGGGGGGCTTTCTAGACTCAAGGTATTGCCCCAAGGAAAGACCCCCTGTGTTTTCCATCGCTCCCGGGTAACAGAGGCCGGGGTCTTCGGATTTTTGGGTAGACCTCGCTGAACAATGTCAATCAGGGTGATTTATGTGGAAACATATTTTCTGCCTTTTTCTTTATCCTGAAAGATGAATGTGGGATAACTCTAACAGGGGAACCTGTACGCGCCTGAGAGACCCATGGCATCATCTCTGCCCTATGTGGGGTCTGTCTACCAAAACTCCGGTGCGAATTATAGATGGAAGTATCCGAAAGTGAGTCCAGAATAAGTAGGATTACATAGGCATAATAAAATTACATTGCATGGGGGGATTGTACACCCCTAACAGATAGTGGTCTACACTAAAGGAGAGCCGTGGCCCCACCCTCAATAGAGCTGATAGAGATGTCCAGTAGCTACTTGCAAGAGGTCGCATGCAGCACAGGTTTCAGTTTTGGGCGTTGTGTTTCTACTCCGCAGCAGATGTTTGGTGCACATTGTTTATAGCAAGTATTATACCATACAATTTTCAGGTGCATAGCGGTGTAAGTACAGTGAAGTTTCCTTATAAGCTCTATAGTATGTGGGCATAATTTCGACCACTTCCTACATCGCTCGACGTAAGTAATGCTGGAGAATGTTAATCAAAAGCTGTGGGCCCTCGGTGCCACGGTCGTTAGAGCGCATGTCTCTGGCGTTCCGCCGCGTAGAGGGTTGCTAGTTCGAGTCCTGCCTTGGGTATGCGTGTGTATGTGTATCGCGTATTTGTGTGAAACTAAAGAAAATAGGTAGTAAAATAAACGGAAACAAAAGAGCTGTTAAATAAGGAAAAGGAAAAAAAACAAAACAAGGAGTTGCAACTGTACTTCTGAGCAAATTGATTTCTTGGTAGCTGAAACAAGAATGTTTTCTTGTTGGCTTAAGTTTTATGATAAGTCAAGTTGCCTTAACCGTACTGACCCAACTAATAGCTTTTCTTCAACCTGTAATATTCCTTGCAGCAATAAAATATCAACATTTCCATATTCTTTATGCATAGACTTTAATATATGATATTTATTCCTGTAACTTCTTTATACCTCGCTATCATTTAGTTGTAAATTATTAACATTACTAGTTAAAAATTCTGGTATAAACATACACATGCGTGGTCTTATTTATAGAAATGCTTGTTTTAATTCAGGAGACATCAAAACGTTTATTTCCAGCAAAATCTCGTTGTCTAATTTTTTGCGTGGAATGTAATAGCTTCTGTACCTAATATGTAAAGCAAACCTGAACACGAGTCTTATAATCCAAATGTAATTTAGGGCATGGCCAGGCCAAAACCGACTAAAGAGAGAGAAGGTACAAATTCGTGATGCTGGTAACCCCAGCAGTAAAACTAAAATACCCAGGCAGAGTTAGTCCACGTTTTGCAACACCAACTGTCATATCGTATAATCCTATCCTGCATTATTAATGAGGCTCAAGTCTGTGAAATCTCCGGGGGAAGTGAGTTTTGGTGAAAACCGTCGTCGTCAACCTCGAAACTTGACTGACAGATGAGCAGTTCGACGATGTCGCTCCGCCTCACATGAGCTGGCTTATCAACGGAATGTTCAGGGATGTACCAACCTGCAATACCCGCCAAAACGAGCCCTCTTAATTTCTGTGGTACTTTCCTAAAGTAAATAAATGAAGTATGGTATTTTACCGAAAAATTGAAACCAATATTACACCACAGATACATGTTTTGAGGTTCCCTGATAAAAATAAAACAATGTTTACAAAGAGTCTGCGTGCACCTATGTATATGTATGGAAACAGCAGAACACAATGTTTTATTGGATTTCCAATGTTTTGGAAATATATTATTTTACAAAAATGGTTTTAGCTAGCTATTTCTATAAAAGCAGCATTTACTTTGAAATTTATGCATGATACACAAAATGGTATAGATTCTGACTTAATTTCTATAATGCATAAAGAAATGAAAAAATACTGTACTAAAAATATTAGGCGTTGCTAAAACACAGATTTTATGTCAAGCATGATTTTTGTGACGTTAAGCATTACAGAGATGCTCTCTGTTATTTCAATGAATTTTCAAAAAAATGTATTATTTTCCTAAGTAGTAAAGTTATTATTAGTTTTTAATTTCTCAACTAGTAAGAGAGCAAGTATGTATTCATCCCAAAAATTTGATTTTTAGTTTCTGGGTTTCTGAGTAGACCCTCCTGTTCTGTAGTATATTTTATTTCATTATTTTTGTGTTTTTATCTTTGAGTCAATGGATAGAATTAAATTTTCCAATTTTTTGTGTCATTTCGCTTCCCCTTTCATCCTGATTTGAGGATTCTACGTTTTGGAACGAGTTTTGTCGTGCATGGCAGGATATTTGCTCTCTGTAAATTCTCATTCTTGGGAGTGGGAGGTCTGTAAGTTTCAGGCCCCTCCCAGGACATGTGTAAGTCCAAAAAGATGGAAGGGAGTCACCATCAATGACACTACCCTATACTGTCGTCTCATTTCGGATCCGCACTTCGAAACTTGTCGTATAGCCATATTTTTAAAGTGATTATTGAGGAGAATTTAGCTATACTGACAATAAAGATAAAAATTGCAGTTAATTGTAAAATAATATGGGATTTGCACTTGGTTATCAAGTTTAAAATATTTTAAAAGGTGTCGATTTTACTGGCAATAGGCATGAAAATAAATAAACTTATAGCTAAAGCACTTTCTTTTAAAAATTTATATGTGTCCGATAGAAAGAAAATTAGGCATGAGTGGAGAAAGAAATATAAAAGGTTTGATATTTAGATTACTTTGGAGTAAGACTTATTATGTGTGAAAAATGGAGTTGGAACAAGTAGTATATACAGCATAAAGAAATTGGACACTTTTTAAAGTGTTATAACATTAAACTAGGTACCTAATATGCCAAACCGGAATGAGGCAATAATTACGTTGTCATTACTATCAGGAAGTGAGGTAAGTAGACGGGAAGGAGTGTATATTAAAATAAAATAAAATTAATAACTAAAACCGCATTCTGGTATTTGAGTAGAGTACTTCAAATTATGGAGTTCTTCGTGACAAACGATTTTGGGTGAGGTCATATTTGGCTGCGTAAGCAACTCTAAGGAAAATATCTTGTAGACAACAATGAATATCAGAGCATCCAAAATTGTGGGTAGTGGCTTAAAAGCTGATTAAAAATGTTAGTTTAAGCGATATTTTTCAAAGTGGTAATGAAAACAGATACATTCAGATGAAAAAAAGTCAGAAGTCGATTACTGATATAAACAGAGAAGAAATAGAGTATAAAACAGATTAAGATCATCACTAGACACAAAGAATGAAATTAAAATTTGCTGGCGTGGGTAAACCTGTAATATGGAACTGGGCATGAAACGAGAGCAGCAATATCTGGGATTAGGTTGCCAAGGCGGAAAGCTCGTAAGATTGTTGACCATGCTGGTAGGAATATTTACCTATTATGCGGGTAACAAGAGAACAGAACATATATTTTGGCAGCATGGACGCAGACCAAGGCTATTAGGAAAATCTATTACTGGAGGTATTTTTGTCTTTCAGCAGTTGGAGGACAGCAAGTTAGGATCTGATTCCAAGTAGTGAAAAATGACCAACTTTGGTCACATACTTGATGGAAATAAATAAGATTTGTGTCAATATAGTTTACACATATCTTGGTTTGAACATGTATATGACATGAGTGTTATTTAGAGAATTTTTGTTTCAATTTCATGCATATAGAAGTTCATAACCATTCAACTATAACTTCTTGAATATTCTTGGAAAAGTCCTGAAATGTTTTTCATTCTGAATGTCCTTTGTATAACCAGTAAACCATAAAACAAAAAATATTTCTTCTAAAATATATAGATAAAGTTCTTATTTTATATGCATCAAAAGCTTTCGCGACGTAAACTATTTTCGAAATATTAAGGTTTATGTCACACGAAACATTTTAGTATATAAGACTTATAGTTCCCATTGTTGATGATGGTACATCTATCTGGAAAATAGCACTTATGTCCTCTGTTATGCAAATTGTACGATACTACAAGTGTTATGGAACAGGCTGTGTTAACAATCGATTAGGTGAACATAAGCCATGATTTCCCGCCAAACTGCGTTACCTTTAAGTGGATTGTACGCCATCATCAACATATGTAGTCAAGTTGCCTCTCCTCATGTATAATTCATGGGAGCGTACTAGAGCAGATGGAGAAATCGCCTTTCCTTGTCGCATAATCGCAATAACCCCCTGGTGTTCACATACACCCTCCCAAAAAACGCTTTTAATTGACAAAACGACCAATAATAATAATAATAATAATAATAATAATAATAATAATAATAATAATAATAATAATAATAATAATAATAATAATAATAATAATAATAATAATAATAATGATAATGATAATGATAATGATAATGATAATGATAATGATAATGATAATGATAATGATAATGATAATGATAATGATAATGATAATGATAATGATAATGATAATGATAATGATAATGATAATGATAATGATAATGATAATGATAATGATGATGATGATGATAATGATGATAATGATGATAATGATGATAATAATAATAATAATGATAATAATGATAATAATAATAATAATAATAATAATAATAATAATAATAATAATAATAATAATAATAATAATAATAATAATAATAATAATAATAATAATAATAATAATAATAATAATAATAATAATAATAATAATAACAATAATAACAATAATAACAATAATAACAATAATAACAATAATAATAATAAAATAATAATAATAATAATAATAATAATAATAATAATAATAATAATAATAATAATAATAATAATAATAATAATAATAATAATAATAATAATAATAATAATAATAATAATAATAATAATAATAATAATAATAATAATAATAATAATAATAATAATAATAATAATAATAATAATAATAATAATAATAATAATAATAATAATAATAATAATAATAATAATAATAATAATAATAATAATAATAATAATAATAATAATAATAATAATAATAATAATAATAATAATAATAATAATAATAATAATAATAATAATAATAATAATAATAATAATAATAATAATAATAATAATAATAATAATAATAATAATAATAATAATAATAATAATAATAATAATAATAATAATAATAATAATAATAATAATAATAATAATAATAATAATAATAATAATAATAATAATAATAATAATAATAATAATAATAATAATAATAATAATAATAATAATAATAATAATAATAATAATAATAATAATAATAATAATAATAATAATAATAATAATAATAATAATAATAATAATAATAATAATAATAATAATAATAATAATAATAATAATAATAATAATAATAATAATAATAATAATAATAATAATAATAATAATAATAATAATAATAATAATAATAATAATAATAATGATAATGATAATGATAATAATGATAATAATGATAATAATGATAATGATGATAATGATGATAATAATGATAATAATAATTTTATTTAACATGATATTTATATGTAATTTGTTATTATTAATTTTTATAGAATTATTATATTACTAGTTATTTAAAATGTTGTGTGTGCATCAAAGATGCATAAATAGCGAGTGCGCAGGAAACGAAATAGTTCACCGTGTAATCTACCGCTGGTTGTAAAAAGACTATATTTGTAGCTGTGTCAAAAAATTTAAAATTATTTATGAGGAATTAAATTCCCATGTTTAAACAAGAAAAAAGTATTTTTCATTCTAAAAAAAAAGAAAAAAAAAACAACTCTCTCTATCAGCCCGTTACCCTGAACCTGGGAAAGAAAAAGGTCTCATGGCTCAACAATTACAGATTCGCCTAATTATCCAGAGTTACAGGAGAAACTTCTGGATTTCTTCAAGATCGTCACCAAAGTTGAGAAATTAATCTGCATGCACCTTCATCCCAAATAATCCTGCTTCAAGATGGTACCACAACGTGGTGTATCATCATAGCATCTTCAAACGTCGCATGAGTACAAACATTTAGCTTCAATATTGAACTGGTTGTTACACATATTTCAATGAGATTGCTGTGCCAAAAGAGAACATACACTCATGTTCATATTGTAAAACGTCAGACTATATTAAGCTTATCTTCATATCATTTAGAATTTATTAAAGATTGAATCATAAAGCACTGAACTGAAGTTCCTCTATCTTTTAAAACTGTTTGCTTATCAAAGAGTAATAACAGAACAGAACTTTCATATAGTAGAAAAGTCTACAAGTTAATGAAGTTTGTGCTACATAAACTGTGATAGAGTTATTCCTGTTCATAGCAGTAAACCTGTTATTACTTCTTTTGTTGACATCTTTGATATGTACTTTCTGGTATTACGCCACGTCATCACTTAAGTGTGGTTCGAGTTAAGATAAACAACTAATTGGCAAGTGTTGTGTGCAGGATATGAGTGGATATAATTATTTAAAATTGTAATAATGTTGGTCCCTAAACTCTCATGATGACCGTACCACGTTAGCATGCTGCAATATTTCTCATGTGGTAGCAGAGCCTGTTTCATCTGTAGACCTCTGGGTTATGGGCCCAGCACGTCTCCGCTGGTATATTACTGAGGGAGGACATGGGGCACTTGTGGATCTCATGACAAAAACTTAGGGATAGTATAGACTAGGTAATGTCGCTAAGGTAGAGACGTAAAGAGGATAGGAGAAATAAAAGTGGTGAAAAAGTTGGCAGGCAGTTTCTGTCTGTTTTAAATATATTTTAAGAATATACATTCTGTCAAGAAAGTACTGGGAATTGATTATATAAAAATCTCGTATAAGAGGGGATTCAAAATTATTGTTGTCGCGAAGTTGGTATGCCTTTGTATATCCATGCGAAAATTGATTGTCATCTGTCATCTAGTTTGTTTACAGGGCGTCATTTTTCTACTGCATCTTAAGGTGTTTTGCGATTTTACAATGAATAAAAATGTTGAACAAAGAATATGTCTAAAATTTTTCATTACAAATGGAATTTCGTGTGTGAAATCGCTGAAAATGTTAGAGCGGGCTTACGGTGAATCGACGTTATCAAAAACACGTGTGAATTGAATTCAAAAGTGCAGTGAATTCTAAAGGGGTCGAGACGTGGTGGAGGATTTGCTTTGCTCTGGTCTGCCATCAACAGTTTCAACTGAAGTGAACATCGCTGAAGTAAAGTAAATGGAGTCTGAAAATCGTTATTCAAGTCTGAGAGAGATTTCCGCTAAATAAAGATTATTATCTAAGCATTATGCGGCGTTTGAGAGAACAAATACAGCGAAAAAGACCAGATTTGTAGAGTCTCCATCACGATAACGCCCCAGCTCATAAGGCTATCATTGTGAACGAATTTCTGATCAAAAGCTCAACATATCTTATCAAACAAGCAGCGTTTTCAACTTATCTGGTTCCAGCGGAAATTTTCTCTTTCCTAAACTCAAGTTACCACTACGAGGGACCCGTTTTCAGTCAATAGAAGACATAAAGGAGAATTTGCGGTAACAATTGACAAGGATTCCAAACAATGCTTACATGAAATGTTTTGATAATGGGATTATTCCTCGGAATAAATATATACTTTTGGAAAGGGCATACTTTGAAGCCAATAAAATAAAAATGGATGAATAATGCACATTTTGTGTTTTATTAATCAATTCCCGGAACGTTCCTGACACAGTAGTATTTTGTGTGGATATTTAATGCACAGAGCGTTTGTATTTTGCCATTGTTAAGGAGCGAGGAGTGGCAGTAATTCGGACTTGAAGAAAATATTCAGGGAAATAGACTTTGGAACTTTATCTGTACTATACAAATAAAGAAATTATACTAATAGATTCTGAGCTTTCTTCGTGGAGGTTAAGAATTTGCTTCCCAAAAAGTCACAAAGGAACCTGTGTCATCGAGTAAAACAGCGTCACAAGTTATCTTAGATATTCATAATTAATGATATTCCGATTATTTGTCTCCTTCAAGACGTGCCCTTCGCCATCTTATGAAACAATTTAATGACAAATTCTTAATAATACCAATTATGAGGATAAATTTCAAGAAACTTTCTTAATTAGAAAAGAAAATAATATTTTACGGTTCTAATCATCGTTTATGGAACAAAGAGATTCCATTACCATCCCTGTCAGGACAATACGCAGTTCTTCCTCATTGTTTTCCTCCTTTCTCAATTCATTATCTCTCTCTCTCTTCGTTTTTAATGAAGGGATATATTTTTCTCCTTTAAATGAGCACAAAAAGTAACTTGCTTTATTTCTAATCCAAGGAACACTTAATTTAAAATTTTTGTTCTTGTTATGTACGTTTCTGCGATGTTTCTCGGTGATTTTGTATTTGCTTTCGTTGTTCATTTCATATGAAATTTCTGGACACACCAATGCTTTTAAAAAAACAATAGAATCGAAAAATTGGGCAAAAATTTTTTTTTGGGAGGTGGCAGGAGCAATTACCGATCGAAATCTTAATAGTTGCTCCAGTAAAATAAGCTCGTGTATCAACATCTATTCCAACTGTAAATATTTTTAATTATTGGTCCTAATTTAATTAGAATTTTATTAGGTTGAGATGGATTAGGATTAGTATCTTATTGTTAGATTTCCATGATCATTATTACCTTGTCACACGCCCAGTAGGTAAGAAATACCTTAATCTTCTCCGAATAATAATTCAGAAATGCATATTACTTTAAGACTGAAAAGTTATTTTGAAAATTATTTAACCATTTACCAGTAGACAATACCAATCATAGGCTGGCCCCGTAGCTCAGTTGGTAGAGCATCTACCTGCTGTGCTAGGGGTCCCTGGTTCTATTCCCGGCGGTGGAGGCGGGGATTTTTCTCCGACCAAGATAATTCCTCATCTTCCCCACAGCCTTCGATATGTTCCAAAGGTGAACGTTTGCCGATATGACCATTGCAGTTAAAATTGAAACAATTAAAAATATACCAATAGTAAGGCAACAAGGGATGATAGGCGTACCAACATTAACAACATTAACCGCCTTTGAGGCGTGCGCGGAGCGTGTGTGCCACATATTTAAAATGTCACGAGTTGAAATCCTTTTCTTAGTATAGGATGCCAAGTAACATTATGCTCTATAGACTCCAGGCCTCAAATAATTACACTGTTCTATAAAAGAAAACTTTTTCCCTATTTATGGAGCCAAAATTTGTCATTCTTATAAACATTTTATAGCTGGATCCAAAAATTATTTTACTTTCTATATATCAGGGATAATTTAACATTAATGTGAAGTTTCATGTTCAATATATATTAAGATTTTCATATATAGTGCAGTTTTAATTTAGAGTCGTAGACATATTAACCGAAATTCAACTCAAGGATTCTATAAACATTAAGATAGTAACAGAAGGTGATATTTGAAAGATTCACATAATTTTCTCACCTTTTAACAGTCACTCAAAGGAATATTTTACAAAAAATGGAAAATATGGAGAGAAATTTTCTGCCACAAAGTTTCATTTCTTATTTCTTCCTCTTAAATTGAGCATCCTTCTTGTTCTGAATTATACTCCAACATAATCAGCTATCATTCATACGGTTTCTTCACGGTAGATATGTCTTTATGAAATAGTTTTCCATGTTCAAGACATCGATACAGCTCTCTGGGACGAAGTCCAGATGTGAGTGAAGGAAATGTACTTTCAAGGATATATTGCATCCTAAATCTTTATAAGATTTGATTATTTCTTGCACAAATTCCTTATACTTAGGGCCTCTTCTACTTCGAGGAAATTTTGTGTTTCTTTCAGGAAACATACCGAAGCTCGCATTCCTTTGTCTGTCATGCTTGCTTCAAAACTTCGGTCTTGTTGAAGTTGTAGCTAAGGACCCAAAAGTAGATTTCTTTAATTTTAGCAGCAGACAGACGAGGAATTTGTTAGTAAGGTACGTAAAGCCTCAGTGTATTGGGTCCATTGCTTTCATAAATTGCTTTATCAGGCCCAGTTTAATGTGCGGAGGTGGGATGTGGAGATGTGGTTGCTCTTCACGAGGAACCAGGTTCTCCCGCTGCAAATTTTTCCCCCAAGTTTCCAATTTCGTTTTATCCATTTCTATTTTACACAGATGGTACCTTGTATCTCGACTATCCCACTCCCAAGAATATTAATCATGTTGCATTCCCAATAACTATGCAATTACTTTCAAATAACCACACATCTTCCACTTAATGTATATATTTCGGGATTTCTCACTAAGATTTTGAGGTTAACATGCCACACTATCTGAACAGTAGCACCAATGTCCGCCAAAGAATCTGAAGTACAGAAGTTAATGTCACCAAATAAAAAATAGAACTTACAATACTTTTATTTGCAGGAAATAGTGATACCACATATTGTCGTGTCCCTGGTTATGGATGGGTTTGGATAAAACAGGTTGGCCAAGAAACGGACATGGAAGACATAGCTCAGATGGGATTATTAAAACACATGCTTGGCCGGAAAGTTTGGGTTTCTTTAAGGTATCTCAAACAAAACACAGAGACTATAACATGTTTTAACAAAAATATATTAATTTAGAGGAACTACAATGTACAAACACATTACCTAGGCTCATGGTAACCAGAAGGGCGCCACTACTCACTAAATGTTCACAAACATATGTTGATTCCTCGACGGCTCACTAGGTACAGAGAGAAAATTATGTTTGTCTGGTAAATTCCTTACCACTAGGTGAGCTATAAGTACAAAATGACTCAAAGATGCAACATCTCACACTGTTCAACCAGAATCAACGCCCTAGTTGATTAATACTTACAAACTTCTTTTTTTTTGACCAACAAAAATAATGAGCTATGTCTTCCCCTACGTTTCTTGGCCAAGCTGTTAGTAAATCTTGTATCCAGATCCATCCATGGCCAGGGAGGCTACAATATATTATATGTTCATATTACTGGTTGACTATCCCTGATAGTAAAATCTGACTTCAAATTTAAGCTTAGCAGTGTGAAGTCCTATAGTATTACACATTTTTATCCCAGAAATAGAACGTTTATAGAACAGTATTATCAATTCAAAACCAACACACCCTCGTAATGAACTTAATAAAAAACAAATTGTTGCACTTATGTGATTTCCTCTATTCACGCTAGAACAAGTTACCCTTATAAATAATTATTCTTTATTTTCTTCATGGTAATGGAATTAACTATCTCTAGAAATTATTTTGTTACATATTTACTTGTAAGCGGAATAAATACAGCGACATACGTAGACTTTAAAAGATAGTCAATTTTTAAGACCTGTTCACTACGTTATCTCATGACATTCCATTCTCTTTGCATGGCCTTGGCATACAAGAACGAATAACAAGTATTTAATTGAGAAAAGAATAAGTAATTGAAAATTCAAACTTCAAAAAGTTGCATAGTGTCGCGAGGAAATGTTTTGCGGTGGGTCGCGGCTGGCGCGTGCGAAAGAGACAGATAGTGCGCCTCGGAGTTAAATGCTTGGCGAAAGAGAGAAAGAAAAAGACAGATAGATGTCTGAAGTTTCGTCTTTTCTAATGCCGTCTCGATTGTTACCGAGCATTCCAGTAATTTCTAGGAACAGTGACTGGTGGTATAAAAGCGCAGCGGCTGTCAAAACGAGTTCGGTTGCTATTTGAGAACTGTTAATTGTGTGTAGTGGTCCTTTGAAGTATACCGCAAGTGCATTCGTTTATTTCTTTACGTGTGGTGAAGCAACGAGAGACTACTGTTTGTATGACACGTCACTTTTAGAGCCTGTAAGGGGTGTAAAAGGCGTCTTTCTACTGAAATAAAGCACGTTTAAATTTCTTCAAACAAGGCTATTAATTCTATGAATCCACAAAGTAACAATATATTAACGAGCTGCACAGTTCTGTGCAGGTTATGTTTTATATATTTCTTTCGGTTTGACAGTTATATAAAAATCATTCAATGGCATCGTTTCTGATGATTCATTAATTGTCCAAGACTAATAACATAAACCAACACCAGATCTTCCGGAAGCGCTGAGATAAGCAAACTCTATTTAACAGTTTCATTGCCTACCAGAGGGAAAGTATGTGTTTAAAAGTTTCGGTTCTATATAACCTAACTTGTGGAATATGCTTTAGTCGTCATGTGTGTGGGACTATAGTTTCATACTGCATTTTGAACTTAATATTTTATAATAACTGCTAAATAAATAGAAGCGAGCAATTAAAAGTACAAACAGAAAAGAAGAAAAACAAGGAAAATAAATTCACGCCATTAATTAAGAAACACAGCTCTAAAGGAGTTACGATTTTCCAATAGAGAATTATAGAGAATTGCTTAGAGAAAGTCAATTAAATGTATTACATTAGATTTTGCCTTTTCAAAGAAAGTGGTATAGAATTGAAAAAGGCATTCTAAATTACTAAAAATAGTATTTAATGATGGCATATTTAAGCACTCAGTTAAACAGTTTTAATTATTAAGATAAAAGCTACTAGCCGCCACTGCGACTCTGGGAATCGAGGGTGTGTCATTAGTAAAGTATTTGAAACCAAGTCAGCGACTTTTTCTAGTTCCCTTCCTCTCTTTATTCTTTTCCTTTTACCAGTTAATCGTTCCGACCTAGCTTTTTCAGACGAGCATCAATTTCTGTTTTTTATTCTCATTTCAGCAAAACTCCAACTGTCACAAACATGACGGTGCAGTTTATTTTTTTGCTATTTTAATTTCAGCATCTGAACTGAACGGTGCACAAGGCAAAGCGGTCCCTTTACTTGATCGTAATTATAAAATATTTCCTTGCTCAAAGCATGCGAACGAAATCAGGTCAAGACTTACGAGCAAACAACACGCGCATTTCCCTCCTAGCTTTAGGAACTGCTGTGTGCATCTTCTCATAACGAAATATTTTTCTGATTATTGCTAAACACTAATTGTGATTTTCTGGCAAATGAGAGATAGGGTGAAATACTTATAAATAGAGGCTAGATATTGTGGTGAGAGTTATTTATAAAATTCGCATTAATAGTTTAAATTGTATGTGTTTTTTGGTTTTTAAAAGCATAAATTCGCATTAATTTCGCGCAAATTTTCAGAGAGAGTTAATGAGTAATGACATGGCTTAAATGAAATGTAACAGGCAACTAGAGTAGCACAACTGTTAAAACCCCCTTTTTCCAAATTAAAATATTTTATTTGAAATCAGCAGGCAGGACTCAACATAAATAAAATCAGATATCACACGTCAGAGATTGCCAAACTGTGGCATATAAGTTGTGATATTTTCGCTTTTCATACTCTGACACAACTAAGTTATATGTAGACAAAATCTCTCACTATCAGCGTTTGACTTCGGCAACCAAAAGAATTGAAGGGATTTTCCACAGAAATTGCTGTAAGAATAAGCTTTTGTCTTCAATGCCAAGAGAGCTGTTACTACATCTGATCTGTTATCGTTACCACCATGGCTTTGCAGTTCAACAATATCACAAATTTCTTTGTAACAAAGAAAAATAAGAATCAAAAGTAATACCACTGGTTTTAAATGCATCTAGTTGTTTAAATGCTGCCATTACGTGATTTAAATTACCTATACTTGATGTAGTAACTAGCCTAGAAGGCCCAAACAAATGATAAAAGCTTTTTGGGTGACATAGCTAGTACCTAGGCTTACCGCACAGCATCGCCAAACACAAATTTCAGAAGAGTTGTCTTTAGATAAGATTTAACTTGCAGTTTTGCCCACCGTCTCCCACGAACATTTCAGAAACAGTTCTAGGGAAGCGGGGATGCTAACGAGTGCCTGAGGTGTTCTTGATCATACATGATTAGACTTAGGATTACTATGGAGAGCATTCGGCATCGATAATTGCAGTTTATGGTACCTAAACTCCAAGTGGGGCATCCCCTGGAGGAAGTATGAGGCGAGAGGAGATGAGGGTGGCAGATCAAAGGGTACATGGCAGCTCAGAGGATAGGGTCTCCAGTATTAAACAGTTGAAAGCTCCCCAGCAGGCCAGCAAAACGTAGTTCCCACCCACCGTGGCCCGGAAACGATCCAACAGTCGGTCTGGAGACCGGAAACCGCCATAAATACCGAAGAATGAAGTGTTTACAGGAGCATACCATCTTGCCATGCAGCGCCGAAGCCGCGCAGTGGCTGTGCGGTTAAAGCACTTGAATCTCACCAAGGCGGCCCTGGTTCAATCCCAGGAGAACGCATGTGAGATTTACGGTGGACAACAAGGTGCTGGGGCCGCTTTTCTCTGGGATCTTCGGTTTCTCCCGCCATTTCATTACACCGGGCTCCATCTTCATTTCGTGTATCATCAGCGTTACCGCCTGTGCATTAAGTAAAAGGGGGTGTTAAGCAGTACACATTTATTCATACATGAAGTGCCCAGACACCCGCCGAAACTTTTACCCTGAAAGAGACCACCAGATGAGAGGTAATGTGAAGTCATAATGGAGATGAAATGGAGGGACAGGAAATTCAGGGGATGTAATTAATCTACCCAGCATTCGCCTGGAAACCCAGGATAACCCTGTTAAACCCAATGGGTCAGGTAGGTCGGCCACGGGAATGGAACCTGGGCCTTCCGAAAGCGAGCAACAGACGTAATTGCCTGAGCCATCTCGCTCAGGCATGAATCACTGGTTCTATGAGCGAGATTATGGGGAACATAGAGTACGATTAAATAGAAAGATAAACGAAGTCCTGTGTTCGATTATCTAATGCCTGAAGCAAACTGTTTTTGCAAATACTTCATTATGACGCCACATTGCGAGAATAAGCGAAGTGAACGACAATTGAATTATATCACATTAATGAAGTGACAGTGAAAACATGTGAATAACATGCTAGAGGAAATACTGGAAATCACTAGGATCTAAAACAATGACTACTTATAAACAACAAACCATAAGTTGCTTTATCCAAATAATTATATGCTTAATATTCTCTCATATGTTAAGAAAAAAGTTAGAATAAAATAATGCCCTTATATTTTCGACAGACACAGTTTTTAAATACACTTTCTGATGGTAAAATCCGCCAGTTTTGGAATTAAAATGCCAACGCAATGGAATTTAAGTAGCTGCATTTTTCCCTCTCTTAACTGAAGACAGATTAAAGCCACAATAAAAATATTACTTGGAAGAAAAAAGAGATAAGAGTGTTTCACGGGTAGATGGAAGTTCCCTTTTTCGCCGTAGAAGCGATCTTGTAGTAAAACTCAAGTTTAAATCTCTTGCCGTGAAGATCCTTAATCCCATAATTAAAACTGAGTAAAATCGCATTTCCTCTCTCAGTTGTAAGTGGAATGAAACAAATCCCTTCCGCAAAGGTTACCAGGGAAGTTTGCCCTGAGAGAGTAAGGTGTTAGGTGAAGGAGAGCGGTAAATAACCGAGATGCCTGTCTCTAGCCTCGATGTCTGTTTCTATCATCAAAATCTGTTCAAAAAGGCCCGAAAATTACTCTATTCAAAAATTAGATATGAAATTTAATGTGAAGTATATTTTGAATTTCCTAACTCTAAACAAGCATTTTTCTATAATACCTGAACCATTGTCGGATAAGATTAATACTTTTATAAATATGCTGAAGAGATAGAGAAACAATGACAAGTAATAATTTCCGTGGTTTAAAATAAATGACTCGTGTGAGAATCCTGGGTTACAATTATATATATTAAGGCTATTTAGAGGTTTTTGCAGCGTTTTTAAACTATATTCAGCTTGCTCAGATGTTTCTGTCGAAGTTTTATACGAGGGTCGTTCAATAAAGAGTGATCACAACTTTTTTGACAACGTAACTTGACTTATCCTCATAATTTTGATGGTCATTCTCAAAATAGTCTTTCCTGAATGCGATGCACTTGTTACAGCATTTCTGCCAGTCTTCAAAGACATGCTGGAAACCATTTTTGAGACATCCTTTAAAATCGCCTCCGCAGCTTTCACTACTGCTTCTGTTGATGGATAATGCTTCCCACGACGGCGTTTCTTCAAGTTCGGAATAGAAATAATATACATGGGTCTAAATCTGGACTATAGGGTGAGTGCAGGATGCACTTCACGTTCAGTTTTGCAAGAATTCAGCAACAACATTGACAATATGCGGCCACGCATTATCGTGGTGCATCATCCAGCCTACTTCATGGAAATGTATTCTTTTGCACCTGATTTGGACTTCCAATATTTTCAGGACATCCCTGTAGTATTGTCCAGTTACCAATGTGTGTGCAGGTACAACGCGCTGATAAAGCATTCCATGAATATCAAAGAATGAGATGACCGTAACTTTCTCAGCAGAAACTATGCTTTTTTGGGGGTTGGTGAAGAAGGAGATTTCCACACTGAGCTTTGCTGTTTGCTTTCAGGATCAAAATTAATAGCCAAGTTTCATCAGCAGTGATTACGTTTAAAAGAAACTCCGGTTCTATCTCTAACATCAACTTTAACTGCATGTTACCTCCACTGCAGCGGTAAGCGATACTGAACATGTCTGAACTTACCTGTTTCTCACAGGCGGGAAACAGGAGTACCAACAATGACATTAATACGACGTGTTTGTTTCACATTAAGCAAACAGAATATAATAAGATTGGAAAAATTGTGACCGTTAAAAACTATGATCATTCTTTATTGAATAGCCTTTGTATATATATATATATATATATATATATATATATATATATATATATATTTGTGAGTCAGAGTAGTTAAGGCAATTACGGCTTCCGGCGACAAAATTCCGCAGAAAAGCTTTACCTGAAGAAAAAACAAAGTGAATATCAAATCTGAAGTTTTACGAAACACATAAACTAAAATGTTATTTTCTCAAGTTTTCCCTTAATTTCGCTCTGGAATATATTCAATAGGTTATGTAAACAGTGAAATTCTCTAATTTTCGATCCTTATCTATGCTACGTTAAATTAATTAACATGTAGATGTGTATGCATGTATACAAACACTCCCCATATGGCAACTACGGCCTTTGGTGTAACCTCGCCCCAGCACGTGATGAACGGAACAATTTCTCAGGTGGTAGCACCCAAAGGGCGGTGTCCATTACATCTAATGATAGGGTGATGGCGAAGATGATGTTGAGGTGAGATGACTTACAGTTTATAGCGTTGACTCCGAAGAAGGTTGGGCACATGGGACACTTCACATAAGCTAGATAGAGGTGAAGGCGCGGATAGGGCCGACTTAAAATCGCCACCTCAGCCGGGAATTGAACTCAGATCCTCAGCACGAGAGTCGCAAAACCACTGCGCTACCCCGACACCCCTAATGCATGAACTGAGTAGTGGTGCCTAAGGTGAAATGTATCATCTGTTCCCAATTTAACCAGATTTAAAAGCGAATATTTAAAACTGTACTATTAAACCAATGTTCTGTGATCTGTGTATTACACATATCACCTTGTAAGCAGAGTTGTAGAAAAGGAAATCTATCATGAAAATAAGCGTTTTCAGGCTATTTTTATATAACACGTTTTTATCCTCTATATGCAAAAAATGTTTTCCCAAAGTTTTGACATGTTTTTTGTTATACCCTGTATATACGGAAGCTCAAGGCGTCTACCGTCTGTGAAGCCTTTATTAGGAACTTATGGGTAGAATATAATACATTGATCAGTTTTTCACAGTATGCAACACTTTTTATGTCATCTCCAACATCTCCGTCCTTGATGAACCTACAACCAGCTGCTGCAGTGGTGAATTATATTGTGACTTTGTGGGAACTGCAGCCCCCTTTTTATAGGGATACCGCTGTTTCTCGAAGTCTCGCGATTCGGTGAATCATCCTGCAGGTTCTAGACGTCAAGGAGGGGGAAAGAGATGGCTAACGATGTTTTTCCAAGCATCCCCCTCGTTACCGCAACAAGACAGATGGGTAGGCGTGGGCGAATGTTTCCCGTCTCCTGCTACCCTGCTGCCGGCCGGTTTTATCGGGAGTTCCGACGTTCGGGTCACAATATGTTCCTTAGGGTACGCGTCAATAGAGGCTAATAAACGAGTGAAGCAAGCTGCCAACTCTCTTAGGGTGCAGAATAAAGAAGGTATTTATAAATTTGCAGTAGAAACGGAAGTTTCTAAGTATCAATAAATATAAGGTTAAATAACAGTTATCGGTATGACAAAGAAGGGTAAGTGTTTTTTTTTTTTTTTTTTTTTTTTTTTGTAATTTATATCCTCCAACGTTAAGTGATATCGGACGGTGAATGAATTGGGTGAAATGATGCTCAAATGAGTCCGTGGTCCATGGAGCTTAGAGTTACCCGACATTCGTCTTGAAGGATAAGTGAAAACCCCGGAAAAAGCTTATCCAGATAACTCACCCTGACAGAGTTTCGAACTCGGGACCTCTTGAACGTGAAGCAGACATGGTACCATCTACGCTACCAAGGCGGGCAAGGAAGGGTAAGTTCTTCTAAGTCACTGAAATGCTGAAGTCCTTGCAGCTACCGTCAAGTATGTGATAAACTTAGCCCGGTATTAGGCGCTATTGAGTGCCGATAATCGATCACAAGAACTATTGGGTCAACAGATATAAGAATGAAGAAAGAAAGGCAGAAGTTTTAGAAATACACGGTTGTTTATCAACAATACTTCGTGACTACCCCATCAAAATTGTTATTTATTTGTTCTCAACCCTTAAACTTGCTAATCGCATTTGAAATATAACTTTAACCATGAGACTTTTCTAATTTTTAGAACTGCTAGCCTTTCGTGCGTAGTTCCTTCATTTCTGAGATGTTGAATTCTAATTACCCGAACCTTGATTTACTGGACTTATTGTGTACTGAGTTCATCAGAGTAGGGGAACATGGGGCATATCGAGGTAGTGAGGCAGAACGGGGTATACGTGTTTTCTCTCTAGTAGGTGATACAATCAACCGGAATCTGTCAGAACTACGTCATCTCAATCACAGCTACTAGTACACGTCAGTTGGCTGCCATAACAGAAACTGTTGTGTGCAAGTTGTGTGTTGGATACAGTTTGAAGCAGATTTTACAAGATTCGTGATATCTTTCAAGGCATATAAGTACATCATATCTACATTTAAATAAAAACAATAATTACTGTGGAATATAACACTTAATTTACTTCTAAATCCATGCTTTTGGCTAAGTTATCTTTGAATATCGGACCATCAACAAGCATTAACCTAAGCTTGTGTTTACGGTGCAATATGGGTGGGGAATAACAGGGCACTACCCTATTATGCCCCTGGTGTAAAACACTGTGTGTTATTCATATGATTCACTACTCATGTTCCATGTGATTTCGCAATAGTGCGTAATTACGTAAAGAAGTCACAGAGGCAAGAGTGGTCTTTAGTCTCAATGAAGGGGACTGTGAATGATGGTTCAATGGATACAAAAGGGCAGCTAGTCACTTTCAAGTGCCCCAAACAACTCTTGAACGCTACGTTAAGAAGAAACGAGATAATCCTGATTATGTTGTTAAAATGTTCTCACAGGCTACAGCCGCTAGATGTTTTTTCATGAAACCACTAATCAAATATTATGAAGATGAAATTCGCTCCTGGGTTAGATCTAATCCTGGAAAAGTCTTGACACTTTTTCAGGTTGCATCATTGTTTGGTGTCAGTTATAGGCGATCCTCAACAATGAGCGCGGCAGTCAATGGGTTTCGAAAAACAGGAATATGGTCTGTGAACATCAATATGTTTGATGATGCTGATTTCCTACCGTCCAAAACGACAGATTTTGAGCTTTCTTCTAGAGTTCCTATGATGTTAATCCTTCAACTTCTGAGATGTTCACCGATGGGCAGAGAAAACAAGCTGCAGTAGTTTCCAGAGTTCCAGCCCAGAAAATATCACGTCTATTACAAAGGTAGATCAGAAAAACAAGAGAGTTTGGAAAGACAGGGGGAAAAGCACAGTACTGACAACATCCCCTTATAAAGAAGCGCTATTGTATGCGGAACAAGAAAAAAAATAAAAGACCTGTAAAAAAGGCGTCTTGCTCTGCCAGAAAGCGAAACAAAACGGGAATCATCGAAAGGTATGCCTAGTTGTCCTAAGCCTCCTGTATCCAAATGTTCTAGAAGTCATCTGTCTGCTGGTAACAGGAAAGAAGTGGCAAAAAAGACGAAGATGATTGTCTTTACTGCCACGATTATTCAGAAGGAGGGTGGAATAGACATCCCTGCTGCCTCCAGCTCGCCCATAATTCTTCTGCAGCTGCCGAAAGTGATGATGAAGATATACATATTTCTGCATATTGTGAGAAATAAACTAAATGCAAAAGAAATAAAAACACTGATCAAAAATTGGTCACAGAAATAATACCCCTTACTGCCCCACCTTTGGGGCAAAACGGGGTAAATGTACCACTTTTGTTTTTGACATGATAGCTACTCCAATTTGTTGCGAGTGTATATTTAATTTATGTTTTCAGGTAATTATGCAATAATAAACACATTTAAATTACCAAAACACAATTTTTAAATGTTCAAATGTGAAATATAGATGCACAAATATTAAGTACCCCGTCCTGCCCCATGTTCCCCTACCTAATTGCCTTAGCCGCAGTAATTGATTTTCCTCAGCAGTAATTCCTCCCTGTAATGACTTCCTATTTGCTAGCAAAATTGATACATATGCTTATTTCATTATATATTGATTTTAATATATGAAAATTATTTATTGAATTGTTTATTTATCTCGCTATCCTTTCCTCATAACACTGCTAATATCACCAGACAAGAATTCGAGTACCAATATCCACTACTTATTCTAGGCAAGCAAAAATGTATTACAGTTTCAAGGATATTTAGTAGAAAACATTACAATAACTGATAAATGATATAGAAAGCCATGCGAATGTAACAAATCAGATTTTATATAAATCCTCCTTCACACATTTTATCCTGAAACTGTACATAATCTTAGTGTACACAACGTTATTTTATAATTTGGTTTAGTTTTGTTCAGAGGAAACCTTTTCATCATGTTGTACTGCGTACTAGTCTACAGACACTAAACCAGGCGCACACATAAACATTTAACGTAACACAGGCGTGCCAACTTAGTATCACAGCTTCTTTTAATAAAGAGGAGAAATGAATTTATGTTGGCCAAGACTGTGTATGTATGTGTGTGTGTGTGTCGTAAAATATATTTCTGCGTTTAGCGCCGGGTTTATGAAAAAGAGGGAGAAAACGTTACGAAGTAAAGAGTTTTATATACAAGAACAGCTTGCAGTATTCATTATACTGCGGTGTTGTAATATTACATCAAATCTGGAGCCCAAATTAGCACACGAACAAGATATAAATTCGTTATTAAAACATGTGGAGATTGTTGGTAACAAAGCAGCGATTCTCTGACCAATACTTCTAACAGTTTTGGATCAGAAGGCGTCTGTTTTGTTTTGCTTGTGAATTGTATAACACATAAATGAACAATTGGTGAAACACCAAACTTGGTAAATAAGTTCAGTACTTGAAGATTCCAATGATATGTTCAAAACATACCAACTATAGTTTACCTGAAAAAGTGTTGGCTTTTATGACAACTGTATTGTATGTCCCGATTTTACTAGGAATACTCTGTGAACTCTTCATTGAGAAGAACTTGTATATACTTTCTTATAAAAGGAATATAAAGCATAGAAAAAATTACTGCACAAAAAGGTATGACTATTTCCCATTTATTAGACTTTTCATCCCATTTGTTGAACAACCTAATGCCAGTGGTTTTTTATTTATATACCTTACATTAATTAAGATAAACGTGTGGAACCGTCATTTATGGGAATCGTGAGATAAGTTTACATTTATTACCAAGTGAGGACTTAAATTTCAAGAACATGATAAACATCAAACCTCGCTACTCTCATACGTAATCTTATCTATTACCTAAGAGAAAAATAAACTTGGATTATGAATTATAAAAATATATGAAAGGGTAGAGCCAGGCTGAAAAATTCAATGCCATAGCCGGGATTTGATCCAAGGATCTTCTTGTCTCCATCCAGTCGCTCTAACCATTGAGCTACTATGCCCAACGTGCCGATATCACATTAAATTCTCCAACTGACTCTTGCATTTCCCAGTAAACCACTAGGAGATCTCATAAACACAGGAGACCACTACCCTAATGGCGACTTATTATGCCCAGGTTTTATAGTTCGGACCACTATTAGATACAATTAATAAAAATAAATTATTCTTTCACACTAGCCGTGTGTAGGACGCACTATGAAAGGGTACAGCCAGACTGAAAAATTCAATGCCATAGCCGGGACTTGAACCACAGCAACTCTAACCATTGATCTACTTGGCCAACGTGCCGATATGACATTAAAAACAAGAGTCAGTTGGAGAATTAATGTCATTATCGGCACTTTGGCCATAGTAGCTTAATGGTTAGAGCGACTGGATGGAGATCAGAAGATCCATGGTTCAAATCCGGGATATGCATTGAATTTTTCAGTCTGGCTCTACCATTTTATAGTGCATTCTACACACGGCTAGTGTGAAAGAACAATAACAATTAATTTATATGAAAATAAAGTATTACAAAAGATTTAGAATCGATGTTTTTACTAGATGTAAAATGATATCGGAGCTTTGGAATAGCGAGGAATCGTAACTATGGTGATGCAGAAATAAGAAATGATAAACTGAATGTGAAAATGAGTGATTCAGACGACGAAAGCTTTATACCTGAAAAAAAAAACCTCGAGAAAAAGCTCGAATTGTTAATCTTAGTCTGCTGCCACAAAAGAAAATTGAACATCGGACTAACCATCTACGAGGTAATCGATAGTCAAAGAGATCATAACAATGTCTTTGGCACTATATCAGAGTAAGCGTTCCTGAAGAATAATGCGTTTGTGTTTAGCAAATTTTAGCTTTACTCTTTTTTTTTTTTTTTGGTAATTTACGTCCTCCAACTTTAAGTCATATCGGACGATGAATGAAATGGGTGAAGTGATGCCCAAATGAATCCGGGGTCCATGGAGCTTAGAGTTACCCGGCATTCGTCTATCAGCATAAGGGAAGACCCCGGAAAAAACCTAATCCAGGTAACTCACCCTAATCGAGATTCAAACTCTTGTACGTGAGGCAGTCACGATACCATCTACGCTACCGAGGCGGACTTTATTGTTCTGTTTTAATGCTACAGTACGATCCATATAATTCTGAACCATTTCAATAGGCGCAACTTTGGGAGAGTATAATACACAATTGGGAGCTTACATTACACTATTTACATCTCACAGAAAATGTTGGAAGTGTCCTCTACTAGCATCTATGAATCGTTGGTACCATTTTCTTTGATACGACTATAGACACTGAAATTTATATAGGTATCTTCAAGACATCTGTGGAGCAACTGGATGATATCAAATTGAGAGGTTATTTCTAGCAAGATGGGGCAACGTGCTATATATCTAATGACACCATGGAACTTTTACCAGTTTCTTTGATAATCGAATAATCTCAAAAGGTCTGTGGCCTCCCAGATCCCCTGACCTAACCACTGGAATTTTTCTTGTGGGGTATCTAAAAATAGAGTGTGCAAGAATAGGCCACAGGCAATTTATGTTCTCAAGGAATCCATTTGAACTGAAATAAGTAACATTGACGAGGATACTCTCCGTAAAACTTCAGAGAATATGGAAAGACGAGTGCAAACATGTATAGATGCTGGTGGAGAACACTTCCAACATTTTCTCTGAGATGTAAATAGTGTAATGTAATCTCCCAATTGTGTATTATATTCTCCCAAAGTTGCACGAATGACCTATTATTGGTTCAAAAGTTACGGCATATTCAATAGGTTCAACGTTTATATGGATCGTACTATAAATTGACCCTGGTAGAGATTATTCATCTGTAACAGTAATAGGCCTACTTTTCAGTAACAAAATACGGCGTAGTGATGCTTTTTCTTATGGTGGCAAAGCTTTTACGAACTGGTTGCTATGTGACGGTATTTTAATTTCGTTCTGTAAACAATACCAGAACAGAAAAGATCGACTTTGCTTTTGTGCAAGGTATCCTCACAAATCTCTAATCCTCTATTTAATTCTTGTTAATCGAGACAGGCGTTTATAGATTATGTATTCTACATTATGTACCCTTCTAGGTAGAAGAGGAATAGAGGTATACAGTAGGTTTTTGCAATTGTCCAATCTTTAACCAATGGTTGCTATTTATTGGCACTGGAATTTCGTTTTCTCTGCACGGTAAAGAGGAAGAAAGTTAATAACGATTTTCATTTTGAGAAATATGTGATACTCGTAAGTGATACTCCACAGAAATGTATTTAAGATTAATTGTATGCTTTACTGACATATAAATGTTTTGTAAGGTGGGATTCTGTCTATCTTTACACTTTACTAGTTGTGCAAAAATCAATCAGTAGATATAAGGAGAACCTGATAGAAAATTCTGCTTCTTCTTTGTCTTTTATGTAGATTATGAACCTGTTTTTCTTCGCACTTTATCAAGATCGTTCACTAGAGATCGACTGTAGAACGTCTCTCCGACTTTCTTGGAGCCTTCCCAAACTTATTTTTGACGCATTCATGTCCCTGAACATATTCCCAGATTTTCTTCCAGAAAATTAAAAGTACCTATATTTTTATTTTTCATAAAAATCTACTAAAATGGTAACTTAACCATAATTTGCTGACATATTTTACAGAGAAGTAAAAGCTGTTGAATAATTTACTACTTAAAAGGTACTTTTGGTTAGATTTTCTAATATATGTGTTGAATTCACGAAAAATTCTGAACTCAAAAGGTAGCAAAACGTTTCCTAAAATGAACATTCCATACTCCCAAAGTCTTAAAACAGTATTTCCACTGATATCTGAATACCAACCTTTTATGTGGAATGTTATGGTTTCTCTACTTAAAATATATTACGAAACATTTCGATTTTGGAAGGCTAGTTTCTCTAACAATGACACTTTTACTGTTCACTCCATTTCCTGTTATTTACACATTGGGTTTATCTTGAGCACTCAACGACTTTGGCAGTAATTTAATATAAAAACGCCTGTTATATTCGATATAAATGGCCCAACATAATGGCTTTCTTTATGGTCGCTGCCACGGCGAATAGTTGGCAATTAAAATTTATGGGCTATCTCACATATAAACTGTTTGTTTTGTTGGCATCACTCACATAGTCATCCCTTTTAATAGTCTCTTTCTTAGCTTTGAAAATTGCAAGTGGTTTAAATTGCGTTTTTAACGATTCGAGCTACTGTAAATGAAACTGGAATGATTTTAAAATAAATATTCGAAGAGATGATTTTAAATTTTTAGATACAGTATGTGAACTCTTGTATTTTAAAGCAGGAAATTATGATATGCATTCAGGTGCATTTGAGCTAAAATTTCTATGCAGCTAATAAAAATGTCGTTAAATATATTTAAAAATATATGTTACATACAGTGATTTTTCTACCTATTTTTCAACCAGCTATTCCTTAAAAATATTATTCTTTAGTCTACCATATGTAATCTAGGGAAAAACATATAGAAGTTGATTGAGTACATTTTTTATTTATATACAACGGAAATATAAGAATACAAAGCATTAAGTGACAAATCTTTAAATTGCTGGTCGTTTCTTTACGACTTCTCCATTGTATTTCGTTTTCTAAGTAGGATTTAAACAGAAATAACGACTTGCTATTTGAGAAATGTATAAGCTATGAAAACCAAGGAATATTTTAGAAGTAGTATGCATCAAACTAGTGCATTTACCATAAACTTTATGTTTTAACGGATTATAAATTTTTCTATCTCTTGCGGTTTATTAGTAATGCAAAAACCATTCATAATGAAGAGTACTTCTGAAGCTAATCCAGAAAATTCAAGATATGCATTTAATTTCTCATAAGGACATTTTGAACATAACATTTTATTCAAGATCATTGCAATTATCTTTAAAAGTTCAGAAACATGTTTCCCTATAAAGGATTGTTTGAGATCGGAGAGTTTTCTTAAAAATCTTCATGTGGTGTCCTTGGAAGGTCCTGATTTGGTATTTAAGCGACCTTCCGTTTTTGAGTTATGGTATTTGCAGACTGAACGACATACAAACTTTTTTCTCTCATTCATGACGTCTAAAAGATACATTTTTGATAATAACCCGAGTATCATTCTTTTGGGTTTACTATATGTAGGTAGCAGTATGAAAAGTAAATTTTAAGGAGTTATTGAAAATCATGAAGCACATAACTTGGATATATAACTGTTTTATTTTAAAAATAAATGAAACGCCTTTAAAGCACATTCTAGACTTTCCTAGGCTGCAAGCCAGGTAAGAAGATGTGATATTGCCGTTTCAGGAACGTGCACTCTCCCATCTTCAGGATGCTGATATCGCACAGATGCGGGCTCCCGATGTTACAACATCTTACCTGGCTCGAAGTCCGAGCACATCTCAAACATACACGCTGCCAGGAAAGATTCAGTTCATATTTCATCTTTAAAAGTATATTTATAATCATATTGAGTGAGTGTTATGCAATTAGTTCCAAATAAGGATTTTCTCTTTAAGTGAAGTACATTCTAACGTGTAATAAAATATTGTTTTCGTATTTCATCATCATCATCATCATCATCATCATCATCATCATCATCATCATCATCATCATCATCATCATCATCATCATCATCATCATCATCATCATCATCATCATCATCATCATCATCATCATCATCATCATCATCATCATCATCATCATCATCATCATCATCATCATCATCATCATCATCATCATCATCATCATCATCATCATCATCATCATCAGCAGCAGCAGCAGCAGCAGCATCAGCATCACCATCATCATCATCATCATCATCATCATCATCATCATCATCATCATCATCGCCAAGCCCGCCTCGGTTGCATGAATGGTAGCGTGTCTGGTCACGTTCAGAAAGTCCCGAGTTCGAATTTCGGTCAGAATGTGTTGCCTGGATAAGCTTTCTTCCAGGGGTTTCCTTATCCTGAAGGACGCATGCTGGGTAGCTCTATGCTCTGTGGACCCTGGACTCATTTGAGCATCATTACACCAATTCCGTTCATCGGCCGAAAAGACAACGTTGGAGGACGTAAATTAAAGTAAATAAATAAATTAAAATAAATAAATAATAAAGATCATGACCATCATCACCTTCCTTAAGATGATTATTATAAAACTTGCTTACTTTGCTCTTAATTATGTTAGCATAAATCTTGTATAGAGTATTTAATAAACTGATACCTCGTTAGTTCTTTAATAACTTTTCTCAGACGGCTTATTTAAATAGATTTTACCCACTGCTTGGTAGTATTTCCAATCCCATAAGATTTTCAAAGGATTAAACATCTTCTACTGCTATTTATACTGACAAAATTGATACAGAACACAAATAAAAGAAGTAAAACGCCATAAGACTGTCAAAAAAGTTTACAAAGCCATTTTAAAGGCACTCTTGCAGATAAATAAACGTTTCAATATGTTTCCTTAGCCCAGAACAGCAGGAGAATTTCTCAGAATGAACTGCCATTATCCAGGTAAGTGAACTATCTGCTCCATTGGAAGGACAAACATTCTCTTTGTGATCTCCACCACTCTTTTATTTCCTTTGTTCGCTCTTCACGTGACGTCTAAAGCCTGTTCTTGACACACTCAACTTCTGTCCAGTCTAATAACTGCTGTCGTGTAGGCAGTCCCTGCAAACTTTACTTTCTTACAATGTTAACTTGCGGTAATGTTAAACCAATCAAGTCTCCTCTACGGCCACATGAAGGTACTGATCTAACATAGCAATTGAAATTAGTCGCATGATAAAAGAAAGCCACTGGGCATTTACATCATTTCCTTTCAGGAATTAAATTCATTTTAATCCACAAAATCGTTTACAGAAATACTAACTAATAACGGAATCCATGACCAGAAAAAAGATTTAGGCATCAAAACATATGAACGACTTGAAAATTCAAAATAATAACCATAATAGCCTATTCAACAGTTAATGCACAAACAGTATGTTTTAAGGAGAGTACATTTTTGATCAGTACATATTTGTTATATGGATATTTTAGAATTCAAAACTAAGAATCATTATAGAAAATTCGTTCAATAGAAGCTATTCGTAAAGAGGTCAAAATATAAATTTTATTGGACCTGTAAATAACCTTGTAAATATGGTGTTTTAATCCAAGTCTTTGATCGTGTATTCCTGCTAAATTTTGTAATGCATGCTAACTTAAATCCCAACCTTAATACTTATACAATTTATTATTTTTAGTTTCTCTACTATTTTTAATTTTTAGGGTAAACATTCCCCCTAAATATTTGAAGCAAGATACCCTTTGGAGGTATCCTGGATTTCATAAGAACTAGCATTTTTAGAAAAAAAATCCGTGCATTTGTGTGTCTGTGAAAAGTCTAAGTCAAAAAGTAGGACAAACTCAATAATTTCTATCTACGATCAGTTCGTTTCAAATGTATAACACAAATTCTTTTTTAAACAAAATTCTCACTTCACAAAGTAACATTTATTTGACATTTTCCCCCACTTTTCTTCAATTCTGTTCTTAATGTTCCATGTGTAACAGTTTTAATATCAGTTTCCAGAACATCACGAGGTACATAAGCTGCAGAGACAGGAGAAGCAAAGACGGAGTGAGACAGAGAAAGTGATGGAACAGGAGAAAAAGGCATCTCAGCACAACGCAGGAACATATGACTTACTAAACAGCGAAATAATAATAATAATAATAATAATAATAATAATAATAATAATAATAATAATAATAATAATAATAATAATAATAATAATAATAATAATAATAATAATAATAATAATAATAATAATAATAATAATAATAATAATAATAATAATAATAATAATAATAATAATAATAATAATAATAATAATAATAATAATAATAATAATAATAATAATAATAATAATAATAATAATAATAATAATAATAATAATAATAATAATAATAATAATAATAATAATAATAATAATAATAATAATAATAATAATAATAATAATAATAATAATAATAATAATAATAATAATAATAATAATAATAATAATAATAATAATAATAATAATAATAATAATAATAATAATAATAATAATAATAATAATAATAATAATAATAATAATAATAATAATAATAATAATAATAATAATAATAATAATAATAATAATAATAATAATAATAATAATAATAATAATAATAATAATAATAATAATAATAATAATAATAATAATAATAATAATAATAATAATAATAATAATAATAATAATAATAATAATAATAATAATAATAATAATGTATACATGCAACAATTATGTTCATTTTACTTACTAAACATATTCGCTAACCGTCCCCTATACGCACTGGGTCTATTTCGGTCATAAACTTCCTCGGTTAGGGTGAGTTACCTGGATAAGGTTTCTTCAGGGGTTTTCCCTTATCCTGATAGACGAATGTCAGGTAACTCTAATCTCCATGGACCCTGAACTCATGTGAGCATCAGTTCACCCATTTCATTCATCGTCCGATGTCTTAACATTGGAGGACGTAAATTAGGGGAAAAGTAGCCTATATTATGCGCAGCATATTATGTTGGGGAATGAAGGATTATTAAACATCCTTTGTCATGCCCCTTACCTGGTTCTAGCATTCTACTTAATGTTTACCTTAGATCACATCAGATATTTGACGGGAAGATGAACGGAAGGGACATCTGTACCTGCCGGGAAACGAAGCCTTAGGTGTACAGCCTGGTCTATTCCCTGATTCCTCTAATCAGCAAATTCTGACTAAGAGTTAATAGTCCATTATTTATTTTGTAATGTTTCATTTGGACAAATAATTCCAAATTAATCTGGATTAATCTGGAATATTAAAATACAAGTTTTTTTTTCTAGCTTTCAGGACCAGTCATCAAACACTTGTCCGCTTCCTATTTAATTTAAGGACTGCGTTGCTATTTATAAGACATGACTGTTGCATTTATCAGCTGTCTTTGTTTCAAGTTATTTGCCATTACTCTGTATCCTATCTTTGAATCCTGTATAAGGGATTTGTCCTTGCCTTAATTTGGTAATATCAAAGACAGATTCTGATGCCATTAATGGGCCCGCTTCCATTTTAGCCAACCTGTCTGCCTGCATTTTTATTTCCCGTCACTCCTGTATGGCCAGCATCCCATGCTGGAACAGCTCTATTGGATTTCTCTAGCCAGAGCATCTCGACATTCCTTAAAGGCTTTAGATGAAGAAGGAGACATATTTCACGAACTATGTTTAGATACTTTAGCATCAAAGCCCTCTTGCCATATAATTCTGCCTGGAATACTGTGGTAAAAGTTTCCAAAAACAGAAAAAAATATTCACTTCTCCAGCATGATAACCTTGCTGTACCTTTTTTTCTTCGTTCTTGATCCTAAAAGTCGCATTTTTCTTAGGTTAATGCTTGAGTATCATATATCTGACATTAAAACAA
This sequence comes from Mantis religiosa, assembly GCA_030765055.1. Taxonomy (NCBI): domain Eukaryota; kingdom Metazoa; phylum Arthropoda; class Insecta; order Mantodea; family Mantidae; genus Mantis; species Mantis religiosa. Next base: position 52,288,645 of record CM060947.1, on the reverse strand, counting down.
TACGAGAACGCTTGTATCGTCGTTTCTAAGCATGTCTACCGACCACTCAGATGAAATATTTCTATATTCCTTCGCCTGACCTTTATCCACAGACTAATACAGTTGTGTTGAGCTTGAAATGATAACCAAAAAGAGATTGGCTAACACGTGGCTGATGTAGAACAGAGATACTAAGAAGATAATACCAACATAAAGGAAATTGTTATAGGAAACCAAATCATGGACTCGACTGTGCATACTCCACAAATGTAATGAATTCACGTAACAGTGGTTGGTAGAGAGAGCAATAAACAGCCGTGACTGCGTAGATCTTCCGCTAAAGCCCAAAGATTCACACAAAGAGGGATACCCACAAGACATTCTGCTATAATTGTCAGGTTAATATCACATCTACTTCCTCCATCATTTGTAATGCATGGAAAGCGACGGTGCAGAATCCGTGTCGAAATCTAAATAATTGAAGTCATAGCCGAGGTATTAGCATAACACTTGCGTCTCTCACAAAGGACATTTTTACGTGAAGATTCCTTCCTCGAGATAAAGAGAAAGCCTGCAGGATCGTGTGCCTATATCTCAGGAGACTCTACGTACAGAACGCGTTCATATGAATTTATTTACCTGATACAGTAGAGAAGGTGTTGTATTTCCATCTAAAAATTTGATACTCATAGTTTACTAGATATATTGGTTTTAGATCTGCTTAATTTAAAAATTATTTATAAAAGGATCCGTGCGTATGTGAGTTCATGAGTCTTTGAAGAGTTTAGCTAATAAAACAAATTTGTGCAAAATATCAAAGAACAGAAGAAGTCGAAGAGAAAGTCCGATGTTTACAAGTAAGTCGCAATGTGCAGGCTTTTAAATTTCACACTATTATCATAACACAGCAAGAAACAAATAAATAGCGGTGCTCTTTACAAATGACAAAAGTATTTAAAACTTCATCAACAATAATTGCTAATACTTGGGAAATGTGTTTGAAAGAAGTGTAGATATTTTATGTGTAAGTAATTTGTCTATCACACAAGTTTAACAGTTGTACAAAATTATATACAAATTAATTCGGAATGAAAAGAAATACACAGATTGCCTTCAGGAAATGGAATGTCTTGTTGATTATAAAGTACTTAAACATATGAAAATTTAGGCTAAATCATTACAACCATAAACAAAAATAGAAAATAACGAAACCCTTTTCATGGATTGGGTAGTTAGTGATATTCTTGGAATTGTTCATGTGGCGTTCTTTATAGATCTTGAACTTAGAATTGATAGGACCAAGTTACGCAGGTATGCCCACTCACTAGCACATCTGTCATTAGGGTGTTGATGGTATCGGTAATAGTCTTTCCGGCACACCTGCGGAACCATCAGCGGCGGCATGTCGCTCTCCGTAGTGTCCATATACCTATCCTCACTTTCTGTGCCTTAAGGTGGATTAAAGTTAATCGAGACCTAATCAAATAATACATGTTTCTTCCAATAACATTTTCCTCCTTTTCGAAAGTTTCACACATTTTTCCCCCACCTTTGATAGCGCATTTTCAAAAGTCTGTTACGTCACTGGGCTTGAATGTTACATTATGTTTCACGACTTGGGTGTAAATAAGCTCAACTGCATTGAAAATACAATGATAAAGAGGAAGGTGCACTACTGTATATTATAATAATTCCACGATAATGTAAATTTTATATTTTATTAATCGGTTTTTCATAAGCTTGTTGGTGTGGAATAGAATTAACTTTGCGCATAAGTAAATACACTAAATATTATTTTCACAAAAAAAGGTTTTTATGTCACGCTTTAAAATTCATGACACAAAAGCTTTATTTATTGGCACTACATGATAGGGTGCATTGTCTATACCAATTAAAATGCTTTGAAATATGTTACGAAGGAGTTTATCTATTACAAACCAATTTCTTAAAGGCTTACCGTTCATTCCTTTGAGATAATCTGCAAATGAAATCCTTAAAAAAACCTGCATGTAGTAGTGGGAATCTCTGTCCATTAGGTACCTACGGTTAAAATTACTAATAGGTGTATCACAAAATCATAATTTTTCAACAGTTTGATTTTTAAAAGAAGATACGCGAAGGTCATCATGGCAGGGGCGCGAAGGATAAGAGGGGAAGGTCGTTGCTATGGTAACGTAAACAAAGGTTGCCAGATTGATCACACTGGTGAAGCACATACTCTGATAGCTCTAACCCTTGTTTATGTTTCATGTTGAGAGAATAAAGAAAGGGAATCTGCATTTCTTCATGTCTGCTGTTGAACAACATTGCGGAACCTCACGAGGGGAAGCAGATTACCTTCACGTATCTTCTTTTAAAAATAAGACTACATAGTGTAGTCCGCGTTCAGCTAAGTTCCATAGAGCTAAGTCGTCAATCACTTGGTGTCATTTTATTATGTGATAAAACTGTTTTGGTATAACGTTGGCCTTTCTGATTAAAAAGGTTGACCTTCATTCCCCTTAGCATATTGTAATTTGAAAGGTGTATGTCGCACTCCCCATATGCTGCCTTAAGTAACTCTACCTCTCTCAAAGTTCTGTGGGGATCAATCAAGTTTGGAAATAATGTATCATATAAGCAGTGAATGTTTAAATATCCAATTAAATAAATTAATTTATAAAGTAACATGATAGAAGCTGCGAAATTATGTCTATTTCATGGTGCTTGATTTGCTAATATTTCAATTACTGAAACATTGTGATTTTCAAGGCCATGATCAGTAATGAAAATATTGGAAAATGACTCAACAAGCAAGAACCATGAATGGGTTTGTTTTTCCTCAATGTATCTTTGGTATTTTCTTACCCTTTGAAGTTTTTTCCCTGAAATGTCACCATTTACTTTTTCATTTAATATTCCATAAGTACTTGTTCGAGATATTCCACTTACAGCGGCTATTCGACAGATATAAGCTGTCAGTTTTCAAGTACTTCAAGTTGATCCTTAAATGTAGATTGATTACAATTTCCTAGTCGTATGACTCCAATGGCCTTCTCATTTTTCCAAAACTGATTTGAACAACAGCCAACACGAGAGAAAGTATTATTAAAGATAGAATACATTTGAGAATTTATTAGTTGAGAATTTGTAGTAATGTAGTAGTAATGTTCTCCCCATTCGCTAGTGGTTATTACCATTATAACAAAAATAACAGGGCATGACACCACAAATGAAATACAAACGTCTCAATACACAAATTCTGATAACGCAGTGCTCCAACGACGAAAACACCGTTTCCGACGTTGGCAAGTTTGACTGGCATGAGTTGTACTTTCTCTAATGCCCTGCCTATTGCTTAGGTAACGCCCTCAAGCCGGTTTCTGAAGCAGGTAGGTATCAATCATAACTTATTCTTTACAAACTGTAAATAACAAGTTGAATGGATTTTTATTTCTACAGCTATGCTGACGGAACAAAACTCAATCCTTGATAAAGAATATGAAGAATAGCTATGCTGTTCAAAGACAATCTGACCAAATAGACGTTTTTTACCCAGCATTACTGTATAAAGATTTTATGGGAATCCGAAAACAGCATTTTAAGAAAAAAAATACATGTTGGTATATATATTATGTGTAAAAAGCATAACTTCAAAACAACTAACTGTGGTCTTTAAGTTCAAACTCTTCCAAAGATACGAAGACACGAAAAAATGTCCTATGCTATCCCAAATTACTTTAAATGGAACATTTTCTACACTTTGTTTTGTAATTTACGTCCTCCAACGTTAAGTCATATTGGAGGATGAATACAATGGGTGAAATGATGCTCAAATGAGCACACGGTCCATAGAGCTTAGAGTTACCCGATATTCGTCTTTTAGGATAAGGGAAACCCAGGAAAAACCTTATCCAGGTAGCTCACCCTGACCGAGATTCGAAATCGGGGCCTCTTAAACGTGAGGTAGACATGCTACCACCACGCTACCGAGGCGGGCGACCCTACATTTTGATCTGCTAGAGAGGTCGTATAACGGTTTTATTAAATCTCCACATATTAACCATGTTTTCATCTCAAACGAAATGTATTTCCTAAATTTTATAGAACAACCGCAGAAATCCTTTTCATTTTGAATGACTTTTGCTTAACTGGTAAACTGTAAAAGATCAAAATGTCCTATTATAGAAGAAATTTGGATTTTGTTAAGCCACATACCTTTTGTAGAGTTATCTATTTTCGATATATTTATTCTCATTGGTTTGTACCATAAAATACGTATTCTTCTTAAATAAAATAAGAAGATGCATCCGAATGGACATTTTTTTCACGATTATTCAGTTTTTGTTTTTTGTGTAGTCATAGATAGACTGCTTCTCTGTTTGACGCACTTCAGAACGTGAAATCTTTCGCATAAAATCATTCTTTCACAAGAATGGTTTTCACACGGCTCATGATATTTTGTGTTTTTACATAGTTCAGTATGTAAATCACTCTCCTTAAATGGAAAGTCGTTATTTCATTAGGTTTCTCACTTGGCCAAGGAAAGAGAACTGAATTTCAAACACACTACATACCGATCAGCTCTTTAAGGCCTGCTGTATTCCATTACTGGCATTGTAACTACAAGGAAATGTGCATTAGTAGTAGTTTTACAAATATTTATCTTAGTTAACATGATTTAGATAAGATAATTATGAAGAGTATGTAGAGAAGTTTATGTGAGTGCAGCGGACTGTATTATTTTATCTGATGCAATTTTCTACTTGCTATTGGTAAGTACTAGAGGACTAAAACTGTATGACATATAAATAGTAACCGTCAGCAACTTATGAACCTTCGACGGAGGTTGACGCCCTTCGTCAGAAAGCGCTGATCTTCTTTAAGAAGAGAAGCTCACATGATGCGCAGGCTGCAAAGTGAATTTCGCTGTAAACGCAAAAACCGAAGGCAATATTGTATTAAAGCGCGAAACGTTTGCTGCAGCGGCTGCAAGAGTGGCTGATGGAATTTCAGAACAAGAAATTTACTAGATCCGGAAAAATTGCCTTCTCTTCCAGCATGCTCCACTTTTCCTTACCTGTTTTATTTCCCCAACGCTGCCAAACAAAGAACCAAATAACCACCGGCCATTGCTTCCTTTCCTTGTGTGTTCGTCAGGAGGTAGATAAAGACAGGGGCTTTAAAACGAACTTTCGACATACTTGGATTGAACTAAATGTTTAACACAACTGCTTCTAACAAATTTCTTCCTCTTTCTGTGAAATTATACAATAACTTTGTGCACTAATCTTCTTAATAACAAAGTCTTCATAAGTCTGCAAAACTTTTTGGTGACAAAATCATATCTTTACCTTCTGTACCACGTATAGATTAATAAAGCAATATGCAGTAGGTATTGAAAAAAGAAGACGAGAGACTGTACAAAATGGAGTACAAGAACTGATACAGAGCTTTTTTGTTATCTTTAAATGTTATTCTTATATACATACTGCAGTGTAAATAAATATAGTAAATGCTGATTAGAGCAGGTATTGAAAAAAAGAAGACAAGAGACGATATAAGATTGAGGAAAAGAACTAATACAGACACTTTTGTTACTTATTAAAGTTATCCTTATGTACATGCTGCTGAGAAAAAAAATATTAAATGTTGATTAACGTCAAGGAGTTAAAACGACGACAATATATTTATTTACACTGCAGTATTGGCATAAGGATAACCTTCACAAGTAACAAAATATATTTGTATCAGTTCTCGTCCTCCATTTATATTGTCTCTCGTCTTCTTTTTTTCAATGCCTACTCGATACTGCTACAAGATAAATACTTTCTATCTACATTTTCGATACCCATATTTTACTGGAAATATCCTTTTCAACGTGCACTGAATTAAAAAACGCCAGTTTCCATGTGAACGACATTACTAAAAACGAAAATTTGGTTAATTATAAATCTTGGTATTTAATTCAAAGTGGAAAAAGGATTTTGAAAAAAAGTTCCTCCACCCTAAACCACACTTGATATAAAGATTTCTGAAAAATGACATAAATATAATGAATTTTGTGCAATAATTTATGAAGCACTTTTCATTTTGGATAAAGTTTGCATTAACAGTAAATTGTAAAAGATAAAGCAAATGTTTCTCCATAAATATGTAAATATCATTAAGACACAAAGTTTACGTAAAATATTTTCGTAGAGACATACATTTTCAACATGTTTCTTGCTATTAGACTTTTTAAGTATCTACACCTTTATAAATGGTAAATCATTATTCGGTTTCCCCACTCCTGGTCATGACAACGGTATTTTAAAGCCATCACATGATCAGCTCTTAGAAATATTTGAATAACGCTTAATCTTATTTTATCCTCATATTCTCATTGCCCCTACTATAAAATACAAACCATTTGTACAAGTGGTTATTCCATTAACATAAAATAGATAAAGCAAGCGTTTGTAAGAATAATTTTTAGAAGAGTGAACAGAAAAACCTATATGAGTGCAACATATTATATTTTACATACACGCTTTCTTAAAAAGGTGAATATGGGGCAGTTTATACACCCAATACGTTAAAAGTGTCATGGAGATCACTAGTGGCCTAATAATCAAAATACGAAAGACCAGTGACCACTTCAATGGTCATCATTTAACTATAAACAAGCAATATAAATCATAGCGATGGTTCAGTTTACAGTAGTCGTTAAATATGGTGGTCTGCGTGGCTCAGTTGGTTAGACGTTGCCCTAATAATGCCAATGATGTGGGATACATGGTCCAGACCAAAGTATCTTGGTGTGCTTAAGAGTGAGAGACTCAGAATAATAGATTCATGACATGTAACAGAAATCCTGACAGAAAATGTTGCGGCACACCGGCCGCACTTCATAATCTTGTCAGTCAACAGCGTTGATAACAAATGTATTTGTTTTAGCCTTTAAGTAAAATACAAGGTGTTCATAGTAGTAAAGCGTAAAATAGTTCTTATCGGCGATTTACTCTGTGGAGAAGACACTCTGATGTCCCTTGTAAGCTGAATGTAGATATAAATCGATTCCTATTGGACGGAAGTGAATTAGCCACGAATACTACTCTAGCTAGGGGATAGGGTCAATTTCAGTTTACAGTGAGAAAGTCTATTCAAAGTGGAAGGCAAATTTTGTCCCCTAACTTTATGGGCCAATGTACTGGACTTACCACTTAGAAAGGTCCCAAATTTTCATCTTTAAAACCTGGAGAGACCTTAATTACCATAGAAATATTCAAGTGAGAGTCAAATGCCAAAGACGACTTCACAAAATAGGATTTTAATGTCCTACTTCTTCAAATAATGGTAGAAATGTGACTCTACGGGTTTTAAATGTAAGAAGAGAAACTGACAGTTTGCTAGGTTAGAACTGAAAGTTATGTCCAAGGTGCTATTCTTAATTTGGCATATGCGACGATGCGTTTTCATAATGTAGGAATACTTAGGCCATTCAATAATTAGTGGAAGTATTTGAATTAACAACAAATTCCCGTAGGGGAGGGGATCCACCCACTTCAGCTGCCGTGGTACGGGCACTGTGGACTCTTAGCACTCGTGGTATCTCTGACTTTACTAGAGGAACCTCGAGCCGAACATTCGAGCCCCTCCCTGAATGGGAGTTGTTCGGACTGGGTTGGACTCGAGGGAGCAGTGTGTTCCCTTTACCCAGGGGAGGTCGGGTACCTCTGGCCAGGCTTCGGCCGCCCGGAGGGGGCGGAGGTTGCAGGGTACTAGCCCGCAGAGCTAGTAGAAGGTGTGCTATATCACCAGGCGGCCCCACCGAGGTTATTCGGAAGTCTACCCTGCGGGTTTGATGCGCGTAAGTGGCGTATCCACTTCCACCCGTCTTGAGTTTCTGTACCAGGCTCTGTAGTCTCTAGGTCTTGCCCTAATGGAAAGAGCCTTGGAGGCACCGAGCGCCCTTCGGGGACAGCTGGGTCACTTCCAGATAGAGAGGGAGCTCGGTCTTCACTTTGTGACGGCTACCCACGTAGATACCCTCGCCCCTACTTGACTTACTTGAATTAACAACAAACAAAACACTTTTGGAACAGTCACATTCTTGCAGTGCTTAGAAAAAATCTCTTCTAACATGAAGAACTCGCCTCCGCACATCAAGGAGCCGACGGATGCCATCTACAGCTCCTTATCCTAATATTCGAACAAATTGCTCTACTACAGCTATATGGTTCTAAAGCAAACTCACCTAATTGGTAATTTAATTTTCGCAAAACTGTCGAAATCATATGGGCTGATATATGGGGATTATGGAGGATGCTCCAGAATTTCCCAGTTTCATCTGCGAAGTAAATTAACAACAGGTAAATTTCGGTCGATCTGCTCCACGTCTTTGATGAACGTCTTCCCTTCCTCTACGAAATGTATTCGCCCACCTAGTCACGGTATGATATGGTAAAGTCTACCACAAACTTCCAATTATTCTGTATGGCATTGTCGAGCATTAATACGTCTTGCAACCTGAATTTTAATTAAGCATTTTTCTTAGCATTTACTAAACTTATTTAGACCACTAAAGATAACAGACTATAATTTAACTTAGTAAAAATGTCTTATTAAATAAAATTATTGTCTTCAAACTCACAGCTAAGAAGCATTAGATGCTTTTATTTTTCATTGTTATCAGCTTACATGATTTACCGCTGATAGCGCCATATGCAGACAATGTTGCGACTAATTTTTGAATGATCTACGTATTTTTCGTTTTGCACGTCTTTCATGACATTTTTTCAAACTTTTCCTAATTGGGCATATATGTACCAAGAAATACGGAAACAGTTTCATGAGTTTCAGTGAGTATCGTTCACAAAATTCATCATTATAGGAAAAGGAGCACTATATCTTTCGAATTCAATGTACCAGTTCTAACTGTTTTCTTAGATGGTAGTGGTTCTTCTCCAAATAAATTTATAATGTTTTCTAGTCAAGTTCATCTTTGGGTGAACCAAGCATATTTAAATGTTGATAATTAAACCTTAAAGCAAATGCAATAAAGCACGCGGCAATCACTTTGCCAAAAATTATATGTCACTGTTAAATATAAACATATAACATTTGTATTAAAGCATGACATTCTAACACTTTTCACTGTGCCCTCTGATGGTACATCAGCAAGGAAACAGCATTAAACAGCTGCTGTTTTGGTAGCTACGTACAGGAGTCAGACACAAAACAAACTACTTCTGTACCTTTTATATTTACCAACGTTGGCATAGAAGCAGATAATCTCCTGACCTAGTTTTATCTAGACAGAGAGTACACCCTAGGGCTTCCCAGTTGTTCATTTTCTGCAATAAATCGATCCACTAAACTGCGCTCCTTTCCTAATGAAAACTGTAGAAGAAGAAGCCCCTGCTTTGTATCTGCTAGGCAACTTCTTCACCACAGCTGTATTGCAGGGCAATCTACATATACTACCGCAAGGCGTTTCTGCTTGACGTTGAGCAAGCGCCTCTGTTTAACAAGCACTGGCAATGTTTCTTGCACTGAAAAGAGGTATACACGTTCTCCAGCGAAACCACGATAATTTATTGTGAGCTCTTCGTCCAACAATCTTATTCCTTTAAAAGTAGACAACCCACTCTTCTTCACGATAATTTACTATCACGTGTTTACGACAATGTTTTCTGATAACAAATGGCTGCTGATGCACATTCGAACAAAAAAGTGTATATTCCACTCACATTATCTTCTCTAGCCATTCTTGTATGTGATACTTTTAAAAGTTCTTATTTATCTACTTTGCGAAATCGTGACAAACGTTTGCTGAAGTATTCTTATTACACATTTCCTTGCACGCATTTGGTAAGCATGAGAATACGGCAGGCTTAAGCGTAGACAAATCTTTTAAGATCTGTTCGCTATGTAATGACTTCGAAATGTTGTTTGTTTGCACACAGAAGAGATAAATAAGTGAATTTTTGCGTTTAATTTGAGAAAAGCTATAGAACGTGAAGAATAACGAAAATACCAAAAAATATCTCGGAAATATCTCGGACAAAAATATTCTTTAATGAGAATTAGGATTTTTTGCAGTAAAATCCTGTCTCTTTTTTACAGTTTAAAGATTATACAAAAGCCACCCAGGGCAAAGAAGTATTCAGAGACCTTTTCGCTGAAAATTCATGAAAAGCATTTCAGTTGCAATAAAAATATCTTGCACATATATTTTAATCAGAATAATGTAACTTCGTGGGTTGGTAGAATCAAGAGCCTTGTTTGCAGAAATTTAAAATGTTTTTATTGCAGTACCAGAAACTTTGTACAACCCTTGCAGCAGTAAAAAGACGTTACATACACAACAGCAGACTTAAAGGTCGTCTCGTAAGCAAATGAAAGAATTTGCTGCGGTACAGTTCAAATGCACAATTAAAACACAGCTGCATACACACAACCAACAACTCACTACCAACTGACCCCACTCTAACATTTTGCATGGTTTTTATACCTCCAGTCATTGTTGTAGAATGGAGTGGATCTCCCGAGAAAGATCGTGGAGGCGACAGAAAGACGGAACTGTCCAGATATCGCTATGTCTCTTTCTCTCTTTGTTTCTTTCCTCTTTGTTTTTTTCCCTCTTTGTTTCTTTCTTTTTCTCAGCAAGAATCTAACTTTACGCACCATTATCTGTCTCTTTCTTTCCTACCCACTGTGCAGCTTTGACTTTGCGGCGGCTCCAACCAAAAATGCAATCGGTGACAATAATTATACTGTTTTGAGAAAATAAAAATGTTTATAGGTTTCTCTATAAAACTGATGGATTGATACGGGGAAATTTTCCTTTAAAACTTTGTCTGCACCAAGTTTGTTGTTTCGCCGACTTTTTGAATTAACGACAGACACATAAGACAGTTGCACACTCGCACACGGACACACAAATATTCTTTTAAGTTAGCTTTTTACTTCAGAGACTCTAGAGGCATATGTTTTCCGATTAAATATCGGTATAGAATTTGGGATATAACACAATACTTAATCTACATTATTGTAAGAACGTAGCAGCGGAAGTAAGCGTTAGAAAAGCGTTTTTATCGATTCCAGTTTTTCTTGATACTCGATACACGATTCTCGATTCCCATTCGATAGTTTCCACGATTCCTGACACTTCGATACTCGATACCACCAATTCTACTTCTAGTTTCAATACAAAATATAATGTTGGGAGAACTGCGTAATGCCAAAGAAATTAAATAGATGCACATATTTAATAAAACCATCAGTTGCCTTACTTTTAAACTCTAAATCAGATATTGTCGCTAACGCATTGTTGATTCGAGGCGGCGCGGGCAACGAGTTCAAAGAAACGGGCAGTACAGTACGGAGATAAAAGATTACCGAATGCGTGGGGGGGAAGGAGACGGATTTCTGGAGTGTTCGTCTCTCTTCTAATGCCGTCCTGATTGAGAATATTCCACGATTTTCTGGAATAGTGAGTAACTATAAAAGGAGTCGCCGCCTGCCATTGACAGACAGTTGTTAATTTGACGCGTGTTCGTGAACAGCTGTGTCAGCTGTGTTTGTGGTCGATGACATTGCATGTTGTATTGTCTATGTGACGAAATTGTGGACTTTTAGATTGATTTCTGCGGAAATAAAGATAAATGTTTGGTGTTTGTAACGTGCACTTTTAATTTCACGAATCCACAAAGTCACAATAGTTAAAAACAAAGCAGTCCACTTTTTATAAGTCCTTTTTTAAATTCCAGCATTTTCACTCTTTAGGGATCAAGTCTACTTCTTGTTCTATAACATATGAGTCCTGTTATGCTAAATAGTCTTTCAGAGAAAACCGTTTCAGCTGAAATACACAAATATTTAGTGACTAATTTTCTTTTGTTAGCTCTGGAAAATTTGAATTTTTTCCAGTAACTCAGAGGATTAGAAAGAGGTGATACGCAGTGAATTATTTTCTTGGGTACTGTCATTGGCATTGAATTTCACATACCACTATTTTTTCTATTATTAGAATAAAATTCAAACTGCAGAATCACCTCCTTGTATCGAAAAGTATCGAGCGAATGTTCTGAAGTATCGTTCGATATCGATACAATACAAGTACTCACCCGCCTCGGTAGCGTAGACGGTAGTGTGTCTGCCTCACATTCATGAGGTCCCGAATTCGAATCTCGATCAGGGTGAGTTACTTGGATAAGGCTTTTCCAGGGTTCTCCCTTATGCTGAAAAACGAATGTCGGGTAACTCTAAGCTCCAGGGAGCCCAGTGCTCTCATTTGAGCATCATCTCATCCATATCATACATCGTTCGATATGACCTAACGTTGGAGGACGTAAATTAAAAAAAAGACAACTGCAAGTGCCGTGAGTATAGAGGTATCGTGAGTATCGTGGGCCTATCTCAATTTAAAATATAATATATAACAGTTATGTAGCATTCTAAAGATATCATAAATGAATAGGTGGCCCATATGGAGCCTAAGCGGTTGCAAAATGTTCCAATCACTAATGACATTTTCGCAGTTTCAAGTACTTTAATTTCACTATTATAAAATGGTATTCTAAACAAACGAGTCCTTCAATCGAAGTCTGTGGCGGCTCACACTATATGGTATATAGGTGCTTACATTCTGCTTAATTGTAGATATAGGTTAATTTAATTAATTTCGGTATAAGAACCCTAAAATATGAGCATTGTTTTCACACGAGACCGTACTGTGAGAATTACTTGTCGTGCCCTGCGCCATTTGTAAGCGATTCTGTCACCCTCCGTACCGTCTGCTCCCTGTGTATCGATTAATAAATTGACTTATAGTCAGTGGGTAATATACATTGTAGGACCACGTGATTAAGTGTTAGTGCTGTTATTTAAAAATCCGTATATTTTAGTGCATAGAATCTTCATGTGTCATTCCCAAATGTGAAAACAAATGTTTCTGGTTAAATTGACATTAAATATTTAGGTGAATACTTAAATTCCGCTACCTATATATAGTAATAAAAGCATAAATAGTATTTTCGAAGTTAATCAGAAGTTAAAGTGTTAGCTGAATTTTCGGTAACCAGCACTGCAGGAACTTTGGTAGAGTAGTTCTAATATACGAAGGATTTCTACTAACAAAATAGTTTATTTCTACAAATCATGACCTTTTGTGTCTCATAGGCTAATAGTATAGAGCGATCCATATAAACCTGAACCACTTCAATAGACCATAACCTTTGATCAGTAATAGGACACACGTGCAACTTTGGGAGAATATATTACACAATTGGGAGATTACATTACACTATTTATATCTCAGAGAAAATGTTGCAAGTGTCCTCCACAAGCATCTATGGATCGTTGGTCCCATTTTGTTTGATACGACTGTGGACACTGAAGGTTATATGGGTATCTTCAAAACATTTGTGGAGCATTTGGATGATGCCGAATGGAGAGAAGGTTATTCCCAGCAAGATGGAGCAACGTGCCTTACATCTACTGACACCATGGAACTTGTAACCAATTTCTTTGATAATCAACTAAACTCAAAAAGTCTGTGGCCCCTAGATCCCCTAACCTAACCTGACCGGATTTTTTCTTGTGGGGGTATCTAAAAATAGAGTGTACAATAACAGGCCATGGACAATTGATGTTCTCAAGGAATCCATTCGAACCGAAATAAGTAACATTGGCGAGGATACTCTCCGTAAAACTTCAGAGAATATGCTGAGACAACTGTAAACATGTATTGACATTTTCTCTGAGATGTAAATAGTGTAATGTAATCTCCCACTTGTGTAATATATTCTACCAAAGTCGCACGTGTGTCCTAATATTACTTCAAAAGTTATGGCCGATTGAAATGGTCCAGGTTTATATGGATCGCACTATAGTTTATCATACAGAAGTGTTTATCATACTAGAATCATTTTCGGAAGACCGTAGCGACTAAACTCCGCGCTCCAGTTAGTTTATAGTTAGTAGTATCCGGAAGAGGATTTCCCGCTTAACATTTCAGCGATTCACGGCAACTAGGATTCCAATTGCTATTTTGAACCGTAAAGCTATTGGATACTTAAGCATATACGTCAACACTTACAGATTTGGCTAGGATTCAGACAAAAATTAACACTACATCGTAAAATAGGTGACAATTCACACCAAACAGTTCGTTTAGACGTCTCAATTTATCAGTCAACTTAGGTTTTGTCTCTTCTCACGCATATCCCCGTATCCCCATAGAGAAATGCGTCATTGCTCACCACAAAAGCAGCCGGAAGTAAATGCATAAATACAGGTAATGGAGACGCATTAAAACTTTCACACTGGGAGAGATGTTACCTATATGTATGCCTAGTTTAATAAAATGGTACAAGTAAACGTCCTGAACAGTATGAATACCTCGGAACTTCGTGTGACTGTTACACGTCAGATGTTTTAAACACGCAAATCGCTGATAGTTTATTAGCACTGTGGGAATGGAATGTAGACATTTCACATAAATAAAAGAGCACCATTGGCATCGCCTGCCGATGCATCTTCATTTATCAACAGTCACATTTCGGAGTCAGAAACTGAATTATGAGTTGCACAGAGCAGCAATAACAGGCGGCACGATGGTAATTTTTCTGAAGGGGAGGCCGCACACGACCGTGTGAATTTAATTATTGGCTGGTACTGAAGGGGGCGGTGCACCCGTCCCTCTCGGGCCCAATTACCTCCCCGCCCCCAGTCACATGTGCCTGAATAAAATTCACTTACAGACAGAATTAACCCCTCGGCGTTTTATTACCTAAAGGTTCGTAAACATTTGGTTTTCCAAAGGACTGATAATGGCCATTCACAGAAAAGCAAGGGAAAAAACCCACAGGCTTATCTGAAATACACGAACAGGGATGGAGCGTTAAACGTAAGGTTTAAGAAGCAAAAATCATATATGATAGAACCACACGACTCTTTCTAGTGTGCACGGAACCTATTGCATACCATCCGTAATTTCAGCAACGCGATATAGGGCTTTTCAAATATAAGAATATATTTTTAGAAAAAAATTTACAAGGATAAGTCAAATGAAAATATTATATATTTTTTTTAATATCATTTAATGTGCAGAAGTGGTACAAAGCGGTATCACTTTTCAACATAATCTCCCCCACGCCCTATGCAAATTCCCTAGCGCTTACAAAGTGCATAAATGCGTTTAGAAAAAAATCTTTTTGTAGTCCGCGCAACCACTCATGCACCTGTGTGGCGTACCTCTTCATCGGAGCGGAACCTCTTTCTCCCCTTTGCGTCTTCGAGTGGTCCAAATATATGGAAATCACTTGGGACAAGGTCTGGTGAGTATGGTGGATCAGGAAGACTCAAATGCGGATCTGTGATTGCTGCAACTGTTGTACGGGCAGTGTTTTTTTTTTTTTAAATTACGTCCTCCAACGTTAAGTCATATCGGACGGTGAATGAATTGGGTGAAATGATGCTCAAATGATTCCAGGGTCCATGGAGCTTACAGTTACCCGACATTAGTCTTGCAGGATAAGGGAAACCCCCGGGAAAAAACCTTATCCAGGTAACTCACCCTGACCGAGATTCGAACTCGGGATCTCTTGAACGTGAGGCAGACACGCTACCATCTACGCTACCGAGGCGAGCACTGGCAGTGTGGGGCCTTGCATTGTCATGTTACTAAAGAACACCTGCTGACATCAATTCACGACGCTTTTATCTGATTGCATGCCGCAGATGATTTTTTAGGAGATCTGTGTATGATGAACTGGTGACAGTGGTCCCTCTAGGCAGGTAATGCTCCAAAATGACGCCTTTTTCGTCCCAAAAGAGAGTCAGCATAAGCTTCCCTGCTGATGGTTCTGTTCGAAACTTCTTTGGTTTTGATGACGAGGAATGGCACCATTGCATGCTCGCTCTCTTCGTTTCCGGTTGGTGGAAGTGGATCCAGATTTCGTCCCCAATAACGATTCTTGCAAGGAAGCCATCACCTTCCAGTTCAAATCGCCAAAGAAGTTCTTCACAAGCTTCAACACGTCGTTCTCTCATTTCAGGAGTCAGCTGCCGTGTCACCCATCTTGCAGACACTTTGTGAAACTGGAGCACATCACGCACAATGTGGTGTGCTTACCCATGACTAATCTGTAAACATGCTGCAGGGTCATTCAGTGTCACTCGGTGGTTTTCCTTCACTGTGGCTTCAACTGCTGCAATGTTCTGTGGAGTCAAACTCGTTGTGCCTGGCCTGGGCATAGAGCACCTTCCACTGAAGGCACGCCATTTACGAACTTCCTGTTCGATTCGTAGACTTGCTGCTGAAGCGATGTGAAGAGATACCTGTCGGTTCATACGTAACTACTTAAGTATTATCGCGTACTAAGTATTCTACATACGGTCACCCTAGATGGTAAAATATTGATAACTTTGGTCGGCAACTTCGAGTTTGCCGTGATGATATAAAGAAACAGTCATTAAGCCAGTTTCAAACTTGCATTCCAGTGTCGTTAGAACCATCCTTACGCATACAGATCCACGCATACCCTTAGAGTACCTTATTGCTCTACCTTGCGCCACCATTCATTTTATTCGCTTCAATATTTGTGTTATATCCACTGATTCATTTGTGGTTATAACATTTTATAAATATCCTGATGATAGGAGAGATGCACACTCCCGAAGCGTCGATTTCTAATCGTCTTTTCCCTGGCTTGCTGCCCGAGAAAAACTTGAGCATATTCCTTGCCAGGAAAGCTTCAGGTCTTATATCCGTTGTTATCTCTACTATTGAAATTTTGGAATGCACAAAATAATTGCTCTAAGTAGGATCGTAAGGGGATGGAGAAATAAAAAATTTGCTGCAAGGCGCATATTGAAGCTAAAATAAGTTACGCTAATTAATTATTGTTATTAATTATTGTTGTAGAACCTTATTCCTTCATTTATATATTTCTTTTGTTTCCTTTCCTCTTTCTATTACTATTTCTCTCTTTCTCTCTGTATCTTGTTCTTTCTTTTTAACTTCGCTCTCTATTTATCTAATTTCTTATCATATTATTACACTTGCAATGAAGAACTTTCGGTTAGGAGTTTAGAGCCCTGGTGTAACTATATGTGAAAGTTCAAGTGGCACGCAAAGCGTGGAATGCTATCGCTCGACACATATGTATCTACAAAAACATTGCACCATAAACGTATCCACAAGGCGTAGTTACATGATATTAACCTGCACGTCTCCTTTGCCAATTACCTCGCCCCACCTCAGAAGGGAGTCATTTGCATGATCGCACACTCTGCAATGAATATTAATCTGTAGCAAACAGAGGTAAGCGGTAACATCTGAGTGTGCATCATTTCTGCCTCTGTATTTATGTACTGTGCATGGTAAATACAAGC
Organism: Mantis religiosa; assembly: GCA_030765055.1. NCBI lineage: Eukaryota > Metazoa > Arthropoda > Insecta > Mantodea > Mantidae > Mantis > Mantis religiosa. The sequence goes on along the minus strand of CM060947.1, from coordinate 52,271,302 downwards.
AAGGGAATAAGCTTCAGGTGCGTTCGCATTTATGTCTTACACAAATGCCAACAGAATTCCAGAAGATGGAACATTATCGACAAAGCTACTTGTGTTATTCGACGTTTTACGTTTGGATACTTTTTAACTCGACTAACGATTAAATTAAATTGTTTATCCTCTCGTATTCTATTGAATTACTCTACAGTGATACAAATATTTTTGTATTAAATCCTACACTTTGGCTCTTATTTCTGTAAATTCAGCTGCAATTACTAAGTGATGAAATATCTCCTATATTCAAGTGAAAGCAAATAAAACAGTGACGGAACGTTCAACTTCCGTAGCTTCCACCAAACAGTCTTCCAAGTTCTTGAAATCTGCAAAGGTTTCTTTTATTTGTTTTGTTATTGCTGTAATTTACGTCCTTCAATGTTAAGTTATATCGTACGTGGTTGACTTATATGAAGTGGGTGAAAGGATGCTTAACTGAGTCTAGGGTTCGTTGGGCTTAGAGTTATCTGACATTCGTCTTTCAGTATAAGGGAAAACCCCAGAAAACCCCTATCCAGGTAACTCTTCCAAACCGAGATTCGAACTCTGTACCTCTTGAAAGTGAGGCAGACATGCTACCATCTACGCTACCGAGGCGGCAAATCTGCATAGGTAAGTACCAATTGGTAGTGAAACAACTGTAGGTTGGAATGGTGGAATAATTTTTTAAACAATCACAATGGGTGAAAGTTTAAATGCTTTTACTTCTCTTTGGTCGTGTACCAATTAATAACACCAAATTTCAAAATATAAATTCGATACGTTCCAGTAAACCTTAACATGCACAATACTTTACTATGATCAACTAAACGTCTTAATTACTAAATCGAACAAAACTATCTTACATGGGAGATATTAAAATATTGTGACTTTGTGGGATCGTAGGAAAAAGTCCAATTTGCAGAAATTCAAAATTATCTTTATTTCCGCATAAATTCACTTTGGTCAACCCTTACAGTAGCAGAATTATGTAAAATACACCAATACAATCAGCAAGGTCGTCTGCCACACCCACAAACAAAAAATTTCACTTTCAAAACACAGCTGTACGCACACAAATCTCAAGCTCCAATTCCACTCTCTCTCTCTCTCTCTCTCTCTCTCTCTCTCTCTCTCTCTCTCTCTCTCTCTCTCTCCCTCTGGCGAGTCCGGCTTCCTTATGTACATCTACGCATATTTCTAGAATGAATAAGAGAGCACTAGAATCTTGCAGCTATCTATCTTTGTCTGTTTCGGCAAGGCTTTTATCTCCGCGCTGCACCTTCCCGTTATCTATATTTATCTGTTTCAGCAAGGCTTTTATCTCCGCGTTGCACCTTCTCGTTATCTATCTTTATATGTTTTGGCAAGCCTTTTATCTCCGCGTTGAACCTTCCCGTTATACATCTATATCTGTTTTGGCAAGGCTTTTATCTCCGCGATACTCCTTCCCGTTGTCTTATCTCTATCTGTTTAGACAAAGCTTTTATCTCCGCGCTGCACCTCCCTGTTATCTATGTTTATCTGTTTCAGCAAGGCTTTTATCTTCGCGATGCACCTTCCCGTTATCTATCTTTATCTGTTTTGGCAAGGCTTTTATCTCCGCGCTGCACTTCCCTGTTATCTCTGTTTATCTGTTTCAGCAAGGCTTTTATCTCCGAGTTGCACCTTCCCGTTATACATCTTTTACTGTTTTGGCAAGGCTTTTATCTCCGCACTGTACCTTCCCGTTATCTATCTTTATCTGTTGCGGCAAGGCTTTTAACTCCGCGCCGCACCTTCCCGTTGTATATCTTTAGCTGTTTCTGCAAGGCTTTTATCTCCGCGCTGTACCTTCCCGTTATATATCTTTAGCTGTTTCTGCAAGGCTTTTATCTCCGTGCTTCACCTTCCCGTTATATATCTTTAGCTGTTTCTGCAAGGCTTTTATCTCCGTGCTGCACCTTCCCGTTATATATCTTTAGCTGTTTCTGCAAGGCTTTTATCTCCGCGCTGCACCTTCCCGTTATATATCTTTAGCTGTTTCTGCAAGGCTTTTATCTCCGCGCTGCACCTTCCCGTTATATATCTTTAGCTGTTTCTGCAAGGCTTTTATCTCCGCGCTGCACCTTCCCGTTATATATCTTTAGCTGTTTCTGCAAGGCTTTTATCTCCGCGCTGCGTCTTCCCGTTATATATCTTTAGCTGTTTCTGCAAGGCTTTTATCTCCGCGCTGCATCTTCCCGTCATACATCTTTAGCTGTTTCTGCAAGGCTTTCATCTCCGCGCTGCACCTTCCCGTTATATATCTTTAGCTGTTTCTGCAAGACTTTTATCTCCGCACTGCACCTTCCCGTTATATATCTTTAGCTGTTTCTGCAAGGCTTTTATCTCCGCGCTGCACCTTCCCGTTATATATCTTTAGCTGTTTCTGCAAGGCTTTTATCTCCGCGCTGCACCTTCCCGTTATGTATCTTTATCTGTTTTGGCAAGGCTTTTATCTCCGCGGAGTACCTTCCCGTTATGTATCTTTATCTGTTTCGGCAAGGCTTTTATCTCCGCGCTGCACCTTCCCGTTATATATCTTTAGCTGTTTCTGCAAGGCTTTTATCTCCGTGCTGCATCTTCCCGTTATATATCTTTAGCTGTTTCTGCAAGGCTTTTATCTCCGCGCTGTACCTTCCCGTTATATATCTTTAGCTGTTTCTGCAAGGCTTTTATCTCCGCGCTGCATCTTCCCGTTATATATCTTTAGCTGTTTCTGCAAGGCTCTTATCTCCGTGCTTCACCTTCCCGTTATATATCTTTAGCTGTTTCTGCAAGGCTTTTATCTCCGTGCTGCACCTTCCCGTTATATATCTTTAGCTGTTTCTGCAAGGCTTTTATCTCCGCGCTGCACCTTCCCGTTATATATCTTTAGCTGTTTCTGCAAGGCTTTTATCTCCGCGCTGCACCTTCCCGTTATATATCTTTAGCTGTTTCTGCAAGGCTTTTATCTCCGCGCTGCGTCTTCCCGTTATATATCTTTAGCTGTTTCTGCAAGGCTTTTATCTCCGCGCTGCATCTTCCCGTCATACATCTTTAGCTGTTTCTGCAAGGCTTTCATCTCCGCGCTGCACCTTCCCGTTATATATCTTTAGCTGTTTCTGCAAGACTTTTATCTCCGCGCTGCACCTTCCCGTTATATATCTTTAGCTGTTTCTGCAAGGCTTTTATCTCCGCGCTGCACCTTCCCGTTATATATCTTTAGCTGTTTCTTCAAGGCTTTTATCTCCGCGCTGCACCTTCCCGTTATGTATCTTTATCTGTTTTGGCAAGGCTTTTATCTCCGCGGAGTACCTTCCCGTTATGTATCTTTATCTGTTTCGGCAAGGCTTTTATCTCCGCGCTGCACCTTCCCGTTATATATCTTTAGCTGTTTCTGCAAGGCTTTTATCTCCCCCCTGCCAATTCCCGTTATGTATCTTTATCTGTTTCGGCAAGGCTTTTATCTCCGCGTTGCACCTTCCCGTTATGTATCTTTATCTGTTTTGGCAAGGCTTTTATCTCCGCGGTGTACCTTACAGTTATTTATCTTTATCTGTTTCGGCAAGGCTTTCATCTCCGCGGTGTACCTTACAGTTATCTATCTTTATCTGTTTCGGCAAGGCTTTTATCTCCGCGCTGCCCCTTCCCGTTATATATCTTTATATGTTTTGGCAAGGCTTTTATCTCCGCGCTGAAGCTGGCCGCATTATCGCAATAATGGGTTTGCAAACATATGTTGGATTGCAGATTCGCTTATCTTTAATTTTGATGTGCTTTAGCAGCTAAATTGTAACCATATACCGTAGGTATGTATTTCTTGGAATAAAATATCCGCGATATTCGACTTATTTTATATCCATATAATATGGAGTAGTTTGTGTTCTACAGTCTTACAGAATTACTTTTCTGTGATCGCTTACTGGTAGACCGCAGACTCTAACGACCGCGTCACAGTTATGAATATTTAGCAGTAGCAGAAAGGGGATTCGCCGAATAGCATTTCAGTGACTCAAGCAACTTTAGTTTCTCATAGTTATTACAGAAATAGTTATTTTAAAGTACTAATACCTTCGTAACTAGCACAGATAATACTTCAATGGTTACAGATTCTAGCACTAAGATTCAAAAACAGATTAATTCTATATTGTGACTGCTAGGGTAATGTAGAATCAAGAATCCTGTTTGTAGACATTTAGAACACTGTTTATTGCAGTAAAAAGAAGTGAAATTGACAAGATCGATTCAGTGCTCAGCCGCACGCAACAAATGGAAAACTTCACTACGGTACTTTTTTTTTGTAATTTACGTCGTCCAACGTTAAGTCATAAGGGACGATGAATGGAAGCGGCAAATGATGCTCAAATGCGCCCAGTATCTATAGAGCTTAGAGTTACCCGACATTCGTCTTTCAAGATACGGGAAAACCCGGGAAAAACCTTATCCAGGTAACTCACCATGATCGACATTCGAACTCGGGACCTCTTGAACGTGAGGCAGGCACGCTACCATCTACGCTACCGGGGCGGGGACACTGCGGTACACTTCAAACGTCCACCGTTGCAATAACCAGCAAACGACTGCCGTTCTAACACTTTGCTGGTGTTTGTACCTCCCATTCATTGTTTCTAGAGTGCCGCGGACCTTTCGAAAACATTCGCGGTGACAAGAGGAAGACAGAAAATTCCGGACCTCTGTCGCTTTCTTTGTCTTGGCAAGCGTTCAGCTCTCCTATCCACGCACCCGGCTGCCATTTATCGCGGCAACAATGCCATCGGTGACAATATACTCATGCGATCAGCCTCTCGTTGATCAGCAAACTTAACGGATGTTATCTATTCTCACACCATTATATATAATCTTGAGAGAAATATCACATAGTTCACAACTGTAGCAGCCGACATAAGAGTCAACGAATATCCAGATACTGGAGACAGAATACAAATTTCGGCCTCTGTAGCGTAGGGGGTAATCAGTCTGCTTCAAGTTCACGAAGTTCCGAGTTGTAATCTCGGCCAGGATGAGTTATTTAGATAAGTTTTTTCTGGGGTTTCCCTTATGATTAAATATGAATGCCAGGTTACCATAAGATCTGTGGAACCTGGGCTCATTTGAACACCATTTCACCAATTTCATTCATAGTCCGATATAGCTTCGTGGAGGATGTAAAACAAAAGAATTAAAAATGTTGCTTACAAGGCGCTTTCTGTGACGGTGCTGCATACTGCTACTGTAATGGCAAAAACTTTATATACTGACAGTATGGAAATTTAAGAACAGTGTGCATTTTAAAACAGTTCTTAAACGTTTGAATATTACTATTCACATGAGCTTCTCTGCAGATTTTTCAAATAATTCTTGCATTTATTCTTATTCTATCTGTTTTGAATTAATCGACATGCATACGTGTGAAAACACTTTATTAAAAACAAACAAATAAATGCTTTATATTTAAGAAAACGATTTGAAAATGCAATCCGTAATAGGGATTGCCTTAGAAATAGTTAACTACACCAAAAATGTATTTGCCATTAATGTTGTCTTAAAAAAGTCTAAATTTTTGTGTGGTGCAATTCTCGTTATTTCTTAGGTTTGCCAGCTTTGGAATGTCATATAGAATGAAAACTTGAGAGGCTATTTTCAGAAAATTCAGAATTATTTGAGACATTGTTGAGAAAATCATATCCTTTCATTACTCTGAAAATAATACTAAGTGTGGTATTTAACGAATTTCGCTTTTAAGTAACGCTTTAAACACATAGGCAGTTTGTCAGTCAGGTTGGACGTAAAAATAATGTTCTAAAAAAACTTTTCTTGAATTCACACTTGAAACTGAGAATTATGGACGCTCTTTAACTGCTATGATCCCATTCTATATTGAGAGTGAAATATCGCCTTAAGAGGTTTGAAGTTCTTCACATACCGCAAATCTATGACAGAGGACCACTGGCTTTACTTCCCTTCCGAAGGAAGCCCTGCTATTTATGCCTTCCGCCGGGTTTAAGCCCGCGATCTCGGAACAAAAGACTAGCATGTTACTCCTTGACTACGGAGGACGACTTCTAGATATCTTAAAATATGTACTTTCTCTGTATCGAACTCTTTGGTGGATTGGAAATTGGCAAAATAGAAGTGGCAGTATAGAAGTTAAAATATAAGAGTCGAATTGGCCACTGTGCTTTGGTTTCATATAAAATAAAATAAATGTGTAATACAAGTCTCTATTTTAATTAAAAAGGGAAGTTTAAGGTCTTTGTACGAGATCGACAGAAAATGTCATCTAAATGAAACAGCAGAACTGTTGTCACTACTTTTAAACCCAATGATATGATATACTATCTTTATACAAAAACACCATCCCTATTCTGTAAAACAAAACAATTCCGAAGCTGTTCTAATTAAAATGTACCCGTCAAATTTCTTGTCCATATTTTCAAGATATTTTTTCAACGTGGCGGAGTTTTCTCTCGACGTGTTGTTTTAAAAAGTCGCCGCTGGTTATTTTTCATGGCGCTGCGAGCAAGATGTACGTAGTACGGTGATTTGCGAACATCTGGCGCTGTCCAATAATCCAATGCCTGGAAGATTTAATTAATTCCTGTAACGTTTCCTTGCAAAAACAACATTAAATCAGCAGCTAATACACTACCGCCAATATTAGATTCCGCCAAATTAACCCGACAACGAAATAAGGCTACTCGGGAAAGCAAAACGCTAATGATTAATGGCAAATTTACCGCGGGCTCGAATTATTATTATTATTGGTACGGGAAAATTCGGTAGCTTGTGGTGGTATCAATGGGCTTCAACACACAGCGAGTCACGTGATCTGATGGATGGCCTCACCATTGTCGGAAAATGAACTTCTTCCTGAATACCTGGGGGTCTCACGCTCCTTAAAGTGCGGGAAATTAATGTCTTGTTGCTCTGTGGGGTATCACTGCTAATGTTAGCGTGTTTTGTTCAACTAACCAGTGGCGGCTTGTACAAAGTGATCCCATTTCATTATTGCCACGAAGAATAAGCTTGCTTCGTTTGAAGCATTCTCCTGAGACAAATAAAGCAGCGTTTCCGGAAAAAAGCCGAACATACTTCAACCACATCAGCTTCTGTGCTCACAAAGCTTGCCTATTAATATAGATAAATTTAATTACACGATTTATTAAATATAGTAAACGAGGATTACAATTAATCTAAGAGTTTTATTAAATTCGCATGTGTTTAAAATATTTTAATGAGAGTGAAAATTGGGCATCTTAAAGTTTGTGGGCACAGCTATAGGAATTAATAAAAATATGTAGCTTTCTTCAAAGCACATTGTTGAGATAACTATGTTTTATTTCTGTGGAGTAACCAATTTTCCAGAAATTTATTTAAATTGGCTTGCATTTTAAATTTCTAGTACTATTCTCAAGTGGAAAGTCGTTGTCCATGCTTTTTATGCTCGTTATTTTCAGAGAGAACGGAGTTACAAAGCCATCACCCAGGGGATATTCTTAAACATTTGAACATCGCTTAAAATCTACTTATTCCCATACTCCTATTGAGATTATAAGTGAATGCGTACTAAGAGAATATGCAATAGTTCATCTCAGTTAACATCAAGTAAATAGAAAGTAGAGTCTGACTAAAATGCAATACCATAACCAGGATTTGAAACACGGGTCTCCCCGTCTCTCTCTGGTTGCTCTTAACCACTGAGCTTCCATGGTGAACGTGCCGGTATGACATTAAATTCTCCAACTGACTCGCTTTTTTCTTGATGAACAATTAGGAATTATACACATATGAGACCTCAATGACGCCTTTCAACACATAAGTACCTTAGTCCTGGGCTGTATAGTACAACATCCAGATATTATGTGAACTAATGGAAATTAATAATTCTTTCAGACTAGCCATTTGTAGGCCAAAGTTTATAAAGGTGGAGTAACACTAAAAAATTCAATGCCTTATCCAAGATTTGAACCATGGATCTCCTGGTCACCGTATGGTTGCTCTTAAAAATTATGTCCGCTACACACACAAACACACGCATATATGCAAGTATACTTGCTTTTAGAAATATATCCAGAAATCCCCAAAGTATCTATTTTCGGTAGAATCAATAAAAATGTTGGGTAAAATATGCCTAGTAGGGCTTGATGACTGAACTATAGATAAACAGAAGAGTATAATAATTTTAATACTTAAAAACGTCATTGAAATTATTTAACAAAGGGTTAACGCCCCAAATAATTGAATGAATAGAGTCGGATTGAAAAATGCAATGCCATAGCCGGGATTTGAACCACCGATTTCCCGCTCTCCGGACGGTTGCTCTAACCAATTGAGCTGCTATGGCCAGCATGCCAATATGACACTAAATTCTTCAACTGATTCACCCATATATTTTTTGAGATAAATTGCATATTTTAACATTTACGTATTTTAAATAAGTCTGTGTCCGTCCTTTTGCGGTTTATATAATTATATAATTTGATGGTTTACAAAGGTTGTTCTTTATTCTATTTAAGGGACCTCCGTTAGAGGTTATTCACAGAAAAATTAATATATGTATGTACACTTCTAATTTTATATCAGGGAAAGAATTTTTCATATGCTAATTATTCGTTAAGCTTCATTTTCGAGAAAATGTAAAGGAATGATAATTTGATGGATAGTCAACATGAAAAATTCAATGTCATGGCCGGGATTTGAACCACGGATCTCCTGGTTTCCGTCCAGTCGCTCTTAACCTTTTGAGCTACCATGGCCAACGTGCCCTCCTGACATTAAATTCTCCAGTTGACTCGTATATTTCCCCGGTAGACCACTAGGGGCTCTCGCATCCGAGATATACCGTATGTGGCGACTTACTGTCGTAAGTACTTAAGTCCTAGGCTTCATCATTTAACTCTTATTATTTTAGTTAATTGATGTAAATTAATCATTTCTCCATACTAGCCGTGCATGTTGACTCTATCCATCAAATATCTTAGCCTATATATGGCTAGTGTGGAGAAATGATTAATTTCCATCAACTAACTAAAAGGAATGATAATTTATTTATTCATATAAAGGGACACCTAATTTTTCACTATTATTTTTTAGTAATTTTTTAGTTAGCTTTTAATATTTTATTTTGTCATTCAGCGGCACTCAAAAACAATATTTTCAGGGAAATAAGGCCATTGATATTTTTGAACTTCCTCTACTCACTAGAAATGAGTAATTTTTATCGAGGAGTAGAGAAAGTTGTGTGACTGTTACCTATCACTTTTTGTAGAGCCAGAACAAATTACTAACGAAAGAATGTACCATCAGTAAACATTTTCTTGGCCAGACGCTGGAGATGTCTTTACGACGCCTAGATCGTTATGACAGCCACACCCTCGTGGAAAAACCCGGAATTTACACAAAGTGCAAGATGTGAAACCCAATTACTACACTCCACAATTCACGTAAACTTTTACCATTAACGAGCTTACACTTCCAGGCAACCCTATTTTAGTGTCCTTCTCCAAGATGTCTTCCACTTGATCCAGTAATAGAGCAATTAATGTACTCTTTATTAGAGGAGAAAACCAAGGAAATTTTCACATTAATTTGGTAAGAAACACATAAAATATGTTCACCTTCTTTGTTATTAAAGCTGTTAAATAAGGTAGAGAAGATATTATATACATTTCACCAAGATATTTTATGCTCATGCTTATTGGCTACTGCCACATATGCTTAATCTTTTATTTGTTTAAATGTATTTGTAGAAATGTATTTATTACGGTTTTCCTTGTAAGTACAATGCAACTAAGTTAATATGGCAAACTTAGGCGATAGTCAACTTCCAAAGCCTGTTCGTAATGTGTTTGCTTTGAAATTACATTCTCTTTGCAGGACGAGGAGTAAGTAAACGTACAACGACTGCCCGTTTGAGAAAAAACATGAATTTGAAAACTGAAAACAATAATCAGAAATACCTCCACAAAAAAAGGAAATTGACGTTCTTAGAAATCTCATGTTCTGTCTTTAGAGGATGCTAAACTAAAATAGACTGTCAAGTCCTCAATAAATGTTCAGTTTTAAGTTAAGCTATATATATATATATTTTTTTTAATTTGTGTCCTCCAACGTTACTTAATATAAGATAATGAGTGAAATGGGTGAAATGATGCTCACATAAACCCAGGGTCCATAGAGCTTAAAGCTACGCGAAATATTCATCTTGCAGAATAACGATAAACCCCGGAAAAATTTATCCAGACCTTTTGGGAGACCCCCAAACCGGGACCTCTTGGAAGTGAGGCACACACGCTACCATATGCGCTGCAGAGACGGGCATTTCCATTGTATCTTTTACTATGAAATATGCAATAAAATCATATTTGCAAATGTTTGTGTCGATTAACACGTGAGATAGAAGAGTAACCTTTTGAAAGAATAATTTATACAAAATTGAGTAAACAAGTTATATGAGTGCAACACTTCAGATGTTTTTGTTCCGGAATGAGATCATTACTAACAAGTATTTAAATCTTGTTTCCATATGCTATAAGTAGTATATATTAACTAATGTTTTAAGTCTCTTGCAATGCATAAAGAACGTTTTGTATAGAAGACTTTTTGTGCAAACTTGTTTGAAACAGGCGGTAGGGCAGACATAAGCCGCATGTTATTGAAAACTCGATGTTCAGTTAAAATGATGTACCCATTTGTCAGTTTGATGTTAAACAGTTAAAACAGTTTACGGTGCTGCCCTCTGGTGTCGTTGAATGGAGTCATTCATCCGGTCACATTATTCCGTAAACAATGCCAACGTTCGACTAACGCTATAATCTTGTTGGTTGTAAATTCGAGAACGCGTTCATTCGGTCGGCCGCCCGGTGAAAACAAAAGTGGCGAGGAAAGTCTGCTTTCAGCTGTTTTTATTTATACGTTCCGTTACTTTACGAGTTTGTTTTTATTTTTTTAACAAAAGTTTTGTTTCATTTTGTTGTCTCCTATAGCGCGTAATATTCACAGATAGATAATGTACTACGTAGTGCATTACGTGGAATTTATACAGTGACACATTGTGTAAAATGAATAGATGTCATCTCTGAGGTAGACATATGCGAGTTGTGTGGTAATCTCGGAAGCCACTTAAACGATTCCATACAGTGTTCTTCTCAACGGACATAGGCTGCAAGCAGAGGGTGTATTCTTGCCTTCTCCACTTTCTCTATTATGTATTTAACATTAAGAAGAAGCACTGTATTCCCCTCAGAAATCCCATACTGAAGTTGTATTACAAATACATGTTTTAAGAGTCCATAAATAAAAAAAAACACTGCTAGAAAAGGTCTATGTATATGTGTACATCCGAACATGATTATGTTAAAGAACGTTAGTTTAAATTACAAAATTATTATTTAAGTTTAACATCATTCAAAGGTGTGATAAAAATACTTTTAAGAAAATTGTAAACTATTCCCTAAATAGAAAAATTTGGTGCAAAACATGGTTCTAATGATCTTGATTAAATTACTATTTAATTAAAATACTTTCAAGAAAAGTGTAATGAGTATCTTAAATTGTCTGGCAATAGCCTCCAAAGTTCTCTTCATTCTGACAGACCTCTGCATATTCAGATAAGTGCAATACGTTTTCAGGCTTCCTGCTGAGGAGTCAGCAGGCAGTGGGAACGTGTAGTGAAGCAGATCACGAGCGAACATCGGAATTGCGGTGTTCAGGGTCTGCGTGCAGCTGCGTGTAAGAGGTAAACTCAATTTGTATGTCAGAGAGATTACTAGCAGCACAAGAGAGTGGGTGCAGAAAGACTCAAAGAAACATTAAAGAGACAGTTAAGTGACAGAGGTTCTACCCAGTTATTCCAAGACCCGTAGGTTATAGGACCCTGGCCTCCTTCAACCCGTGAGCGATGGCTACTAGGGCTCTTTCCATAGGGCAATATCTGCTTTCTTAAAAAGCCTCCGTTGACAACAACTTCAGGACGGGATGGAAGTGGATAAACCACTTACGCGCGTCAACCCAGCAGGGAAGACTACCGAAAAACCTCGGTGCGGCCGCCTGGTGATCTAGCACACCTTGTACTAGCTCTGCAGGCTAGTATGCGGGACTTATGAGGCAACCCTCTATCCCCTCCAGGCCACCGTAGCCTTGCCGGAGGTACCCAATTCCCCGTGGGTGTCGGGAACACACTGCCCCCTCGAGTCCAACCCAATCCAAACAACTCCCCTTCGGGAGAGGCTCGGCAGTTCGGCCCGAGGTTCCTCTAGTAACGTCAGAGGTACCACGAGTGCTAGGGGTCAGCAGCGCCCGCACCACGGCAGCTGAAGGGGATGAATGCCCTCCCCTACGGGAACATTAAAGATACATAAAGAAGTGTATATGTGTAAAATTAGAATTGAATGCACACTAGAACTGAGCATTGAAGTTTCAGGTTTAATGCAACATTTCCTCTGCTAGGTAAAATATACTGCAGAGAAAGTAAAATGAGTTAATAAAATAAAACCAGTTTTTGCATTATTGTTTTAAGTGTATCTAAGAAAATAATAAATGGGTAGAGAAAGCTGTTACTATTAATGAATCATAATTTTTATATACAATATGGAGAAAACATTTGCATCAAAGCAGTTTAGAAATACGCCTAATATCAGCACCAGCCGCCACTGCTTAACATGTACAAGGCTAAAAGATATACTAAACTAAACACTTAGTGGCCTTTAAAAAAGTTCCGGGTGGTTTAGCTCCTCGCAGCGGGTAAGAGAATGCAGGGCCTCATACAGTTAAAAAGTTTTGAAGTGCTACCGCATCCACCATATTCACCACGTCTGGCCAACAATTCTTTGAGCCAAATGAGCACGTCCCCTCACACAAATGTTTTCAGTAGACAGTGCAACAATTACAAGCTTCTTTGTGTTTTATTTTGGTGAAAAGCTTCGCTCCTTAACCCTATTACAGCAGGCATGGTATTAGGGCTAAGTAATCTGCATTCAGCAGAGCGCTTTCTTGCACATCAAAGGGATGTAAACAGGCCGGGCGAGTTTTATGATCTTCTCTCGTCTTTTGTTTATATGTACTTTGCTCAAGGAAGGCTGGCAACCGTAGAAAATGACAAAGTGAAGTGACGCCAGGATTATCTTGGTATATTTTCTGCTAATCGCTGTGTAAATGCGAGCACTGACTGTTCTGGTGCCAGGCTTTGGTAGCCGTTCTTTTGTTCTTCACAAGAATAGTTTATGTTAAGTCATGGATAGTACTATCGTGCATAAAAGACCATCTAGACGACAAAAATTTGTCTCAAATTTACTTTCTTGTGTATAAGTTACCTTTCTCAGTATTTTAGATAATTCTAATGCTGGTTAATAAACTATTTTTAAGTCTGACTCTTTATGAATGTTTTTGTTATATTTTTAAAATTGATCCAACTACGTAATGATTTAACTAACTCTGGGACACAGTTTTTAAGAGGATTTGCTTATATTTCATGCTTGCTTCTTGATAATAAAACAATTCATGTGCAATATTCCAATTTGTTGTGATAAACATTTAAGTTATTAAATATTTAAGAAAACACTAATACAAAAAAACTATAGAATTATGAAAATTAAACATAATATTTGAAGCAGAGCAGTAAAACAAAGTTTTTCGTTTTACTTTTTCTACCAGAAGGATAGCAAGCCTCTGAATTCCTCTCATTTCTGAATGATCTACATCACTGTACAATTTAAGAGGCAGACAAAGTTTTAATATATAAAAGATGAACAACTGGTTAACTGTCACATACTATGTAAATTATTTTTTATTTATTTCTTTTTCTCTTTTATAGTTAACTTTTTCCAGAATATTATTTACTTTCCTCAAAGGGTAAGTTGTTCGTTTTCCTTTAATTTTATTTATGCTGGCCTCAGTAGGCTTAAGCAATAGTAACAATAATAAAACCTTTAAGATCTAGTCACTATGTGTTCTCATTAGAGAAAACTGTAGGTAAATATTTGAAAATCTAAATCAATAACAAGGAATACTCCTGAAACAAGGTACAAACTTTTCCACATCAATCTTGAGTTTTAAAGAGATTTATGTCGCTTGTGTAGTGAAATTTTTTCTATACCTAACGGTTTGAAATTTCTAGAAAAGTCCCTAGAAAATTCACTCCAAGACTAAAAATGATTAGTGAAGTCAAATAGTTAGTTGGCAGAGATAGCAGGAATTATTGAGAAAATAGGAATGGGAGATATATGGAGATTAGAGGACAGAAATACAAGCGATGTGGGTAAATTGGTAAAATGCAGAATAGCAGATATAGAAAGACAGGAAATATGGGGAAGTCTAGAAAATATGAAATCATTAAAATTTTACAAGCAAATAAAAAGAAATTGGGGACGAGAAGCATATGTCGATTACTGCAATAGGCAAGAGAAAGAAGGGTTACCTTGGATGAGAACAGGAACAAAATTTCTAAGAGGAATAAGAGGTATGGAAAATTGTGTTGGGGAAAAGAAAGCATAGAACACTATGTAACAGAATACAAGGAGGTTGAAATATGAAGAAAAAAGGTTTAGAAGGAAAAATGGGAGAAAGTAGAGAAGAGTTTAGTAGCTATAAAAATGTTAACGTGCAGGGAGGAAAAGAAGGTAAGAAGTACTGGTGAGTTCTTACAGAAAGTAAAAGAAAAATGGACCAGAAATGCAAAGAATATAAGAAAGGAAGAATGGGGCTAATTAAGTAACAAGGAGGCATGAAGGTTAAGTGCTACTTGGCATAACAGAAGACCAGGGTGTCGTGTAAGCCAAGGTAGCAAGAAGGTACAGGCAAATAAATTTAGCCTAAAGTTGTAGATTGTAAAATTTTGGAATATTCACAATAAAAATCTAAAATCGTAAATCTCAAAGGAGCAAACTAGAAAAGTCACTAGAATATCACTAGAAAATTTATTACACTTAGGAAAATCACTAGTAGAGTCACTAGAACTGTCACTAGAAAAGTCACGAGAAGAGTCATTAGACCTAGGAAATTCACTAGAAATATTTTTAGCTACTTTTAATTTTTGAGTTATGCTGTATTGAGACAGATATACACAGAAACACACAAGGCCTTTTTATAAAAATAACTTTTTTTATTTTCGTTAAAACTTGCATATTGAATTTCTGGGTAAAATGTAATACTTTATGTATTTCCTATGAGTACGTATTAGTAAAGGTAAAAGTGATTAGTTGCCCTTAAGGGTACACATCCATCTATTTGATTTGTGATGACCCTGTTCACTTGCTACAGAAAGAAGCCACTCACGAACACCTGGTTCCCGCAAGCAATCCCCTTTAACCAATGATTCACGATTCAACGCTTTAATATAGCTCGTCACATGTTTCGTGTATTCAGAGCTACCAACCACACCTACCAATATCGCTGAAGGCAAGATAGCGGGCGACTTTCATTTGACTGCGTCGTATATTTGTTGCAGTTAGCCAGCCCACATGCCGTATATACTCGCCGCGCCTCGCCGTGGGCAGAGGTAATGGATTTTGTATGTAGCCTGTAAATCAGGTACCAAACCATATCTCCCTCTGCACGGAAACATTAGCGAACGTTTGTGTCTAATATTAGTACACCTTCTTGAAGGTCTTACATGCTCAGGTCCCTAATTGTTTTCAGGTTTTCACGGGAATAGTCGATGTTAGCATTTTGAAAGCTATAATATTAATGTACCAAGTGGAAGAACCTGTACAAGAAAAGCCAATATACTTAACACACAATTTCAGTTAGGAAATAAGCTAACAAAGGGTAAACCTGGTACATAGGATGGGATAGAATATATTAAGGAGATTCTTCCACATCAACCATACTATGGGGCAAACCCGAGAGGAAGGATGAGGTGAAAGGGGACGGAGGGCGTCCGACCCCAAGCAGCCATGACAGAGAAAAGGGCAGGGTCCCTACCATTCACCAGTTGAAACACCCCCGCAGTCTAGAACAACCGGCATCCCACCTGCCCTGATTCTAAAACACTAAGCCGGTTCGGAAATCGGAGACCACTGTGCCGGAGTGCGAATGCATTTATTATGAGCATATCATCCTGCCATACTGCAACGCCGAGACTCCGGCCAACACTTCAACCCTTAAAGAGACCATCATATGATATATCATGTGAAATGATAATGGAAGTGAAAAGTAGGGACGGGGATGTAATTAACCTATGCAACATTCACCTGGTGACCTGGAGGATCCCCCCCCCCCCTAAAGCCCATGGGTCAGGTAAGCCGGCCACGGGAAGCATACTTGAAATTCTCGAAAGCGGCCACAGATGAAATCGCTGGAGCTAATCCACTCGGTAATCTGGTAGATACTTCAGTACACACCGTTTTAGATTCTTCTTTACTATTTAGTTCATAGGTACTCTCAGTAGAGGAGGGAATCCGTCCCATTAGCTGTTATGATGCGAGCGCTGCGGACCCTTAGCACTCACGGTACCTCTGACGTTATTCGAGGAACCTTGGACCAAACTGCCGAGCCCCTCCCGTAAGGGAGTTGTTCGTATTGGGTTGGACTCAATGGGGCAGTGTGTTCCCGACACCCGCGGGAGATCGGGTATCTCCGGCCAGGCTTCGACCGCCCGGATGGGGCAGAGGGTTGCCTAAAATGTTCCGGGTACTAGCCTGCAGAGCTAGTAGAAAGTATGTTGGATCACCAGGCGGCCCCACCGAGGTTATTCGGTAGTCTTCCCTGCGGAGTTGACGCGCGTAAGTGGCGTATCCAATTTCACTTGTCTTGAGATCGGGGGGGGGGGCGTTTAAGTCTCCAGGTATTGTCCCAAGGAAAGAACCCCGGAGTTTTCCATCGCTCCCGGGCTGACAGAAGCCGAAGTGCTCCAACTTTCGGGTAGACTTTTTTTTTGTAATTTAGGTCCTTTAACTTTTTAAGTCATACCGGACAATGATTGGAATGGGTGAAATGATGCTCAAATGGGCCCATCTACGCTACCGAGGCGGGCTTTCGGGTAGACCTCGCGACAAAGTACATAGGTACTCCAAGAGAGCAAGCGAGTCACATCCCAGTATTCCTGTCATTATGTAGATGTGGGGTAAGGACAGGGTAGGATAAAGTTTTGTATTCCTTAGAACTATCGTAGTAGTTTACACTACCCTGGGCAGGTCATGGTTTCAGTTCCGATTGGCCTTTGTTTTACAAAATATACTTTCAGCTAGATAACTCACAGATAAACCACGAAAATGCCATTTATTTCATTGAATGAATAAACTTAAAGGAACAAAACTTCACAGACCTTTTAAAAAAGTGAAAATATACCCTTAATTGTCACAAACCACACTATTTTAATTAAATTCTTGAAACAAATTTCAGCAGCGGGCATTGCTCTACTTAACATATAGTTTGGGGCGGCAGAACTTCTTGAAACGTTTAGCTTGTTCTACGTAAATAATGACTTACATGAACGGTTTCAATGGTGAAACATTTATTAAAATTGGTGTGTTGTTTGAGATTAGTCTACCCAAGTACCTACCTAACTGTCTGTCTAGCAACATATATACTGTCGCGAGCATTGTTGAGCCCGGGTGCACAAAGGATTCAACGCGGAGGTATAAGGGACACATAGTGCACCGCGGAGATAAAGAGCTTGCCGAAACAACAACAAATAAAGATAGCGCGGAGATAAAAGGCTTCCCGAAACAGACAAAGATAGATAACTAGAAAGTTCTAGTGACATCTTGATTGATAAAGAACATTCCACAACCGTCTGGAATAATGAATGGTCGTATAAAAGGAAGCTGCGGTTAGTTGGAGGACAGACGTAAGTAGAGATGAATTGGAAGTTGAGACTCGTAGAGCTGCGTTTTGAAAGTACACTCTTTTGTTTGTGGTCAACGACCTCGGAAGATTGTAATTGTGTATCTTACGTAATTCTGCTACTGGAAGTGTTGACCAAAGTGTATTTCTACGGAAATAAAGAACATTTTGAATTTCTGTAAATTTGATGTTTAATTCTACGAACCCACAAAGTTACAATACATTGAATTTATAATATTAGTTAATATTTATACAGTACTCTTGAAGTTGTTGGATCATATGTGGCTCTTAGAGTTTTGAAGTACATAATTTGTTGAGTCGTGTTCATTGGGAAACACACCCATATTGACTCTATAATGCACGTAAAATAATTCTAGTTAATAAAAGTTCTTATTCCACATTTGGTAAAATATTCCGGGATTTCTGAATTGGAAATTCAGAATGCTAAGTCCAGAAAAATCAATAGACGCTTCTATTGACTTCTATGCAATTATACCACACAGTTCTACTTAATAATTAGATGGAGAGGCCTCCAATAACTGGAGTCGTCGCGGCAGGTACACCATAGATGTCTCTTTCTATTTTCAATGCGACTCATTGGTGGTAGGAGAGACCCGAAGGGCAACATATCTAGACGACGGGGTCCCTAACAGTTCTGAAGCACCTAGACCACTCTGGGCCATACACAGCACGGAAGTAAACGAGGCAACTCCCATAAGGCAACGGACCCCGAGTTCCGCCGGTTTACAGGGAGAAATCTGTTAAAACGAAGATTGTACCGCCCCACCGCAACATACCAACCACCATTTCACTGTCGTATAACCCTAGCACAGATGTAAACAACAATGGAGACATGGTTAGATAGGGAACTACCTAACTACTTGGAGAAACCGCAAAATAACCAATGATAGTGGACTACCAGTGAGAATCGAACCCTGGTGGGGGTTAGAAAAAATAAGTATTCATCAACTTACTTTAGCAGAACACAATAAACATCAACAGAAATAAGTACGGTGGTACTGAAGGCAATCTTCCCACAAATAATTGGAGTATACGCTTAAGGATCTCACTGTGTTAGCTTAAGCACAAAACAGATATTAATTACACAATAAAGGATAGTGGGAAATTATTCTGAAATTAAATGCAGCTTCACTTGGTCCATGAGAATGTAGATTTTATTGACACGGTGAAATCCGGACGAAATATGTAAACACAACAGCATTGTAACAATGTCGATGTCACTGATAGTATTTACAGCACCATCAGATTGTCGCAAAACCCTCCATTGTTTCATTTCACTGCAATAAAATGGCGTTACACCGCCATTGTTACCAACATAGGATTTATTGTAGAACATGACCGAAGCTTGTTCAGAGTCAATGTCCCTTCAGATAAATTATTATTACTGCGTGGGAAGCAACAATTAGTCCTCCTGATGACGTTCTAACCACAAAGATGACGCCAACACAGTCACCGAGGCTGTGGGCGAGATCTGTGGGGTATTTATAAGTCCGGAGATCGATCCTTGGGGTCGACGAGGTGCGGAAATTAACCTCTCACGAGTTAATTTCAACCAACAGCTTCCACCCTTTTAATTCCAAGCTTTAATTTGCTTATTTCCTTCCCCTAAGGCCACTTCACCACCCCTAAGATAAAGAAAGCATTGCACATATTAACTTTTATCATGCAAGCTATTTTCCTGTTGCTTATCACCCTTAGACACAAATAAACAAAATACAATTTGTTACAATAAGTAGTTATTTACAAAATCAATTACATCACATATAAAATGAATTATGTCACATTCACGCTACGTCACCACATACTATACTGTGATTCTATCATTCTACATTTAAATTGACTTACCTGTTATATTACAAATCATCTTTGACATTTTTGTATGATGCATATGTATTTCTTCTAAATTCGACGATATAATTCTATTCATTAACGTGTAATATATAAGGAGGGTGCAAAAGCATTTTTAATTTATAGTATCTCTAAATTAAAATGTATCGTCAGTTTTTCTTTGAACCATAATTTTCCCTTAAGTGATGTAAAATATTTATCGTATATTGAGTCTAGATTAAGAATATATTTCTTTAGGTATGTATCAAACTAAGCAGGCAATTCCAGTGTATAATACAGATACTGTTTCATAAGTAATTTGCTTTTCAAGTGAAACAATTATTTTAAATGGGTACTGACAAGCAATTAAACAATTTTAAAAATATAGAGCATTAGATTCTATGGGCTTGTGCCATCATTCAGCGAGGTTTGTTATCTTACTATGGTACCACCCTGATCTTCGATGTGAAGAATTCGGTGACACCCACTTGCACTGCCTCAACGATATCAAAATTTCTTTAAAGTAGAAAATGGACCATGGATCGAAAAAGATGATAAACTGATGGTGCAAGATCAGGACTGTATGCTGGGTGTGGTAGTTGTTCGATTACTTTCAATTCCTGATTTGTTTCCATGGTTATTCCTGCAGAATGGGATGTTGTATTATCTTATTGCAATCGAACTCTACTTCAGTTAACCAATGGTGGGTATCTGCGTCTCAAAATTTAATGAACTGGTTCCAGTTTTAGAGAATAAAGATCCGCTTCAATCGCCAGCACGTTTGGAACAAATTCCCAGCGAACTGTACCTTCAAAATTTCACCAGACACACATTACTTTGGGAGCGAACTGATTTGTTTTATCGATGAGTTATCACAGGTAACAATTCTCATCCAATTCTATCATTCATGAGATTACGGATAGGCTGACGACAGATATACTTCTTCTTTTATATATTCTTTTTAATTGATCGATCAGCAGTACAATGCTTTACAGATCAGAGTGAAAATAAGGTAACAGTACAATAAGAACAATAACACTCAGGGGTAGGCTAACAGGCCGCCCCCTAACTACATTAAGTTAGAACTCCAATAATACTCTCTGTGAAATTATGTCAATATTGAAGATGTAAGACAGACATCAAGCACTACAATCACTCGAATCAAATGTATCACTTAGAAGCAGGTCCTGTGGTAGTCTCCTCTTCAAGCGTGAGGGCTGGCTCGTGCGGACGCCGATGTTATAATGCACAGCTCCTGGAACTTCTTGCAGCGTGGAAAAGAAACGACGAGCGATCCTAAGAATGTAGTCGTGAAGAGGTAACAGTCCTAGTTCGTGATGGAGCTGCTGATTACGGATGAACCATGGAGCGTTGGTAGCGATGCACATGAAGCGATTCTGTATGACCTGAAGACGACGCATATGACATGTGTGTGCGCAGCCCCCCACACTTGGCAGGTATATGTAATAAGCGGACGAACGAGTGATTTGTAGAGTAACAATGAAGACTGTAGGCCGAAGCTGGAACGGCGATGCAACAGAGGTGAGAGTTTTGAAAGTCGTCCGGAGCCAGTGATATAAGACGATCGATATGAGCAAGCCAGGTCGACAGATATCCACTCCACGTTCAGCCTGTTGAGGTGTCACTTCATGAGGTACATATCTACAGCTTCTTCTCATTATCAAAGTGTGTTAATGTGGCGATGTATAATATCTTTTGATTCATCAACTTCTTCTGAAAGCCTACAGGTACTTTTATGCGTATTTTCTCGTAAAACTTGGCGTGTATCCTCAAAATTCCACACCTTAGGTCTTCCAGAACGTGGTAAATCTTTAGTGTTGTCGTCTCTATTGTTGAAACGTTGGAACCATCGTTGTGCCTCACGCTCACTAACGACACTGTCTCCTTCCACTTCACATATTCTTCGAGCTGCGACAGCGATTTTATAATCTTGTTTCCAGTAGTGTTTTAGAAGAATTCTAAGTTCAAACTTTGTGCTCTCCATTTTGTGATTGTTTATTAACAACTGAAAACTGAGACATGCTCGCATTATAGGTAACACTAGCCATGGCATCCTGTAAATAGCACTGCCAAACTAAAGAAACGCAATACATTTTCCAAAACACCAAAATAAATAAAATAAAAAACTTCTTAACTTATGAGACATCCTCATTTAAATATTACATAAAAATACAAAATTTTTTTTTTTTTTTTGGTAAATATTGAGAATTTTTTTCTTTCTCTAAGGTCACAGTTTGCCATTTATTTCTGCTCTCGACTTTAAATTTCCTTTTTATACATTGGCCAAAACGGCCCTTTTTCATAACATACGTTATTGGTTTTATTAAAGCAACCTCAAAATTTCATTTTAGCAAAACCAGCACATCGGTATTTGGGTGAAATACGTATTTATTCTATTTACTCTCACATAAATGCTAGGGAGAATGAAAATTATTTATTCAGTTCTGAATTTCAAGAAATTTACTCGTAATTAAAATTAAACCCATCATAAACTCGCATGTTGTTATGCCAAGGAATATCCTAGTGCTGTCAATGCTTTTGGCATTTAAATACTCAAACCACACATAGAACATTTAAAACAAAACTAAAAACAAGTTACGTAGGTACCTTAATGATTTAACAAAGTATAAAGAAAACACAAAAAAAGAAAGAGCAAACGCTGTAAACACACAAACAAATAAAAACGCTTTTGTGCCTCAGGAAACTTAATATTTTATGGTAAATATTTTCGCTTTGGTGGTTTTGGAGGATACGAACTGCAAATGATAAAAATCAAAGAAGTAAAACTCTTACTGTGTATCTAATTTTCCATTTAATTCTGCGGTTTTGCTTTGTAAATAGTGAAGCTGACAAGTTACGTGTGTATGTGTTAAGCGCAATTTCTCTTAAATCTAAAGCTGAAAAACTAATTCTGCAATCCTATCAGTAAAGGGAATAATAACCCGTGAATCCTCGTGGATGAGTTTAAGGTTCAAGGAGACTAGAAAAGCTAAACATATTGAACCTTATGAGTTGATAAAACACGGTGGAAACTGAACCTTATATCTGTTGCTATGGTTACGAATGGCAGAAGCCAAAGCGCGTGTGAATGCCGAGAGGTTAGCATACATATGCATGACCTACTGCATTAAACGAGCACACAAAATTCCACTGCATCTGCATTTCTTTAAATGTTTCACTTTGAAACGTTTCTTTTTCATTTACTAAAGAGCTGCAGACTGGGGGGACAAAAATCTTGCACAAAAGTGGCAATTTCGTACTTCTTTTAATTTAATTCCAGGACACAATGTTGAATCTAAAGTGAAATAGTACCAAGTGGGATGGCTCAGACAGTAACGTCCGTGGCCTGTATTGGAGGGATCGTGAGCTCAGTACCAGTGGACGATCTTGCTATTGTTGTTTTCTCTGGGTCAGTAAGCGAATACTATGAGGGGCAGTTACGTATCCCAAATTCCTTGCTGTCCCTCGGTTTCATTTCCCCTCTAATTTCACTTTACCTTGATTCCGGTTAGCTATTTCAGGGTTATAATTGCCAGCGGGAGTTTTGGCATACTTGGAACAGAATTTACTCTTCCTCCAAATCGGCGCAGTATTCCTCTCACCTCACCCTCCAGGGCTATAGGCAGAGTAGATCTAAGTGTCTCTTTCAAGCTTGTCATATAGGCAAGGTAAAGTAAGTAGTTACTCTTCATTTTGTAGTTATTTTAGGAAGCAAAACGCAACTTAAAATGTAGAATAAATGAATGTTTCGTAATCGAAGTTGTACCTAGCATCTAATAGCCAAGGGGCCGCGCCGTGACTCAGTGGTTAGACCGCTGGGCTCTCACCAAGGCGGCCCGGGTTCGATCCCAGGTGACCGCAAAGTGAGATTTGAGGTGGACAACACGGTGCTGGAGCGGGTTTTCTCCGGAACCTCCAGTTTCCCCCGCCATCTCATTCCACCGGTGCTCCATTTTCATCTCATGTATCATCAGTATCACCGCCTGCGCTGCCGTATGTAGTAAAAGCGGGCGTTAAACACTACACATTTCTAATAGCCAAGAGCAGAAGAATTGAAGGGTGAATCTTACAAAGGGGCTAAGTGCCAAAATTAAGTTTCCGAGATAAGACAAAAATGATTCCTTAATCAATTTAATTATTTATTTTAAAAATGTATCTATTGAAAACATATTGTCTACATGTTAGATATGTTCTTGCAAAATTTAAGGCACCAAATGTATTGCCTCAATTTATTGTGGCAATATGAAAACTAATAATTAGGAAAGGGTTAACTCTTAAGTGTCTTTTCCTTACAAACGTAATATCTACAAACTCAAATATTCGCCAAAATTTTCACACAGTACTACCTCTACTGAAAATATCACGGGCGGCTGGTGGCTCTGAAAATCGGTGGTTCACAAAATTATCCATACAATTTAAGTTTTTTAAAGTAACAAAGGCTTGTTTAAATCTGTCACTGTAGACTGTTGTATACACAAGTTAACGGTAATTCACAGCGTACATCAGTATTTCAAAAGCACTCTAGAGCATAACACTCTTCTATTTATGAGCTAAAAATGGGTAGCCTTTGATTTCTTTTATTATCTCCTCATGAAAGACTTCAAGGGTACATTGGAAGATTTCGTTCTGGATTGCCTTGGAGATCCCCTTAAATTCCGTAGCATTCTCCAGATGGGTTTCTCAGAACATAGTCTAGCTCTGCACTGAAGTTTGTCAGTCCTCGAAAAATAGCAGGATTGCTTGACGTAGCTGACTCATTGTGTTCTCGTATAGCTAACTCAAAGATCCTACAAAACCTAATGCAGTTAACAATAATGTTTAAAACATACCTATTTTGAGCCACTTTCTGGTTGTGTTCTTCAATTGTTCTCCGATATGCACTGTTCACTTGCTTTGCTGTATTTACATTGCCAAGCATAGCAAAACTCACTGTTTTTCATGTGTAGTTTTGAAGTTACGCGTTATTTAGCGCGATCGTTAAGGTGCTGCAAATCATTCATGCCATGTTTGGTACACAGATTTTCACCGCCAAACAGAACGTAAGGGAAAGCAAAACAGGGCATTTTAATATCAAAAGCTCACATCAAATTATACTTCTCATATACATCGTTGTTGAGGTTCCTGGTAAAACAACCTGTATGACTTTTATATTTGGAGGGGACTTCCAAGTCGCTTTATTTCAGGTTTTTCTTCTAAGCTGATTTTTAAAAACGATAGGCTGATAGACACCGTATGTAATTCAATGTTTATCCTTATAACACAATTTAGCTGTATTTAAATAAATCCCTCTGATTCAGTACTCAAAACACGGGACAGCTAACAAAACACAGCACAAACCATGTGGCTATGTACTGGTAGCTAATAGTTGACCGATGCGAACATTTAATATGAGAGTAATGGCGCTGAAAACAGGAGAAGGTTTGGCATCCACTGTTCTTTAGCTGCTAGATTAACAACATAATGCAGCCTTACGCCCCGCTTTATCCCTCTACTTGCCTCGGCACTCCCTACGTTCATCCTGCCGTATACCTCCCCCCCTTTTTTTTTTGGTAGTTTACGTCCTCCAACGTTACGTCATATCGGACGATGAATGGAATGGGTGAAATGATGCTCAAATGAGCCCAGGGTCCATATAGCTTAGAGTTATCCGACATTCGTCTTATAGGATAAGGGAAAACCCCGGAAAAAACCTTATTTAGGTAACTCACTCTGACCGAGATTCGAACTCGGAACCTCTTGAACGTGAGGCAGATACGCTACCACCACGCTACCGAGGCGGACACCTCCCCATTGAATACCAGTGGTTTGCATCTGGGAGTGAACTACTCGGCACCTGCAAACAATACAGCGCACCGAGATCCACTGCACTAGACAAAGTCGAAATGAACTGCAAATGGAACGTGCCATTGCGTTAAAGGGAGACCCAGCTCTTCGGTTGTAGCGCAAACATGCTACTCTATTGAGAAACCGCCCCTGGAAAATATTATAGTTAGTGTGAATTAACACTCAGAGAAAATGTAACGCTCACTTTAGAAAAATAAATAACGTGTTCACTACCTGAATGATTGATGTTTGACAGTAAATCGGAACATACATTTCTGTAAAATGTTCTATGCTGTTCTTCAGGTAAATATTCTATCATGGATATCAGATCATGTTTCTGTTCAGTTGCTCCTCTGTTAGACAATCCACTAAGATTCAGCTCAGCCTCTTTCAGGTAATTTACAGTGGCTCCTTTTTTAGAACTGATACGTCTTTCCATGATTTAGCCTCACTAATGCATCTCTTATAAAAACAAAACCATGAAAGCTGGACTTATCACGTATCCAACCTGCAGAACTTCTATTCATATGCTTAGTGGCAAACAACTTATCACATGGAAATTAATTGTTCTTTCACACTGGCCGTGTGTAGGCTAAATTGTGGAAACGTAGAGTTAGACTGATAAATTCAATGCCATAGCCGGGATTTGAACCACGGATCTTCTGGTCCCCATCCATGGTGTCCATCATTTACAGGATCCTTTATATTTTAAATTAAGGAATCGAATGAGGTGGCTGCCGTACCATGGTCCAGCGGTTAGACCGCTTGACTCTCCCAAGGCGGCCCGGGTTTGTTCCAGGTGCCCGCAAAGTAAGATTTGTGGCGCTCCGGTACCTCCGGTTTCCTTCGCCATTCTTTCACTAATAATTGCTCCATTCTCAACTTTTCATAATTCCATTCATCTAATTCACTCACTCTCATTCCGGGACCGGGCAGATCACCCATCCCTGGATTTCTCTCTTATCCATTGGTGTGGCACCCTTACCCGACGCCTAATTGTACCATAAATATAGAGGACAATATATGAACAGGACTGTGTCCTATATCAAGAGAAGAAGAAGGAGAAAAGGAGGAGGAGGGGAGGAGGAAGAATGAGGTGGCACCGAGGTATCGTATGCGACTCGCTATCAGTGGATCTCGAATTCAAACTCCCAATACCGACCAAACCGATCGAAAGTTATTTCTTGGTTTTCCTTAATCGCTAGCAAAGTTTGAGTTAATAACTGGTTATTATTATTATTAATTTGCCTACCATCCATTACATCACTATAGTCTGGTTTTTAAAAGAAGATATGTGAAGGTCATGAAGCTACGGAAACGTAAATAAAGGTTGCCAGATTGGTTACACTGGTGAATCACGTACTCAGATACCTCGAGCCCTTGTTTATTTTTCGCGTGTTGAGAGATAAAGAAAAGGGAACTGCATTTACTTCCTGTCTGCTGTTGGGCAACATTGCAACACCCCACGTAGAGAAAGAGATGACGTTCGCGTATCATCTTTTAAAAATCAGACTGTATCTATATTTTATTTCCTTCTTCGCCACCACATCAGGTATTGGGCTGATCACCCATACCTGGATATGCCATAATTTAAAGTTTTTTATAAGCATTGACTTATAAGTCTACAAAGAGTAGGGTAATCTACTGAAGAAGGGCACGAAATTAATGTAAGGTATATGTGTAGTATTAAAACAGAGTTAATGTTTCGTATATGGCATTTGGTCAACCCCTAAAAGAATTGTATTAACGTAACAGAAATTGTCACAATATTTATGGATTCTACATTAAAAGTACTTAGTAAAGGTGTATAAAACTTCAAATTTCTAACATTTCTGATAAACTTTGTACACTTTGGACGTACCAACATAAGCAACAGAAACCTCTGTTAGAGAGAGAATACAAGAGTAATTCCACTCGAACAGTCACATGGCAGACTCCAAAGGAAAAGTGAAAGAATAGCAGCACAAAGTAATTTTTCTTAGGAGAGGTAGATCCTAAAGTTTATCCACTTTTTCTTCTTTTCATTTTTTCACCGACCTACACTGCTGTCGAGTAAACAGTCTTCAAGCTCGCCGCGCATGTCTCTATATATTTAATGAGATGACGCTATTTTTTTCCCTAACCCCGATGTATACGCCTGGGTTCGTCATGATACAGAATATGTATAGCTGTTTAGCGAACCTACCTCATTCAACATTTATAACCAAGAGGTCTCTAGATATTCCTATTTTCTTTGTATGCCATGATAATTCCCGCATTTGACTACGGTGGTAATGGCCTATGTATGGATTTAGGTCAGACCCTCTTCGCGCCATAGACTTTTATGTATTTAAACATAGAACCCAGCCGCTATTGGCGGTAGGGTTATGGTCTGTTCAAATGCATTTCATTTCTCTAAAATATGGATCCATATCAATGGATGTCACTCAATTTCCATAAACTTCAACAAACAGAATGACAACTGACTTCAAAAAATTTCGTATGTGTATGCGAAACACCCTACATGAGCAAGTGTATATGTGGTATAGGATGTCCACAAGATATCAACCTTTATACATATCAATTTTAACGAAACTGGTAGTCATAGAGATGAGCTGTTTCAGATATTCTGAACAATCTCTCAAGGAGTTTTATTTATTGCAAGTATTAATTACTAAAGATGGCAATAGCCCAACAGAGTTTTCATTGCGTGATGTAGACTGAGACTAAATCTTTGGTTCCCATTCAAAGAAATTTCCGATTAAGATATGGATGAAACCCACCAATTTAAATACAATTCAGATATGCTTTGATAAGTTTTTTTATTCACTGGAAGCATCAATTGACTGGAACAAACAACCAGAGCCAGCCGAAACTGTGGATGAAATCAGAGAGTTCTTCACTAGAATTCCATCAAAATCAATTCCCAGAGCATCAAGGGAGATGAACATTCTATCATCAACCGTCCATAATGATTGCTTGGTGTCTGGAGTCTTTATAGATCCAAAGCTGCTTTAACTACGTAGAAATTGTTTTATATGAAAGCAGACTTCTCATCTCATAGATGCTCTTTTATACTTTTAGTTATAAATAGTGGGAATATTTATGGTAACATGACGGTCGGTAGCACAGAATTTAGAATTTTATGTAACAGGGTCAGAAAATACCCCAGGAATACAATTTGTGATTTTTCAAGATATATTACAAATTTACTACAATAATTAAAACTTGGCAGCAATGCATCTTCTGAACCTTCATTTGTATGTACATTGTTGTTACACATTCATAGACAATACATACACATGCATTGTTGTAACAAATTATAGAATACGAGGGCTGTTCAATAAAGAGCGATCACAACTTTTTTTTAACTACGTACTACCTTTACTCATCCTCATAATCCTGATGGTCATACTCAAAAAAGTCTCCACTGAATGCAATGCACTTGTCCCAGAATTTCTGCCAGTCTTCAATGTTAGGCTCGAAATTATTTTTGAGAGATCCTTCAAAATCGCCTCCGTAGCCTTCATCACTGCTTCTGATGATGGATAATGCCTCCCACAAAAGCGTTTCTTCAAGTTAGGGAATAGAAAAAAGTCACATGGGGCTAAATCCGGAATATAAGGAGGGTGAGGGATGAACTTCACGTTGATTTTTGCAAGATATTCAGCAACAACATTGGCAATATACGGCCGCACATTATCGTGGCGCAGCATCCAGCCTGCTTCATGGAAATGTGGCGCCCAATGAAATGTACAATATTTCAGAAAGTGTTTTTAAGGTAATTCGTCAATCCTCTTTCACAATTGCAGCAGCAGTGTTGATGTTTTCTTCCGTAAGAGCACTAACTGGAGCACCGGGTGCACCTTCCTTTGAAATTGTCTCCCCTCTTTAAACATTTTAAATCACCTTCGCGCTGTGCTGTAAAGAAGAACAGACTCTCCATAGGCCTCATGTAACATTGTATTGGCCTCAACTGAAGATTTGTGGAGACGAAAGCAGAATTTCAAAGCCGCATACTGTTCCTCGCGTGTTACCTCCACTGCAGTGGTAGGCGATACTGAACATGTCTGAACTTACCTGGTTCTCACAGGCGGGAACCAGGAGTACCAACAATGAAACTACTACGGCGTGTTTGTTTCACATTAAGCTAAAGGAATATAATAAGATTGAATTTTAGTGCGAAAAATTATGACCGTAAAAAATTATGATCATTCTTTATTAAACATCCCTTTTATAAACACAGTTAGAAATTTCGTTTTGTCGAAGTTAGACGTGAATAAATTAAAAAAAATACCGAAGTGATAATGTTCTACAACTCAACAAAGTCAGGTGTTGTTGATGCTGTTGATAAGATGGCTAGGCACTTCTCAGTGATACATGGAATAAGAAGTTGGCCACTTGCTCTGTTTCTTGATATACTTGACTTAGCCTGCCTCAGTGCTTAACTCCTCCACTGTTAATTTTTGCATCATATGAGAGGGAAAAATGCTAGAACAGAGTTCCTCTCAGAACTGGGAAAAGAGCTAGTTAGATCTCAAATTGAAAGACGAAATCTTTCCTCCAATGCAGAACACAACGCATTGTTCACAAATAGCTCCACATTGTTGAAAAGGACCTAATAAATGACAAGCAACAAGGACCAGGATGTAGATGTTGCAAATCTGAAACAAAAAAGATGTGATTCCTGCCTAAGCTCAAAGGACAACAAAGTGAATAAACAATGTGATGAGTGTCAGAAACTTATCTACAAAGAACATGCAAGAGTGAAAGGGTTGTGCAATGAGTGTTCATCATTCCAAGTGGAGAATGAGTAGAAGTTTATTTATAACACGATTTTGTTGTTGTAAAAGAATAATGCTCATCATAAAAAATACAGTGTTGTTATGATCATATTGTTGCGTGTATAGGCTGAGCTAGATTTGGAAACTTCGGTATTCTGTAACGTGTATTGATTCAGACAGAAATGTATGTCAAACGTAAATTCTGCTGACTGGCATAAGGTTGGCATAGGGAAATTATTCACATGTGACCCAGACTGGTTTTGATGATCAGAAGAAATAATAGGTCAGTACAGGCTTAAACATTCTCTCAATGACGCAAACGGTATGATGCAAAATTAATAGTTAGTGGGAATCGCTGAATTGACTTTTTGTAGGGCCCCTATTTAAGCCTGGTAGAGTTAGCCCGCGGTGAGAAACGTCGCAGGGGATGTCAGAGGAGACTATGTCGGTCCCTGTGAGAGGGAACAAAAGTTTATCGGACAGTGTTTCTACGAATACCATAGCCCCCGCCGGACTAAGCAGATTATACATCTTTGGACAAGCCCAGCTATACACCTAACACATCATGAACGGTAAGATTACATCAAATTATTATGTCATCAAGTATTACCAAAGCACCCCTGGTCTCTTCTAGACTCAGGGGATACTCTGTATAATTACTAGGTTTCAAAATAGAGTTAGTCGGTTTAGGTTGATTTTGATGTTTTATTTACCCTACCATCCCAATAGCTACACCCCCAGTTGTAGATTAGGTTTGTAAGTCTTTCAACACCCCCCCTCACAACCCTGGCATGCAACAATATATATGACAACTATATATGTGTTAAAATAATATATATATTATTGTGTGTGTGTTTCCATATTTAAAACTTGGTAAATGCATAATTCATATAGCTTACAACAAAGGAAATTTATTTTAAAAGAAGTGCTTTGGTCTCAAAATAAAGTCATTATTATTTTTGTGGAAATATTTTACACTTTCTCGCCATATAGCTGTTAGAATCACTTTGGGGTGAAAAAAGATCCCAGACATATAATATGCTTTTCCATAACTAATACCATTCGAGGGATAAGGAGCTGCATACAAGAGAGGTTTTTGTACCATATAAAGTGCAAATTCTTCAGTGCTAATGCCCAAAGACCTACGAAAAGGCAAACACTTTGCAACTGAACTGCTTCGCGGAGATATTACTTATCTAGGGAAGATGATTTTCAGCGATGAATCAACCTTATACTCATCAGGAAAGACTAATCACCACAACGTACGTACTTGAGGTTCAGGACGTCCGAACGTTGTTCGGAACATATCAGGATAGCGAGAGAGCTAATGTATAATGTGTCATGACACGTGACAGATTTATCGAATCATTTTTCATCATGGAGCAAACATAACTAGTCCATATGACTTGAAATGATCGAACAGTTCACTTCTACAGAACTACTCCCGTTGCAGGATGGTGCTCCACCACACCGAAGTCCAGACGTTCGTAAATCTTTAAATTAAATCTTTCCGCAGGGATAGGTTAGATGCCATGCACCTTCTTTTGAGCTATTAAAGTGAAAATTGTATTTCAGTTACGAATTATCAGCTGTAGAAATGAACATTACTAGATGGGACTTGCTTTAATAAAACGTGTATAGTTTTAAAATTTGTGCTTTTCCCTTTGAGTTTGAGAGTATTATAACTTCGAAACTCAAAATAAGTAATAGTGAGGAAATAAATATATTCATTTTAAACTTCAAGTAAATATAAACAGTCCCCAATACTTACAGATTTTACAATAAATAAGACTCACCCTTTAACAGTTTTATAATTAAAATTGTAAAAATTAAATCGCTACAGTGATGCTTAGTAGGCAAACAATTTAGTTAACTGCTGAGTTGAATTAAATATTACATTGTCTACTTATTAAAAAGAAAAATGTATTTCAGGAGCTATTGCTTGCGTATTCGGTTTTACCGATTTTGATTTAGCTAGTATATGTTTAAGTTATTGTAAGAAAAATGCAATTTAGATGTAACATTTCCTGGGAATATTCTCCGAGGTCAAGAGAGCATTATTGAGCAGAGGATGCTCTTAGAAACAACAGCGTAAAAGCAAATGCTAGACTGACGTAATGAAATAGTGTCAAAGCCTCTGAATAACCTTAATTACAATTCCTTAGCTGTGTATACTGAAGTCCTTGGATGCCAATACCTTCCCATTATCCTCACATAAGAAAGGTTTACTTTATTTACTTTAAGCCTTTATTCTTGTCAAGTAGGGCAAGCCAAATAACTGTGTACTGAAGTGCTGACATTAGAAGTCATTGAAGAGATGTTCTATATTAAGAGTAAACTGTTCCTTCTAAATACGTCATCTTGGTCACCGAGTGTCAACCGACTTCCAATCCTTCCCTTCTGTTTGCTGTTTACAACACACAATCAATGAAGTGCTTAAGTGTTACAATTTCTTTTAGAAAATTTTAATTCATAAAAATTTACATATAGATGAATATTGAAATGAACAGTTTAAACAAGAATAAAACTCAATTGGCTGATGCAACTCCAGGATGATTAAATCAAGCAATATTCTGTTTAATCGCCCTGGTGACATTGCTATCTATGTATGTTGCTTGGAATAAAATTTAATCGCCTTTTGTTTCCACGTGCGTCCTCTGTGAAATACTAGGGTTGGTTGATAAGTCCCGGACCTCACATACAGATGGCACCACCAGGTCAGTTTGATGGATAGCAACATATAGATTAACTCTAGGCTAGCTTGTATCCATAGTTACAGATTAATATTTTATTTAGTTTTTGTATGACAGCATTTTAAACAAGACGAGTGTAGAGGCTTCATGAAAATGGAAGTTTCGGAAAAATGAGCAGTGATTAAATATTCCATTTGAAAGACTGACGCCTAAAAAAGTCAAGAAGTAAATAGAGAGTACATTGAGAGGCTCTGCCGCTTCATATACAATGATTAAAGGTGGGTTTCAGAGTTTAAAATGTGAAGTACGAGCACTAGTGATGAGCCTCACTCTGGACGCCCTGTGGAAGTCACAACTCCAGAGATTATTGACAAAATTCATCGTTTAGTACTGGAAGACCGCAAATTAAAGTTGTTTGACATAGCAGAGGCTGTAAACGTATCAAAAGAACGTGCAGGTAATATTTTGTGTTTTCACAAGGTCTTTGAAAGATGGGTGCCACGTTTGTTGACACCTAATCAAAAGTTGCAAAGAAAAACTGTTTCTATTAAGAATTTGGAGCTCTGCCAAGAAATTCTCAGTGAATGTTTGAGACGGCTTATTACCATGGATGAATCTTGCATACATAACTACACTACAGAAAGTAAATGACAGTCAAAACAGTGGACTGTGCCAGGTGAACCAACTCCAACAAAGGCAAAGTCAATTTTGTCAGCTAAAAAGGTAATGGCGACTGTTTTCTGGGATGAACAGGGAATTACTTTTATTAATTATTTGGAAAAGAGTAAAAGTATCACTGACGACTACTACGCAAACTTACAGCAACATTTGAGTAATGAGGTGAAAAGAAAAAGAGCTTATTTGGCAAAGAAAAATATTGTTTCTTCACAACAATGTCTAAACCATCGTTCAGTCATTGCAATGGGCAAAATGTGTGAATTGAGGTTGGAATTGCTTGAACATCCACGCTATTTGCCAGATCTAGCACCCAGTGACTACTGCCTGTTCCCGAACTTCAAAAAATTTCTTGGGGACGAAGATTTCAGAGCAGCGAGGTGTTCATTGATGCAATAAACAACCATTTTGAGGACCATGATAAATCACTACACAGATGGCTTAGTTAAATTAGAACACCAATATGACAAATGGAGGTTATGTTGGGAAACAAAGGCAAAAACTAAGATGTGTATTTTTATTATGGAGCCGGCTATCTATCAGGTGACCCTCGTATAACAGTTATTTTATCCTCTGAAGTGTGTAAATCTTTTTTAGATCTATTCTTAAATTATGAATTGAAATTAGAACAAATTTTGTAATCATTTCTATTAGAAAGAACACGGATTCTCTATTGTGAAAGAACCGTTAAATAATGTGCGTGGTTTTTAAGATTACATATGTATAATCGTTCATTTTTATATGCCAACTTAGAAAACGTATCCAGTTTAATGAAATAGCTACAACAGCACTAACTGCTGGGAACTCCGCCAGATGGAGTGTATATAATGTCGCAGCGGTTTGTTCCCGTGGAGAAACATATGTGTGTTTACAAAGCAGATCTTGGCGATAGTAAACTGGAGGTCCCCACTTCCTATCCGCAATAAAACGGACAGTAAAAAGAGAGAGGGCTGCGTGGAATTACAACCCCTCTAGGGGCTCGCTTGTCCATTTTATAACCACACAAACTGATCGATGAGCCAGCGTGTGAAAGTTGGTTTCTACTATAAAAACCATCTAGCCAATCCCTGTTGGCACGATTTGTCCTAATTTATGCCATAAACACACATTAACATAAACTTGCTTCGCTTCAAATATTATAAATAAAGCCAATTATACACAAGGCTTTTAAAATATTTACAAATAAGGACAAAGTATACCATCTTCTATATGAAGATAGAGTTGTAATCGATTTAAAATATACATAATAACTTATCTATTTCCGTTTCTATTGCAAAACATGGTATACACATATAATATATAATGCTTTTATTGTTCATTTCATTATAGATTAAATGTTAATAGGAGAAAACAGTAGTTAAGGAATAAATTTGTTAATAGTTGGTCACCATTTCATGGCTTTGATGTTCGCTTATGTTAGCATGACCAAGAAGCATTAAAGAATAAAAGAAAAAAAGAATAACGACGAGTTCCTATTTAAAAAGTAATTTTGTCTGAAAATTTGAACCAATTACAAATAATTACCTGCACATTTTTAGGGCCACGGGCACTATTTTTGGTAAATTGTGTCCTTAACAAAATCTACATTTTTTGTGTAGTACGATTTCGTCTCCTCTTTACGCTTACCTCTTATAAAACATATTAATACACTTGACACTTACCAAAAACTTCCTTATTGTGACTTTTTGGGTTTGTAAAATTAAGAGTCTAGTTTGCAGAAATTTAAAATGCTCTTTATATCCACTAGAAACACACTTTGTTCAGACCTGACAGCAGTAGGATGACGTAACATACACCAATACAATGCCCGCCTCGGTAGATGGTAGAATGTCTGCCTCACGTTCAAGAGGTGCCGAGTTCAAATCTCGGTCAGGGTGAGTTACCTGGATAAGGTTTTTCCGGGGTTTTCCCTTATCCTGAAAGACGAATGTCGGGTAACTCTAAGCTACAAGGATCCAGGACACATTGAGCATCATTTCACTTATTTCGTTCACTGTCCGATATGACTTAACATTGGAGGACGTAAATTACACAAAAAACAACACAGTCTCTCGTTGCTTTACCACACGTAAAACAAAACAAAAGAATTCACTTTCAAACCACTACACGGCTGCACACAGACGATTATCAGTTCTCAATTAGCCCCGAGTGAATAGCAGCGGTACTTTTATACCTCCACTCATTGTTTCAGAAACTTGTCGACGCTTTAAGACCTTTCGTGGTGCCGCAAGAACACTACGGATCTCTGTCTCTTTCTCCCTCTGTGGCTTTCTCTCTTTCTCTCGGCAAGCGTTTAGCGCTGCGCCCACGCGCTGGTAACTCTATCCGTCTCTTTCTTTCCTGCCCGCTCGTAGTTCTCTGTCTCTTTCACAGGCCCTGGCATTGGCTTGTCACGGCGATTCAACAATGCCTTGGCGACATTATATAGCTCTACTGTACATATACATTAAAAGATACAAGTAATTACTTCTAACTTAATTTTCGGAGTAACTCAAATATGCATTTTTGGTAAAATCTCCACATATAATATTTGCATTGAACATACTACTTCTTATTGTCTATTATAGAAATACGTAACATATTAAATTCGCCAATTCCTAATGAGATGCTACAAAATCCGTTAAGAATATTTATCTAAGATAGAACAGAATGTAGTACATTACAGTAATTTGGTAACCTCTAAACCCATCAGACGTGGTACTTGAGTGGTTCAACGAATGTGGAAAGCATAAGTCATTATAGCTAATGAATTCTATACAAATCAATTAATACTAAATAATTTGTAACCTTACTTATCTAAACTACAATTACAAAGAGAAAAGCATTTTAATGTGTATTGGGTAAACTAAAAAACCACAAACTTCAATTTTCTGAGCTGTTTCACCAAATTATGATGACACGGGACTATAAAAGATGTGTAATTTTATTTAATAAACTATTAAAAGATTAAACATCTACCGAACCCTGTACTGGAGTATGAGCACATGGGAGATGACTAGCTTACATAGAAGGACTTGCTTTTAGTTTTCTTTTTAACTTATATCCTCCAACGTTAAGTCATATCAGATGATGAATTAAATGGACGAAACAGTGCTCAAATAAGTCCAGGGTCCATAGAGCTTAGTGTTACCAGACGTTCATTTTTCAGAATAACGGATAAACCCTTATAAACCTTTTCCATATAACTCACCCTGACGAGATTTGAAATCGGGAGCTCTTGAACGTGAGGTATACATGCTACCATTTACGCTACCGATTTGGGCAAAAAAAGTCAGGTAACCATGGCGATGGAAAAAAGTTTACGCAACAGTAGATGAAAATTTTCAATGACGGAAGAAAATTCTTGCGAATTATGTATATATAATTGTAACTTAAACTAATTTATTGTGTTTTTAAAATAAAGCGCAATCTTTAAAAATACAGGAAGTGTTATTTTACAAATAAAGTAATATAATAACACTGGGCAACATAAAAATAATTTTTGAATGTTTCGAGCAGTTCATGAGACAATTCCTACTAATTTTGGGTTGTGAAAAACAAATATGACAGTGAAAAACCTTTATTAACTCTAGTTTCTATGGTATACACAAGGTGGAAATATTACAGTAACGGATTGAGAGAAAAGGATACATTTTAATTATATACATGTCAATAACAATGAAAGTGCATTTGATTTTTTAACTGGGAATTACCTGCTAGGAGTTCTAAATTGTTGTAAAAATGCTTCGCAGATAGTCGTGTCTGAAGAGAATCATGTGGTAGTCTATCGACTTCGTCGTCTTTTAGCTTGCCTCTTGTGATGGAGTTCCGCAGCATTCCTATACAAAGACCAACAATAATCCGCAAGCACTACTTCATTCCAACGGCCCTGATATCTTTGTTCCATAACAGAAATGTCCTGATGGAATCTCTCCCCATGTTCATCACTAACAGCTCCACAATTAGGAGGGGAAAAGTCTAGGTGGGAGTGGAGAAAATGGACGTTGCATCCAAGGTAACGGTAGTTTTGAAGGAACACTGTCACCAAATGCTTGTAGTTGTCATCTACGTATTTTGACAGGTGTGCCAACTCCAAAAAAATTCCCCCAAATTTAAAATCTTCATTTTATCTTCAAAACAAGTGCTAATCTATCATTTTTAATCTGATTTTTGAATTCAGCAGATGGAAATAAATACATGTAAATTAACTATTTTTAAGCCCGAAACATTTTCATTATTGCCCAGTGTAGTCATCGACCTGAACCAATTGTCATTGCCTGCGCTGAATGCAACTAGGCCGAGAAAAGGGAATAAAAGGCCACAAAATAGCAAACAAATCTGCATCAAATTGGCATCCAACACAAAATAAGGAACTTCTTCAAATTGACGAACCAACCTGCCGCAAATAAGTTGAAGGATATATTGCTGGCTAGATGAGCAATAGAAAATCTGATAGTAATTCAGATGTTTTGTTTAGTCATACATTATTCAATCTTTAACAATCTTCATTGAATAAACAATAATCCTAAAGCATTTTCAAGCACGCGCGCACACACACATACCTACACACATATTATATATATAACTTTCAAAATGCAACCTGTTGTGATTAACAAGTCCATAAATGTAAATTTATATTCTAAATAAAATACTATCTTTTGTTTATATTGAAGATGCTTGAGGGTACAATATCAGAAAGCAATCAGGATCAATTTTTGCCAATTAGGATCTGTGAGTCTT
This sequence comes from Mantis religiosa, assembly GCA_030765055.1. NCBI lineage: Eukaryota > Metazoa > Arthropoda > Insecta > Mantodea > Mantidae > Mantis > Mantis religiosa. The sequence continues at coordinate 52,232,964 of CM060947.1, read as the reverse complement.
TCGTACTTTGTTTTCCAATAGCAGCGTGTCGCTATGGAGACCCTCCAAAAGTACATTTTATATACGAATTTCTCAGAAGATTAATTTTAATGAAATTGAGAAAATTGAAGCTGTTAAAAATTTTATTTTTAAACGTTTGTTTACGCATTAAATTCATAAATAAAGTTGTTTTATACTGACGAGCCGCCACTGTTGCCCAATTAGACCCGTGAAATCCTCCGCGGTTTGATTTCCAGCAGCAGCGAGTTGCTATGGAGACTTGAGTCTCACGGACAGGCAGCGGCCGCCCCGGGCTATGTACTCCTTGAAATATTGATACAGGTTCCTCATGTCGGCTTTAACATTCTCTACAGAGCTTTTCAAAAGAAGCCTTAACTACCTTCACTACAGGGCGCACCAGAACAACGGCCCTAATCGACCGACACGGTTTATCCTGAACTACGTGAAATACTCACCTAACTCAACTTTTATAGCATTGTAATTTCAACTGAGTAACGTCAGTAAACTGCACATTTTGCGTTGAAGGTATAAAATCTTACGAAAACCTGCAGAATATGCCAACAAGTCTGGATACAGGTTTGAAGTACGTTAATGCACCCAGTTGGAGGGGGGTGCGGGGATAGGCAAAATATAAATTTTGTTTGCATACTGTGTCTTTCTGACGAATAAGTGTTTACAAAATCCTGAAATTTTAACAGAGAATGTAAAATATACTATAAGGGTGTGGCAATATTGTACGCTCTTTTCGTTTTCACACGAGGCGGAAATTGTATATATTATACAAGGGCGGTATATCTGTCTTTACATAATAAGTAACAGTTATGAAAACATGAAAATTGAGTATTTGCATTTCCAAGTTTCTGTAAAGCACTTAACTGTATATGTACACGGTTATCACAAATGTGAACTGGACCTTGCAGGCAAGTCGACAGCGTAAGCATCTGAGAATGAAACCATATCGTTTACAGCTGCATCAAGTCTTCTCACCAGTAGAGAATAATCGGTGCTCTGAGTTTTGTGTTGATTCCAGCAATTGTCAGAAAACGAAGACAGATATAAACTGATCTTCAGTGACGAAGCGACTTTCATTTGAGTGGCAAAGTAAACAGGTATATTGTTCGAGTATGAGGGATGGAAAATCCTCGTGTTGTTTCAGAACTTGTGCAGGAGTCACCCAAGGTTGTTGTGTTCTGTGCCGTGTCATGTGATAACATTTACGGGCCCTTCTTTACTGCTAAATGCATTGACACTTATGTTGTCTGAACATGCTGATGCAGTGGTTGATGCATCAGTTACTTGAAGATAAACCAGTGTGGGGAAACCTACATCTAGTGAGAATTTGGGAAACTGATTCTGCACTGTAACGCCATCTGATGTTATATTAGTGTAACCATAGAGAGAGATTAAAGTGAGTTAAGGTTAAGATTTATTGTGTGTGTGTGTGTGTGTGTGTGTGTGTGTGTGTGTGTGTGTGTGTGTGTGTGTGTGTGTGTGTTATTTACGCTCCTGAAATAACTACCAATATCCACGTCCTCTACAACACAGGGTTCTTATTTAAACAAGATGGGACTATATTACATTCCATTAGCATGTCGCCTCACGTTCAAGAGGTCCCACGTTTGAATATCGAAACTGGATAAGGTTTTTTACCGGGGTTTTCCCTTATCCACAAAGACGAATGTCGGATAGCTCTAAGCTCTATGGACCCCGGGCTAATTTGAGCATCATTTCACCCATTTAATTCATCGTCCGATATGACTTTATGTTGGAGGACGTAAATTACAAACAAAAAACTACAGTCCATACGCAAGTGTGTGATTACCTTAATGAGCATCTCCGACAATGTTGTACTGGACGAGGCTCTAACAACGATCAGTGATTTTTCCATTGGCTTACTCGGTCTGATGATCTTACTTCCTTCGATTTTTTCTTTGGGGGTTTGTAAAATATCAAGTTCACGTAAGCAACATTTTCAGTGAATCTTAACGAACTGAAGAATGGACCCATGAGGCTTTGACCTATTGACCACCATATGCTTCAGCCATATGGATGGATTTGTACAAATGAGTGGATATTTGTCGCGTGACGCGAGGGTTCACAACGAACACCTGTAACATTTGGAGGTTCAAAACTTGTTGAGTTTCTCTTTTTAATAGTATATCTTTTAATAATGTAAACCATACTTTCTATAATATTAATCAATGAATTTGGGCAAAACGTTTGTCCTAACCCTATGTATCCGATTGCTCGATCTATGAACTTGTAGGGGCCAGTCGATCGACCTTTGTAGCAAGAGACAATGGCTCAATTTTATTCAAACTTTCTTAGTCCGTTAAGTTGGTAAACCTTCTAAACGCATTTGATAGAGACCTGATTAGGATAGTTTTTGTAAGTCCGGACCTTTATAATGTGCACTCCAGAGGATTCTTGAAGTAGATTGAAGTAGATTGTACCCTACCAGTTCTGCGACAGCTGCACCCACTACAGTTTCGGAAGTTGTGTGACATATACAGACGACAGACTATTACGACTCGGTTTAAGTGATTTAAATAATTTGGTAAATAAACACCGTGCACCGATATAAACATGTACATGCAAGTTTCTAAGTCATACGCCTTTAATTCCTTATTGGCACACCTGAATTGGAACTCGTCCCATTGATAATCCTTATATTCTAAGAGGTCAAATTTTATTATTTTATCTTTTCATTGTTATATTTTAAATCCCTTAATTATTTAAACTGCGGATTATGTTCTTTAGCTAACTTCGAAGGTTAGAAATGCTAAACATGACCCATCAGACGCAAAATAGAAGGTATTTATTGTTAGTGGTTTGACAGTGAAGATAAACAAACCTCAATGATGCATGATATTCATACGGTGACATAGAGAGTGCACGTCAATATGTCGCAAGAGAAAGGATTTACTATCACAATTATTATCTCAGATTGGATATACTGCTGCTGGCAGATGTTTTCGAATTGTTTCGCAAAAGCTACTTTTACGCATCAGGGAGCTTCGGGAAATACATGGTAACTAGTCCTGAGGCAAAACCCGATGATTTCAAAATAATATGTAACCTAAGGATCAAAGGGCACTGTTGATAACTAGAGTAGCACTAAACTTAATTACATTTTGCAATAGATTCTACTACAGTATAATCAATCAAACCATTTTTGACATGCAATACAAAACATCTTCATTGGTAGGACCCTAGTGGATGCTAGAGGCATTTCTTCCAATATATACTGATTGAACTGTACCAGATATGCTTGTTATTTCATCAAAGCATTACATCAACCTTTCACTATGTTAATTAAGGGACGTGTGGGAAACTAAAGAGCTGGTCACCCTTGAAATAAGGGGAAAGTGTGAGGTAGACAATTTTTTGTTTACTTCCGGAAGCCGGTTCAGATGCTTTACCTAACTTCACCTGTTTGTGAAGAATCAAATCATAGCGGTTTTTGGAAGGAAGTGAGAACAACAGTAGGAGATTTGGGAAAGTATAGAAGAAAAGAAATCTTTGAAATTTTATAAGCAATTAAAGGCAGAATTGAGTAGGGCAAAATATATAGATCAATGTGCCAAAATTGGATGAGAAGGTTATAGTATGAATGAGAGTAGGAATGATATATTTAAAAGGGTTGAGAAGTAATGAGGTAGGCATATGTGAATTTTGTGGAGATGAAGAGAGCACTGTTCATTACCTGACAGAATATAAGGAGTTAACAAATTACAAGAGAAGAACATGGGATAACAAATGGGACAGCCTGAGCAAAGAGGTAGTTACGTTACGCATGTTAAAGGGGGATGGGTGCAAAGAAAAATAGATGTATACGAGAATTCTTATATAGGTTAAGAGAAGAGTGGATTAGGGTAAAGCAAGCGAAGGTCAGGAAGAATGACACCAAGCTGCTCAGGAAAACCAAAGGCATATGACCAGGGGACCTGATTCATCGATTAAATCTTGGATCAGCTATTTATTACATGTATTTGTACAGGGTGTATAATAGTAATTCTTCGATGTTAAAATTATTGTAGTGAAAATGAAATGGGAACAGTACAAATAAGTATTATATCATATCATAACTTCACCTGTTTGCAATGTTGTTGAGTATTACAACCATATTACGTATGCAGAAAGGTGTTTGTTAAAATCACTGTACCCTGTATTATAGTTATCACAGAAAGTATATCAGAAATAGGACACTCTACTCATTTTAATATTACCTTATGTTTTTTTTTGTAACTTAAAATATCTAATTTAAAAAAAGGCTGTTCCGATATCGGCTGTTCAAAGAGGAATATACAAGGGCGTCCTGAAAGTAAGTTTTGTTTCAATTTATCTCCGCTGCCGCGCTGCGATCTCAGTTCCACACATGCGCGATAGACGCCCTGTATCAAGGAGAGGAAACGTGCGCCATTGTGAGATCGTTGTCAGCCACGTACGCTTTGTTGTGCTTGTTTACAATGTCGGTGTTGATTGAAAATCCCGCCGCTTGTGAAATCATATCTGTGATTCGTTTTCTGAATATTAGGAAAGTGAAACCAATTGAAATTTATCGGCAAATTTGCGATGTTTACGGACAAAATGTGATGAGTAATAGAATGGTGAGAAGATGCGTCCGACAGTTCAATGAAGGACGTAGTGAGGTGCACGATGAAGAACGAAGTGGGCGTCCATCTTTGGTTACAGAAGAACTGGTTCATGCGATTGATGGCAAACTCCAGGAAAACCGCAAGTTTACAATCGCTATGGAATTTCCCCAAATCTCACGACCAATAGTTCATGACATTTTTACCGAAAAACTGAAATTTCGTAAATTTTGCTCACGTTGGGTGCCAAAGATTCTTACTGAGCAACTAAAAACAAAACTGATGGATAGTGCACTTCATTTTTTGATCCTACAGGGATTTGGCTGGGACGTGTTTGACCACCCCCCGTACAGCCCTGTCCTCGCGCCTAGCCACTTTCATCTGTTTTTTGCATATCAAATCTTTCGTTGGTGGTGAACACTTCAACAATGAGGAAGACCTGAAAGAAAATGTTTCCAACTGGTTGAAGGCATAGGCGGCAAACTTCTATGAAGAAGGTATACAAAAACTTGTGCCTCGCTGTGACAAATGCCTGCCAAATTTCGGCATTTATGTGGAAAAGTAGTTTAAGAGTTGCAGAATTTTGTGCAATAAATAATTTTTCTCTACTGTACACAATTTAATTTTATTACCAAACAGAACATACTTTCTGGACATACCTCTTTTTAAACCTGTGACGTGCATATTGTAGGAAATATAATAAATTTCGTTCCATTTCGCATATTATTACACTATTCTTGAACGCAATTGTAATTTCTCTGCAATACAAGGAAATTGAAGTTGGTGAAACAAAATCCAGAAATGTGGCTTTCAATGAAATATATTGTAACAGCCACCTGCACGAAATTTGCATGTAATTTGGATACAAAAACATTAAATAGTTAACAAAAGCACTTTATGACTAGACAATAGGGCATCGGTGTGCAACTGAATAATTTATACGGGAGTAGAAAAAGTTACGTGAGTGCAGCATGTATTTTTTTACGAAATTTTCTCAAATATTTTACATAAAATACAAAAACATGTCAAGCGTGTGCAACATTTAAGTTGATTATTGCACAGATTGGGTGCACTGAAACCTCGGAGAGTGACGTAGCTTATCTTGAACGACCACACCTTTTCCTGAGAGGAGCGGCGCTAGCTCCAAAACGCACCCTCGGGGGCTGGGACTTTGTCATGAATATTCAAGTGCCCTCCCTAAGAATGGCGTCCGATATTATGTTGTGGTGCGCCCAGGATTACGTTCCTGGGACGCCGCGCTGAGATCACTTTCAGCTTGGGCGAAAGTGTCCACAAAAACTCTCGTCAACAGAATTACGGCGTTTCCCAGTTTGAAGACGGCAATTGTCTCTGTGTTACAGCTGCCCGGAACAAATTATATAACAATAATGGCAAACAGAAAGGCATCAGTTGCCTCGTTCACAAATTATTTATTACTTTCTACAAAATCCTCTTCATCCTAAATGAACTCAAAATGTTAATATACATATGACGTACTTTTCGTTAAAGAATACAAAATATGTCGAACAAAGTTAATCATTTTCGAAGCGTTTTTTATGATTGTGGAGACATATTTTCTTTGCTAACGATGCTATAAATTGCAGGATCATATCCGCGCCGCCAGTGTGCCGGAATTACGTTCCACAGGAGTTCTTGTCTATGTAAGTAAATCATAGGGCTGTCGTTTTTAATCTTTATAACCTTTATTGTACCCTTCTTATATCTAAAATGAAAATTGTAACTGTATATTAAAAGTTTATCTTGTTTGATTTTATTTATATTATCACCATCAATTTAATCATTTATTAATTTGTAATTATAATTTTGTAAAGTCCTGCTTTATACTTGTTCAACAGTTTCAGGCATTTTAAACTGAGCCGCTCAAAGTCTACTAATCTTCACAAATACAACTTTAAATATATAATAAAATAAATATAAATATATATATATATAAATATATATAAATATATATAATATATAAATAGAAAAAATAAGTATATATATTACGCGATAACATGTAAGTAATTAATTAGTTGCGCAGGCACAAATACGTTCCTTCTCGGATCACGTCTGTCCACTGGGACAGTCAGTCCAGCTGTGTGACAATCCTTTTCAAGCAACTCTGTTATTCACACACCTACTCATATCGATCTTTTGTTAAATGTGAACCTTTGTGTCTTTTCTTAGGGTCATCAGTTACTAAAGAGGGGTCGAAGAAGGCCACTTATATTTAAATGTCCACCCTGGGACCGCCTGCGATGATAACTTTTCCTCCTCATAGTAAACTGCTAACTCAACAAACATACTGTTTCACATTTAAGGAATATTTCCAATGTTCATATCTAATTTACTGAATCTCTAAGTTCGGTATCAACTCTTTTCCCTTATTCTAGAAAATCATTTTATAAAATTTTCTGTTGACATTGAACTTCTTACAAAGTACCTCCCATTCGGCTGCTTTTAACCCAATCTGGCATTAGGAGACCCTATTTATTTTTCATACAGAATATTCTCAAACTTCTCTTCCATTGGATATTTCCTACATTTTATGCTGTTAGGTTGTTATTTTTATATATCGTCACTAAAAGAATGAACAAAACTTTATTTCTAATTTTATTGCACAAAGTAATTGGAAAACGATACTCTCGTTCGTTCTGAAAAACTTACAAATTGTTTCCTGACAAACACTTTGCACTGTCATCATATGGCATTGTTGTGCTGCCGCGACAGGCCGGAGCCGGGCGCGTGGGCAGGAAAGAAAGAGACAGAGAGAGCCTCAAGAGTGGTCTACTCTAGGTCTATTGTTGCTGCCCAGAAATTTCTCAGAAGGCCTGCTACATTGTAGAAGCAATGGCTAAGAGGTATAAATACCCCACAAGGTGTTAGAAGCGGCAGTCGTTTATTGATTATTGCCGCAGTCGACGATTGAAGTGCACCGCAGTGATTTCATTCATTTTTTTCGTGAAGAATGGCACCGAGGCTGCCTTGAAGACAGATGCTGGTCAATTTCACGTAGTTTTACTGCAGCAAAATTTGTTCTAAATTTCTGCAAGCCAGAGTTCCAAATCTACGTAACCCACGCTGTCACAGTATTCTGCCTTCCGAAATTTTCTTTTCCTTTTTGGTAAAAGCTCAGCCACCGTACTTTTACTCATGTGCTTAAGAATATGTTTCAAACTCAACCACTGAACAGTGTAAACTACATCTCATATTTAGATGTGGCTTTGTCTGTCTATTATCATCCTTAAAAACGAAGAGTAATATTTATCTTGTGGTAACCAGTGACGCTTGCGTCCAGATTGTCGATTCAATTTCCATCTACTACTGTTCCGGATACTGACTTTTTTGTAGATTATTTTATGATTGATAGCCGAAGGGCCTTACTAGCGTCTTTGTGGTCTGTGCCCTGTAGCTTTCTGTGATTGCCTTAATTCATCCTTTTCTTCTGAGTGATGGTAGCCATAATAGGTATCCTGCAGGTCACAGGGTTATCCTTTCAGTTTTACCACATACACATCAATAATTTACCTTAGGATTTCACAAAACGTTACTGAGAAACACACCAACCGTGAAGAGAATCCTCAAACAGAACATTTTTCCCTACATTCTCCTATGAGATGGTTTATGAGATACTGGTCACAAAGAATTTGTACTCTTGATCTAATAAACATCAAAATGGTTTAGGAAATATAAACATTACTATATATTTCACGTAATTTAGACACGTATAAGTTTTAGTTGGATATTAAAACTCCAGCAACAGGAAATGCTTCTCTGCTATACTTGCTTGCCTCCACTGTTACAGTTGTCATGGAAACGGCATGCTGAAACTTTTCTCCACTACCCAATTCAGTTTACTGTTTCCTGACACTTGCATTGGCTTTCTCTATATTTATAGGTATTGAGTTTCAAAACTACTTGGAAGAGTTTGTAGCCCTGAACTAGGTTGCAGAGTTTCGGCAGATTTATTTACTTAATTTAAAATTCTCAGCTTCAAAACCACCAATATTAAGCTCAAGGAAAACAATATCACGTTTTAAACATAAATTAATTTAATTTTAGTTAGAGAATTTACATATAAACTCTTGACTTCTCTACTAAGTAAAATTTCTATGCAGAGATGGATTCTATGTAATGGCTCTTAAAATTCCATTCTCTTTGAATGACCAAGATATAAAACAAACACTACTTCTTATTTCAGAAAGGATAAATACGACTATATGAAGATACTTGCTTTGATAATATTCATTTGTTTTGCATTACCATTTTCATACGAATCTCTCATGTTAACCAATTATGCGAAAGATATCTAAATTGAAGTTTATTTAAGCGGAAATTTCTGAAATATTAAAATATACACACTTTTCATTAAACATTTTAATCGTGTGTTTTTAATCAATATAGTTCGTTCGAACTATTTTGACCAATACAATTAAAAAAAAAAAAAAAAGAAATATCGTGGAGGCCATGCTTGGCAATCATTCGTATTGTATCCTTAAAAGATACAACTTAAATGCACACTTAAATAAAAATTTTATATAAATCGATTTCTCGTGCTGGACGTACAGTGTTAGAACACTCGTACCTATCCCGCCTCAGTATCGTATGTGGTAGCGTGTCTACTTCACGTTTAAAAAGTCCCGAGTTCTAAACTCGGTCACAGTAATCTGTATAAGACCTTTTTCAGGTTTTGCCCTTATTCTGGAAAGATGAACGTCGGACAACTCAAGTTCTAGGACCCTGGGCTAATTTGAGCATTATTTCACCCATTTCATTCATCATCCGATATGAACAACATTTTAGGATGTAAATTATAAATAAAAAAAAACCTGATCTGAAATAAATTTTATGAATCTACATTTGCTGTGGAGAAAATTTTTGTATATGCTTTATGGCTTACCTTTTATAAAACACAAGCTTGCTTAAAATGTAGAAGAATTCACTGGCTATTCTCAGAAAATTCAAGATGAAGTAAATTGAATTTTGAGAAAACAAAACATATCCAAAACGTTTCCTTGTAAAGGTATTGTAGCCAAAGGTGCAAGTTATTCTTCAAAATCTTCGTGTCTCATCTTCAGAAGGTACTAAAATTAACCACAACGTGTAATATTTATTCAACAATTTGATTTTGAATTACTCTTTCAAAGACAGTACGCACAGCATATGCAGGGACCATTCCTTTCTCAGGATAGATAAAAATTGTATTTATGGTATAATTTAGACATCAAACCTTTCGTTGGAATACCCTACTCCATCAGTAGCAGATCAAGTCGAAAGATGTTGCATTGTTTGACTAAAACAATGGAAATGTGAACTACTACATTAAAATGTATCATTTAAGTAATGAAAGACTAAATTGCTTTAGCAAATATTAGTGCCATAACTTTCAGATGAAATAAATGGTATATTTTAAAGCCATTAGCTGTCCTTTAAAATTTGATTCACTTGGGAGAAAATTGTGTAAATTTCAATCGCGATTAAGTAAACTTCACAAACTGTTTATAGAAAATTAAAGCCTTATATCTTATTCTGAATTTCTACGTCTTAAACGTAAGGTATTATATTTGTATTATTAAAGAAACATTCTAGAAAACATATGGTGAAATTTTCCACATGTGGTACTGTAAAATGTCGTGAAAGAGTGTTCTGTAATTTCTGTGTTAAGATAAATAAATAAATAAAACCTGGTGCGACCGGCCTAAGAGGGCCAAGTCCTACCAACCCGACTGCCGGTCTCACGCTCACTTACGCATGGCAGAGGAGGACGATCATCCAACCGATACGGGGAGGAGATGTAGTCAGCATCTCGGCATCCCCCAGCCGGAACGTTGGTTTTCGTGACCAGGGCCGCTTACCTAACATAAACTCCTCACTTTCCTCACGATGCTGAGTGGGCACCGGTCCTCTACCCAGGACTTAAACTGCACATCCCATGTGTGGGATCGAACCCGGGGCGCTTTCCGTGACCACGGATCAAGACATGCTGCCTTAGCCCGCTACGCCACGGGGTATCAATAATGGTTGGGTACAATATAATACATTCATAACATCTTACCTAATTTGTGACAGTCTACAGCATCTGCGTCATTGACAAATCTTTATATCAATTCTAAGAAACATCTTATCTACAATTATAGACTATGGGATCTTTCTCGCGGTGTACAGATATATGTGTGTGAAAATTAGACAACAATTGCACTAATGTCTAAAAATTCAACAGAAGCTATAGTTTTTGTATTATTATTTTTTAAGATTTAACTTATATACTTTAAAACGGTTAGGTCATATTGGACAATGGATTAATGAAATGGGTGAAAAAATTGCTCAGGGCCCATAAAGCTTAGGGTTACCGGACATTCATCTTTCACGATAAGGCAAAACCCGGGAAAATGTTATCCAGATAACTCATCCTGGCCAAAATTCGAATTCGGGACTTCTTCAATATGAGGCAGACACGCTGACACCTACGCTACGGAGGTGGGCTGGAGGCTAATAAATGGCCTATTTGAAGAGAGTTGTGGACTGCAATAAATTTATGGTTCAAAATAAATGTTACCATAATAACAATGCTTAGTGATCTTAGCCACCCTGCCTATAAGGAACTGTTTTTCAACTCTTAAATTTCCTGGTTTGTGAGTTCTTATTCATTGGAAGAATGGAAACTACACTTCTAACTAAACTTATATTACGTATGATTTTGTATATGAAACTTGTCTATTGTAAAATAATTTATCTCTTAATCGTTTATTTACAAAATTAATAAATCTTACCAGTTAAGTTTTGAAGAAACAGACGTTTTGCTAAGAATTCTCCAGTTTTAAGTTAAGAGGCTTCCAAGTTTATATTCCAGTGAACATGTACTTACAAGTAGATAGTAGAAAAAGTAGAAACCAATATATTTTAAATTAAAGAAAGCTAAAGTAACCGCAGGCAATCTCGGTACAACCAACACTTCCGATTCAACTCTTTAGAAATCGATACAGAACAATTTTCATTATCCATTGCAGGAACAAAAGACAATCGTATCTGAACTATAGCCTATTGTGTGAGCACTATTCATTACACCTGTGCACTTAAGTTGATTACAAATCTACGTAAGCGCAGACACATACCGGGCGTTCAGTCATAACCGCACCTCTCCCATTTTATTATAAATTAACGCAAATTTTGAAAATAAAAACTAAAATATTAATACCTATATGTATTTAACTTTTCGGAAAAACATGATATAAATATGAAGCACAAGAAGGTTTCTATAGATATAGTCAACATGAAAAATTCAGTGCCATGCCCGGGATTTGAGCCACGGATCTCCTGGTTTCCATTCAATCGCTCTTACCCATTGAGCTACTTGCCGCCATGACATTAAATTCTTCATCTGACTCATATATTTCCCCGGAAAATTTAATGTCATTGTGGCAAGCTGGCCATGGTAGCTCAATGGGTTAGAGCGACTGGACAGAAACGAGGAGGTCCGCGATTCAAATCCCAGCCATGGCATTGAATTCTTCATGTTGACTCTATCAAAAATCTTGGCCTATATATGGCTAGTATAAATCAATTATTAATTTCACCAATTAACTAAAATAATAAGAGTTAAATGATGAAGCCTAGACTCAAGTACTTAGGATAGTAAGTCGCCACAAACGGCGTATCTCGAATGCGAGAGTCCCTGGTGGTTTATCAGGGAAATATATGAGTCAAATAGAGAATTTAATGTCATGAAGGCTAGTTGGCAATGGTAGCTCAATGGGTTAGAGCGACTGGACGGAAACCAGCAGATACGTGGTTCATATTCCAGCCAAGGCATTGAAATTTTCATGTTGACTCTATCAAAAATGTTAGCCTATGTAGGGCTAGTGTGAACAAATTATTAATTTCCATCTATGCACTAAAATAAGAAGGTTTCTATGTTTGGCTTAAATGTATGCAGAAAGATGACTAAAAAAACAGATGGGTTGCAGTCACGTGATTGTCTCTCCACACTCTTCTGAAAATTGTTCTAACAAACTTAATAGACAGAAACATTTGTAGAACTGTCAACGTCAAAAAGACGAGGACACCAGTTACTGACGAAAATGTGCAAGAAGTGAACAAAGTACTTCTGGAGCATCACCAGTATCAGAAACACAGACCAAAATTATGACTAAACCAGTCGTGAAAATTGCTTACTCACACCCAAATGCTTCTATGTGATTTCCGTGGCAAAAACAAAAGAATTATATTTTCTCAGCCACCTTATTGTCATTTGCAACTTCTTGAGACAAAATAGAATGCTGGAGTAGCTTAATTCCATAAACAAAAGGAGTTGCAGAAGTGTTTGCAAAATTAAAAAAAAACAGAAATGTTTGCATGGATTCCATTATATCTTGGAGATTAATTTGTTTGGCTCAAATTTTATGATGAATAAATAAATAAGATTCATTAATAGGAAACACAGTTCATATTGGAAATAATCATTTCCTTCAAAATAGCCGTGTATAGCCTAAGGTTTGAATGAGTAGAACCAGATTGAAAAACTCAATACCATAGCCGGGATTTGAACCACGGATCCTCCGCTCTCCGTGTGGTTGCTCTAACCGACTGAGCTACTATGGCCAACATGCCGATATGATATTAAATTCTCCAACTGACTCATATGTTTCCCGGTAGACAACTAGGGGTTCTTATATGCTATGAGACATGCACCTTTTGTGGTGACTTACTATGCTGTAAGTACTCAAGTCCCAGGCTTTCTAATTAGACCACAATGTTATTCAGGTAAATTGTTGGAAATAATCATTTCTTCCACACTAGCTGTGTGTAGGTAGCCTAAGATTTGAATGAATAGAGCCAGACTGAAAAATTCAGTGCAATAGCCGGGATTTGAACCACGGATCTCTCGATCTCCGTGCAGTTGCTGTAACCAACTGAGCTACTATGGCCAACATGCCGACATGACCTTAAATTCTCCAACTGACTCGTATGTTTCCGGGTAAACCACTAGGTGTTCCCATATGCTGTGAGACACGCACCTATTTCTATTAGGAAGTCTGTTAAATAAAGAACGATCACACTTTTTTTGACAACACACCTTTACTTATCCTCATAATTTTGATGCTTCTTCTCAAAATGGTCTCCCCTGAATACGATACACTTGTCTCAGTGTTTCTGCCAGTCTTCAAAGGCATGCCGGAGACCATTTTTTGAGATATCCTTCGAAATCGCCTCCGCAGCCTTCACCACTGCTTCTGATGATGGATAATGCCTCCCACGAAGGCGTTTCTTCACGTTTGGTAAGGGATGTACTTCACGTTGATTTTTGCAAGATATTCAGCAACAACATTGACAATATGCGGCCCTGCATTATCGTGGTTCAGCATCCAGCCTGCTTCATGGAAATGTGGTCCTTTGCCCCTGACATGGACTTGCAATGTTTTAGGGTATCTCTGTAGTATTTCCCAGTTACTGATGTATGTGCAGGTACAACATGCCACTCCATGAATATCAAAGAATGAGATGACATAACTTTCCCAGCAGAAGCAACCACTTTTGCTTTTTTGGGGGTTGGTGATGAAGGAGATTTCCACACTGAGATTTGCTGTTTGTTCTCAGGATCAAAATGGTTTAGCCAAGTTTCGCCAGCAGTGGTTACGTCTGAAATAAACTCGGAATCTTCCACTAACATCAACTCTAACTGCATGTTACCTCCATTACAGCTGTAGGCGATACTTTTTTTAAATTTACGGACACTGAATGAAATGGGTAAATGATGCTCAATGCGCCCGGGGTCCATGGAGCTTAGAGTTGTCCGACATTCGTGTTTCAGGATAAGGGGAAACCCCGGGAAAAAGCCTTATCCAGGTAACTCAACCTGACCGAACTCGGGACCTCTTGAGCGTGAGGCAGACATGCTAGCATCTACGCTACCGAGGCGGGCTTAGGTGATACTGAACATGTCTGAACTTACCTGGTTCTCACAGGCGGGAACCAGGAGTACCAGCAATGAAACTACTACGGCGTGTTTGTTTCACATTAAGCTAACAGAATATAATAAGATTGAATTTTTGTGAGAAAAATTATGACTTTAAAAAATCATGATCCTTCTTTATTGAACAGCCCTCGTATTTTCCTATTATTTCACAATTCTTGTTATTTTTATGACACTTCATAAGTGCAACAGATCTGACATTAATATCAATTTCTCTGCACTATTATTTATTTACTTCTTTACTACGTAGAGGAAATATGGTGTGTTGTCTCAAAGCAGAACTATCCTATTGTACGCAAATATGATGCGAGAATGAGACAGACAAAGATTCTTTAATGAACATAAGAAGAATTTGTATGTTTCTAGTATTACTCTGCTATGTTTACAACAGGAGCGTTCTGGTTTCAGACAGATTTTAACAAAGGAAATAAACATCTCCGCTAATGTTTGTTTGTAAACTAGCGGTCCTATTTAGTTCACGAGTTTTAACAGGAAAGCTTTTGCGCTGAAACGTTTACTACGGATATTTGACACGACTAAGATCAGCAAAACAGTAGAAGATCCTTTTCCGCAACAAGGAAATGGTCCGTGCAGAAAGAGAACACATCTATTATTCATTGTCTATATATAACTTTATACCACAATCTCCGTCCGCAGTTTCAGCGAAATCCTCCGCCGTAAATTAACATCCGTGGAAACAATTCCAGTTTAGGATATTGGTTGGTACGACTGCAGGTGTAGGAGCTCTGTGGTTTTGGTATGAGAATATTACACTCAAGTCAGCAGCGCTAAAGCTTGGCTAGCTTCAAGGAAAATGTCTACCTGCGAGATAAACCTTGCCTTATCTCCCGCTTATCTTGGGTCTATATATGAAGTAATGCATGCCATTTAAAAATGGTATACCTATCCAGATGTGACGAAAAATATAGTTTTTGAGTTCGCTCGGTCGATAGAGCACCTGCTTGCTGGTCGAGGGGTCCCGGATTCGATCCTCGGCGTTGGAGATGGGGATTTTTATCCTAAATCTACATTAACCTTTACATAAAAATCTTCATTATGGAGTTTCCTATAACAGATAAAAAGATTACACTGGGCAACGAAAAATAACTTTGAACGTTTGGATCACTTCATGAGGCAATTCCTGCTAATTTTGGGGTGAGAAAAACAAATGTGACAATGACAATTTTTTATTAGCTCTAGTTTCTATGATATACACAATGTGGAAGTACGAGGGCTGTTCAATAAAGAATGATCATAACTTTTTTACGGTCATAATTTTTCAACTAAAATTCATAGTTATTGTATTCTGTTAGCTTAATGTGAAACAAACATGCCGTAGTAGTTTCACTGTTGGTACTCCTGGTTCCCGCCTGTGCGAACCAGGCGAACAGGTAAGTTCAGACATGTTCAGTATCGCCTGCCGCTGCAATTCAGGTATCATGCAGTTAAAGTTGATGTTAGAGGAAGATCCGGAGTTTCTTTCAAACATTATCACTGCTGATGAGACTTGGCTACATAATTTTGATCCTGAGAGCAAACAGCAAAGCTCAGTGTGGAAATCTCCTTCATCACCAAAAAAGCAAAAGTGGTTGCTTCTGCTGGGAAAGTTATGGTCATCTCATTCTTTTATATTCATGGAATGGTTTATCAGCATGTTGTACCTGCACACACATCAGTAACTGGACAATACTACAGGGATATCCTAAAAACATTGCACGTACATATCAGGCGCAAAAGACCACATTTCCGTGAAGCAGGCTGGATGCTGCACCACGATAATCTGCGGCCGCATATTGTCAATGTTGTTGCTGAATATCTTACAAAAATCAGTGTGGAGTGCATCCCTCACCCTCCCTATAGTCCGGATTTAGCCCCATGTGACTTTTTTATTTTCCAACTTGAAGAAACGCCTTCGTGGGAGGCATTATCCATCATCAGAATCAGTGGTGAAGGCTCCGGAGGCGATTTTGAAGTATTTCTCAAAAAGTGGTTTCCAGCATGTCTTTGAAGACTGACAGAAATGCTGGGACAAGCGCATCGCATTCAGTGGAGACTATTTTGAGAAGGACCATCAAAATTATGAGGATGACTAAAGGTGCATTGTGACAAAAATGTGATCATTCTTTCTTCAACAGCCCTCGTATTACATATTGACGGACTGAGAGAAAAGGATACATTTTAAGTACATACATGCTAACAAAAATGAAAGTGTATTTGATTTTTATCTAGTAATTACATGCTAAGAGTTCTAAATTGCTGGAAAAATAGCAGATAGTAGTGTCTGAAGAGAATCGAGTGGCGGCCTATTGACTTCGTCGTCTTTCAGCATGACTCTTGTGATGGAGTTCCGCAGAATCCCTATACAAAGACCAACAGTAATCCGCAAGAATTACTTTATTCCAACGGTCCTGATATCTTTGTTCCATAACAGAAATGTCCTGATGGAATCCCTCCCCATGTTCATCACTAACAGTTCCACAACTAGGAGAGAAAAAGTGTAGGTGGGAGTGGAAAAAATGGATCTTAAGGGACATGTAGCATCCAAGGCTAGAGTATTTTTCAGGAGCACTGTTACCAAATGCTTTTAGTTGTTATCTACGGCATTTTGACAAGTGTGCCAACTCCCAAAATAAATTCCCCCAAATTTAAAATCTTCATTATAAAACATAGAATGTCACTTAATCTTCAAAACAAGTGCTAATCTATCATTTTTATGGTGATTTTTTAATTCAGCAGCTGGAGATACATGTAAATTCACTATTTTTAAGCCCGAAACATTTTCATTGTTGCCCAGTGTTTTCTATTTGCTGATCTTGGAATTTTATATTATCCGAGAAACAAGTGAATAGCTTTAAAACCTTTTAATAATGAGAAGAATTCATAAATTAAAAGCAGTATTAACACACTCCTATCTGGAAAATAGAAAATATATTTTACTCTTTTTCGCGTGCCAATGGAAAGGGCATAAATTTTAAGGTCACCATATACTTCCAAATATTTTACTATACGTCAGTCTGCTATAGGTATCTCTCTCTCTTTCTCTCTTGAACCAATAAAGATATGTAGACGAAAATATTGCTGGAAAGACTTAATCCCATTGGCCTGAAGCAAGCAGAAGAAAGTAACCTTTGCAGGAATGGTTTGTAGGAGCTAAAATAAATGTAGAAAAATATATTTGTAAGTAAAGAAGACTTTTGGAATGCCATTTTAGTTTTGAGATTATGATTAGTATATATAATACATTCTCACGCATATTTCATAATTAATTGAGGTTACAATCGCTGTTTATGAAATAAATATTCCTGTACATTTGTTTGAATTACTAATGCTAAGGAGGCGTGATCTTGTCCAAAAGTGGGTCGATGAAATCCAGGTTCTTTCGGAGAAAGGACGCGAAGTGGCTTACGCCTTGGGTGTGCGTCACCCGCAGAACCAAGTGTTGGATGGATCCACTTCAGATAATGAATTGACCTGTTATCGACGTTTTTCAACAACGGTAAATACAGGCAGCAACGCTTCAAGCAGATAGCTTCATGGTGGGAGAGAATCTATGAATATGCATGCTAAGGTTGTCACCATGTATAACCACGTCGGCTTACAGGTGGCCGTGAACTCCATCTGCGGTAAACACAGTTCCCTCGTCTTTAAAATAGCACCTCATAACGACATCTCAAAGATCACATCAAATCTTAACCTCAAGAACCAGCCTTGGAGGTTTGCCTCTGGATACTCAATCCACAGGAGCTTCTCTGTAGGGACGAGGGACCTTTTACACTGCATTATCTATCTGGGGTAAGCAAAGAAGGAATTGCACTGGACCTAAAAAGGAAATATCCAATTTTCACCAGAAATACCTATATATATTGAGATTCAAAGAACAGCATTTTTAGGAAAATTTTGCAAGTGTGAGTGGTGTGCATGTGTGTATGTGTGTGTATGTGTGTGTGTGTGTGTGTGTGTGTGTGTGTGTGTGTGTGTGTGTGTGTGAGATTGGTATCTATCTGTGAAGACTATAACAATGGTTGAACACCAAACCTTGTACTTTAGTTAGACAATCTTCCAACGGTACGACATAGGGTCACTGTGAATTTGTCAATTATGCCTGGGCCTGCTCACTTAATAACTTGCAGTCATTGACTATTCTCAATCACAGTCAATTGTCAACAGTATGCCTTGGGCATACATGCCTACATCACCATGGAAGTTTGTAGTATTTTTGTTTACTTTTAACATTTTGACGAAAGACTAAGAAAGATAACATGTTTAAGCACCAACCAATATCACTATTGCACAGTGTAAGTACAAAGAATGAGGGAAAATATTAATTTACGATGTACGTCCAGAATGTAAGCTCTGTTTGGTAATAAAATTAAATTGTGTAGCGATACAGAAAATGTATCTATTGCACAAAATTCTACAACTTTTAAACTACTTTTCCACAAGGCACAAGTTTTTGTATACCTTCTTCATATAAGTTTGCCGCCTGTGTCTTCAACCATTTGGATACATTCTCTTTCAACTCTTCATCATTGTTGAAGTGTTGACCGTCAAGGAAAGATTTGAGATGCAAAAACAGATGAAAGTCGCTAGGAGCGAGGTCAGGGATATACGGGGGGTGGTCAAACACGTCCCAGCCAAATCCCTGTAGCATGTTTTTCGTCGCATTTGCAGTGTGTGGTCGTGCGTTGTCGTGAAGAAACACAACACCCTTTGACATCGCAAATTTGCCGATAAATTTCAATTGGTTTCACTTTCCTAGCATTCTGAAAACGAATGACAGATCTGATTTCACAAGCGGCGGAATTTTCAATCAACACCGACATTGTAAACAAGCACAAAAAAGCGTACGTGACTGTCGGCGATCTCACAATGGCACACGTTTCGTCTCCTTGATACAGAGCGTCTACCGCGCATGTGTGGAACTGCGATTGCAGCGCTGCAGCGGAGATAAAGTGAAACAGAACTTACTTTCTGGACGCCCCTTGTATAATTGTACATTTATTTTAATTATACTAACCGCTACTTTGTAGGAATTCAATTAACCTATAATTTTGTAGGAATTCATATTTCTTAAGACACAAAGGTTTTCTGGTTTACCAAAGGCTATTCTTGGCATGGAAAACATTTCACCTTATAATTTAAAGATGCTATAATAATTTGTATTAAAATATTGTAACGCACCTCCCCTTGCAGGCGGAAGGTTACTAGATGTCGATATATTTTAGGAAGGGGTACAGATATACGATCGCTTGGAGAGGAAACGCAGGTAACCGTAGGTATGTCATAACTGAAGTACTACTTCGAACTTACATTAGTTCAATGTCTTCCCAAACATCCTCTCGGACATTACCGAGGAAACTGCCTCAGGCGGTTTCGTATGTGGCCCGATTCGGGAGGTCCGGGTTCGACTCCCGTAACGGACTTACCTAACCCAAGGGCTTTTTTGTGGTTTCCTGGATCGCCATAAATGCTGGGTAGATTAAGGCAGGGCTACACTGAATATTTGCCGAAAATGTTGAAGATCAATGAGTTTTCCTTTCTGGCACATTTTGGTAGCTTAGAAGGCATGCTATATTTATCATTTGCATCATTTTAGGCCACGACGTGACAATTTAAAGAGGCCTTTAACAATTATTAAAAGTAACAATCATTACTTTTAAATTAATTTTCTGAGAAACGTTCTTCTAACACTTTTCAGTATACAAAATGCCTCACGCTTTAAATTTTTCATTTAACTTGGTGAAACTTACAGGTTTGGTCCATAAACTGTATATCAAAAACTTCATATTCCCACTTTTTGTTAATGCTCATGTTTTGAAAATTTTATGGTGTTAATAAAAAAAGTTAATATTTTCTAAATTTAGAGAGCTACCACATTGAAAATATTTTAGAGCAAATGCTACAAGAATATTCCAAAAATAAGAATGTGGATCTTTTTAAAATTGCCCTGTGCTACTCAAACACAAAAATTCAACTTAAAGGATCAAATATTTTGGCACGTAGAACATTTTATATAGCCAGTAAATTTTACAATATTTTCAGAAAATATAATTAATAATTTATTAACTATTTGGTGAAACAATATGAAAATTTGTAGGCAAGTTTAAAATGATACGCTAATTGTGTGGCTAACTTTGCATACTGATAGGTTTATTGTTATGGAAGTTGCCTTGTTTTAAGTCTACACTGAGAGGGGTCTTACTTGCCTTAAAGCCCCTGAGTTTCCTGTCCCTCCATTTTACCTCAATTATCATTTCATATCATCTTTCATGTGATGGTCTGTTTTAGGTACGAGGGCCATGCCGAAAGTTTTTAGCAGCGCTAAGACGGAAAAACAGACAACCATGGCATTATTGTAGTTTCAAAGAGCGATGTTTTTTGAAGTTGGAGCATGCGTGTGGCGGTCCCCCCACCACAGGGCCATACGTGGACAGCAGCTAGTGTTGAGTCAGACACGGTGCAAGATGGATCTGCCGCGCCGTGATCTCCGAGCGATGACTACAAAAAGAAGTTAAATGCAGAAGAATGCCACTCTTCACTAGTATGTGTTTTTGGTGACTGTGTTCTATCTAGGGCCATGTTGGAATTGGTTCCGTGAATTTTCAAGGGGCAGGGAGTCTCTTGAAAATGAACCTCGTCCTGGTCGCCCCGCAACGGCAGTGAGCCAAGCAAATGTTGATGCTGTGAGGAAAACGATCCAAGAGGATGCTCATCTCACATTTTGCGAAATTGAAGGGACCCTAAGTATTGGGTCGACTGCAGCACAGACCATTGTTCATTATTATTTAGGTCTAACCAAGAGTTGTACGCGTTGAGTGCCACATTCCCTGGCAGAATCCCAAAAGGATGCAAGAGTGGATTGGTGTAAATTTATGCTTGAAAATCTTGACTAAGGATAGTCCAAAGACGCAATATCATCACAGGTGATGAAACATAGTTGTACCATTATGACCCCGAAACCAAGAGGCAGTCATCAGTATGGTGCTTTTCACGTCAGGAACCAGCCACGAAAAATCGGAGAACTAGGAACTCTGGAAAGAAGATGGTGGCCACCTTCTTCACCAAGATAGGTCATCTCACCTCTGTGACCTCGGATATACGCCGTACAGTCACTCCAGAGTACACGTGACTGAATGTCAGCCGAAAGTCTTTGCAACATGGAGGTTAAAGCATCCTAAGATGAAGATTGGGCATCTTCTTCTGCTTCACAATGCCTCGTCACACACGGCTGCCAGAACGATGGACTCCCTGGAGAATTCGAAAGTGCAAGTCTTACCTCACCCATCCTATTCACCAGACCTGGCCCCACGTGACTTTTTCCTGTTCCGAAAGACAAAGGAAAAACTATGGGCAGATTTTTTCATTCAATGAAGACGCTATTGCAGCGTACCACAGTTCTCCATGTGACATCTCTAAAGAATTTGTATTGAGACTTTTCCTATGTGGGTTGAAAGGATGGAAAAGTGCATCAGTTCTCGTGGAGAGTATTTTGAAAAGTTGTAATAGTTTGTGAATAAAATGTATTTCTGAATCTCTGCTAAAAACTTTCGGCATAGCCCTCGTAAATGTCGGCGGATGTCTCGTTGCTGCTTGGTAGTATAATCTGTTCCTGGTAAACAGCTTCATCATCTGATAGGACAGTCTCCGATCGTGGAGCCGGCCTGGTGGAGTTTTGATTCCACGTAGGAGGGATACCGGTTGTATTAGATTGCCAGGGAGTTTCAAGCTGGTAAACGGTAGGAACCCTGCTCTCTGCAATGTCATGGCTCCTTGGAGTGGGCCGCTGTCTCCTCTCACCTTATCCTTCCTCCTGGGGATACCCCACTTGGAGTACGATATAGGTACAAAAGATTAGTCTGGTCGACGTGCCGAATCCCCTCTGTAAAATTCCATCGTATCCTTTAGGAATAGGGAGGATGCTTAGAATTTCCCAGTTCTATATGTGAAATAAATTGATCAAAAACTGACATACTTACATACATACATTAAAAGCTTACATACATAGACATGAATATCTTTGGCAGATGCGAATTTCAAAGTGTCAGTCCATGTCTAAGTGCCGCAGATTCAAACACAACACGAAACCTGGGGTTTATAAATCAACCGGTGTCTACGTCACGCGAAAGTGGAATGAACTCTTTAACCGTCAGCGAAAACCAGTCACATATTAAATAACGAACGCCAATGAACATACAACTCAGCTTTTTGATAGTGATTTGTCTTCCAGGATTCATTCTTCACCTAGGCTGTCTTTTTTAGAATAAATTTAGGATAATCACCACAATATCAGATATTAATATGTGTACAGTATATTACTAATAAAATACATTTATTGAATTTTCTTTGACAACTCTGAGCCTAAGCAGTTTGTATGAAGATCTGAATCATTGAATCTGCTGGTACATAGCGTTTTATGTAATTTTCGTTTATATTCTGGTATAAATACCTTTTTAACTATTACCTGGATAAGGTTTTTCCGGGGGTTTTCCTTGTCCTTCAAGACGAATGTCAGGTAACTCTAAGCTCCATGGACCCTGGACTCATTTGAGCATCATTTCACCTAATCCATTTACCGTCCGATATGATAACGTTGGAGGACCTAAATTACACACAGAAAACTGTTATCTTCTCCCTAATGATTTATTAGATACAGCTTCCTTTACAAGCATTAAGTCATTTGTAGATTATCATGAATCGGGCGGGATGGCTCAGGCGGTTCCATGTGTGGATCGCATTTGAGAGGTCCGGCTTCGATTCTCGTGGCCAACCTATATCACCCATTGGGTTTTTCGGGTTTTTCTCCAGGCGAATGCTGGGTTGTTAAATTGCATCCTCAATTTAATCTCCATGATCATTTCAAATCATCTCTCATTTGTTGGTTTCTTTAGGGGTAGAAGTATCGCTGGGTGTCTCGGCGGTGCATGGCAGGATGATATACTCTTGGTAAAACATCCTTCTCGGCAGGACAGTCTCCTGTCTCCGGTGCCCGGTCTGATGAGGCCATTTCGGAGCACAATAGGGTAGGATGCCAGTTGTTTTGCCCTGCTGGGCAGATTCGAACTGATAAAGTCGTAGCGACCCTGCCCTCTGCACTGTCGTGGTTTCTGGGGACGACCTCTGCCTCCTCTAGTTCATCCTTCTACCCGGATTCCCCACTTGGGTGCATAGGTACAATATACCAAGTTTGGTCCTCCGTGTCAAATCATCTCCACCGAAGCGTAGTCCAGTACAGTTGCTATCTTCTTCTTTTACGGATTAGGTATTTGCTTGTGCCGATCTGAAATCTATTCAGCCCAGCACTTTCTTGGTCTTGATCTTCTTCCTCTCTTTATATTTCAGTGTTATCTATGGTGTCTATCTCTGGCGTTCTTTGTAAGTGCTCTATCCAATTGTTCCTCTGTTCTTCTACATATTTGCTCAAAAAGTGGATGTACTTTCAGTTCTTCTCTAATATTCTCATTTATAATATGCTCTAGTCTTGTACAAATTCTAACACCCCAGAGGAAGTACATTTCCGCTGCTCGAATTTTGATTTTGCCTTTTTCTTTTAGGACCCAGACCTCAGTTCCGTACATTGCCACTATTAGCGCCCTTTGTAGATAAAGTGCCTATTTACAAATGCACTTCGCAAATAAGTAAAGTTACTGTTTGATTGTGAAGTAAAACAGTTAAAATTGCTTAAAATTTTATTTTTAAACATTTACCTTTGCAAAGTTAAACTGCTTTGTACAAGAATGAATAGAGAATATGTGTGACTGCAGCACTCCCATTTTTTTCTATTTCTTTTTTCACGCTCACACAAAGGTAACTAAATTTCAAAACCATCATATAGCGTTAATTTTGTTATCATATGACACCGAAACGTGTACTGAGATAATTTATATCTTTAAACTATCATTCTGATTAACCTGTTTTGATTTTAGCCTCGAAAGAGAAAATTACTATTTTTTATTTGTTTTATGATATTATTTAAATTTTAAAACCATTTAAAGAATATTTAAAGTATTATAATTTTTAAGTAAGTTCAAGAAGTTAAGTTATAAAATAAATAAATAGGATGTCTATATGGGTTGCTACGAATGACGTAGACAAAACTGTGTGGTTGCTATGGGGAAGAAATTTAACAATTCTTATTTAAGGACGCTGGGACTTTAAGTTTGACCTTCGTAGAGGCTGGACGTAAATGATATATCCTGATCATCGAAGAAGTGGGACGGTTAAAGGAATATTATAAGTCTAATTATGTTATAACGGTTTGTGTCAATTTAATCAAGAATTAAAATCAATATATTTGAAGAAAAAAAATCCAGTAATTTATTTCACGAACTTCCTATATATAAGGAAGAGTAAAGCAAGGCTGAAAAATTCAATGCATAGCCGGGATTTGAACCACGGATCTTCTGGCCTCTATTCAGCCGCTCTAACCATTGAGCTACTATGCCCAACATGCCAACATGACATTAAATTCTCCAACTGACTCTTGCTTTACCCGGCAAACCACTAGAAGTTCTCATAAACATATGAGACATCTACCTTAATGACGACTTACTATGCTGTAAGTACTTTAAGGTCCGGGCTTGATAGTTCGGACCACTATTAGGTACAGTTAATGGAAATTAATTGTTCTTTCACACTAGCCGTAAGTAGGACATGAAAGAGTAGAGCCAGACTGAAAAATTCAATACCGTAGCCGGCACGTTGGCCATAATAGCTCAATGATTAAGAGCGGCTAGACGGAGACCAGAAGATCCGTGGTTCAAATCCCGGCTATTGCATTGAATTTTTCAGTCTGGCTCTACTCTTTCACTGTGCGTCCTACACCCGGCTAGTGTGAAAGAACAATTTTTTTTCTATATATAAGGAATCTGATCATTGATTCTGTTAGGGGAGGTATAGAAACCCCTGCTACCGAGTTTCGACCTTATCGGACCGTCCTATTGTAAATAATTTCTTGAGGAGGAGAAAGACATCTATCCGCACTACACCTTAGGATAAAAATGATTATGTTAAGGCTGAAAATTCTTCTTTTAAATTAAATTAAAACCAAATTTAACGAACCTAATTTAAAACTGCTTATAATTTCTTAAAATATCGTCACAACTTGACGATACATAAAACATTATATAAGTATTCGTCTCCAAACCTGAAACTATTGTCATCATCATCATCATCATCATCATCATCATCATCATCATCATCGTCGTCGTCGTCGTCGTCGTCGTCATCGTCATCATCGTCGTCGTCATAGTCGTCGTCATCATCACCATGATCATCATCAACTATTATTATTATTATTATTATTATTATTATTATTATTATTATTATTATTATTATTATTATTATTATTATTATTATTATTATTATTATTATTATTATTATTATTATTATTATTATTATTATTATTATTATTATTATTATTATTATTATTATTATTATTATTATTATTATTATTATTATTATTATTATTATTATTATTGATACTTCATCATTATTATTCTGGGAGTCTCAAAATGTTTTTCCGCTGATACCTTAGTATAGAAAGTTTTGGTTTGTCTATTCTCGGTTCAAATACAGAGCTAATAAATGATTGTAAGAATAGTTTGTACAGAAGTGCGCGGAGTATCCGGCGCTTAAGATATTTTCTGTTACAAGAGCTGGTTGTTATGACTACCGAATTTATTTATTATATTGTTACGACAGAATTTGAATTTGTTTGTAATTTATATAACGATGCATATTTCTGATGCTAATGACAAGAACGGATTCTCACTTCGGCAGAGGATGTTTAAAGACTCTCCGAGACTTAGCTAGGTATCACCCTCACGTTATCCCACCCCGGATAAAAGACTGATGGCTTGGAGTTAAGTTGACCAAGTTGTTAAGTGTCTGCAAGCATAATATTAAAGTTTTCTCACACTTTACCTTTATGAACTTAAACCTTTTAGCGGAACTTGAGAGATTCAGTGCTCCCAACTTTGTCAAGTGTAGAGTTTCATTCTGCGAAGAGGGTCGAAAAAAAACTAACTCCATACTTCCGTTTACCAGCAATCCTATAGTAAGATGAACATCGGATATTGTCTACTCCTGCTTTTTGCGACGTAAGGAGGTATTACATTTCACTAAAACTTCAAGAATAAAAAATTCATCTTTCAAAAAGAAAATGTTCTCGCTTGTGCTTATGTGTGTTTTCGAAAAGCAGAAATATGCTGCTTGAATGACCATAATTTAATACTTATTTATGGAGGCTCTTTAACTGCTTTCAGTATCTCGTTCTATACTGCACGTCAAAGATCAAATAGTCCCCAACGACTTTCCCCTGAGATAACCATTACTATACTTAGAGTTTGAACCGGTGATTCCTAGAGCGACAGGCTGGATGTTTTACCTTGTCCAAGTGGGTCGATGAATAACGACGAGAAAAACTTGTGCCAACTCATCACTTGAAATTGTTTAGCATTCAAAACCAATAACAAAATATATTTGAAACTATTCATGTTACCAAAAATTATATTACAAGTATTTTGTGCCTTAACGAGCTTTTCATTCTTTTCTTATGTAATTCATTTTAATCTCCATCATTTGTATAATGGTCATTTAAAAAGAAGAATGTTTCGCTGACTATTTACAGAAATGTCAAGGCACAGTTATCTTTATTTGTAAAAAAAAAAAAAAAAAAAAAAAAAAAAAAAAAAACATGTTAAACCCGTCTTCCTTTAATCACAATAGGTAAACACAATTTTAATACATAAAGGTAACAAGAACGTTTTAAGTGAAGGATAGTTTAGGGTCGGAGATTTTCTTGAAAATCTTTCTATCGCATCTTTAGAGACATGGTATGGAACGTTTGGCATATTCAGCTAATATTTTGCCTTTCACATTCATACACGCCAACGTATACGAAATGATTTCTGTTTGCTGAATATTTACTTTGGACCTTAAAACATGTATTGTATTGAAATCTTGGCTTTGACTTTTTTAGGTGGCTGCAATACCTTTTCTACTTGCTATGTTTCATTATAAACAGGATCCGATTGTCTTTTGGTTTGCTTTCCGTGTAGGGAAATTTTAGGACATTATCTCCAATCTATATCTCACATTAAAACATTTTATATTTTCACTGAAACAGTTATAGTGATTTTGATAGCACTATGTTTAAGGTACATGACAAATAAAATGGATAGTCTACTTCGTAGAAGTAGCGGTAATATCATCTTCATTTTATTGGTTTTTGTATAAGTTTGTACAACTGGTAAACCTTTAAAATAATATAAATCCTAATACACAAATGGAGATATTAGAACACAGAGTGTATCGTAGCTTTAGTTGTAATGTTAGCCATTTTCCAGATATTTGCTCATATTAGTTTACTATCCTCTAGTATTTTATTCTTTTTGAATTGACAAATCGTATTTCTTTTATCTCTCGTGATATCTTTGAAAGAATATGAACATTTAGAATCAGACTAGCCACTTCTCAACTGTTATGAACCAGACAAAAACATAAGCTTTCCTGAAGAATGAGTAAACTCATGCGTCAATTGAATAGTAACACCAATGAATAGAAGAAAGCGGAACAGATGTGTGAGTGTGGACTCCAAAGCCACCACTAACACCACCAGTAATCGCCCTGGTCTGCAGCGCCTCTGGCGGCTGAAGAGGAACTATAGTAACTAAGGGGAGGAGGGGATGTCGGTGTCGCAGAAGTCATTTGTAACAAAACCGGAGCGGTTGAGAAATGGCGACCTCTAACCTAGCAACATATTTTACCATATTACACCGCCTTGCAAAGATTTTCCCTCTGCTTTAAAAGGAAGTGAGGCGAACTATCCATCACTTGATCATGTTGCCAACACAACAATATTAAACCACCAAAATTACTCTTAAGAGGATATCTGCATCGCTGCTGCGTTCTCCCTTTACTCTCAAATTTATTTTCTTGTCCTTGTAAGCCTCCACCCTTCTCCCTCTACTAATACTCTCTTTTATACTCTCCCCACCTCCATCGTCCTCGTCGATCTTTCACCTCTCCGTGAAACTTATATACTATGTGGTGCTTCGAGAATCTTTTTTTTTTTTTTTTCCAGAATTAGAAATAAACATTAAAGCGAGTAAATTTTCCTTTGTTTAACTTTTTATGTATGCAAAGTATAAAATAAATAATAAATTTTCTATTCAAAACCTGAATGCCCTACATCAAATCATTGCCCGCATCGGTAGCGTAGATGGTAGCATATCTGCCTCACGTTAAAGAGGTCCCGAGTTCGAATCTCGGTCAGGGTGAGTTACCTGTATAAGGCTTTTTTCGGGGTTTTCCCTTATCCTTACAGACGAATGTCGGGTAGCTCTAAGCTCCATGGACCCTGGACACATTTGAGCATCATTTGATCCATCTTATTCACCGTCCGAACTGACTTAATGTTGGAGGACGCAAAAAAAAAGTTCAAATCGTTTTTAAGTATTACAAGATATACCTATATATATATGTTTGTTAAGAAACATATTCCATCTTTTGGTTAAAATCTGTTAGCATTTATTCAACAAAAAATAATCAAATATGTTACTAACCAATAACACTTAGAGCATTTTTGTTATTATTTTACAATTGAATTCGGCTATCTTTAACACATTCTGAGAGGACGGGTACCAGCAAATATCATTCACAGAAAAACCTGTTCAAACAAAAGATGAGAAACCCCACTCGCATATATTTCTATAGAATGACTCCATATTATGATTTATGAAAAGTTAGGTGTTACTTTAGGATAGTTTTTTGGGTTTGCAGCCAAGTGATATTTCCTTCTACCAAGCTTTCAGCCATACTAACTCTGTGACCTTCTTCAGGGATATCTTGGCTGCAGGATATCCCTGAAGAAGGCCACAGAGTTAGGATGCCTGAAAACTTGGTAGAAGGAAACATCACTTGGCTGCAAACCCGAGAAACCATCCTAATGAATCAACGCCGAGAAAGCTTTAAATCTCTCATAGTTGTTACTTGTTTGAATTCTTCCATTAAAAGGAGAGCAGCGCTAAACATATTTCACTATCGCTTAAAGTTTTTGTGTTTCCTTTTGGTACTCAAAATATATTTAATTAAACCACTAGATAAACATGTATTACAGTCGCCACCATCTCAATGCACTGTGTGCACAGTAGGTCGTGCAAGTTTACCCGTCGTCCGGCGGAATAGTCCACCATGCACTCCGTAGCCTTCAGAGCAGTGGCGGAATGCCGATCTTGCAATTTAAATACACAATTGACTGAGCAACAATAATGATCGAATTGTAATAAGAAGCATATAATTTTTATATAAATTGCTTTAATTGTTTCTTTCATTATCATTCAACTATGTACCTTAATTTTAATAAGGAAACAAATGAATAATAAATTGATAGTTTAAACAAAATGAAAATAATTGACAATCTACTTACAATACAGCAGTATTAAATATCAGCTCGAAGGAAAGCAATAAGCACAACATATTATTCAGAAGTAGGACCTAGTTTTCTAGATTTTTGTTGTCTGTTTTAACACACTAGTTTTTCAAAATTAGGTATCAATATTTGTGCAGCAGCTAGTCTAAGTTGACATTTTAAGTTCTGATCTGACACTTGAATTCCGCAGCTGTTTTGTTTAATTTCATTAGCGAAAAGAATTGTTCGCATATATATTTACATATATGGATCCGAACATACTCAGAAAAAGAGCGGCATTTCTATGTAGTCGAGGATATGTATTTCTTGGAAAATGAGAATAGAAATCACTCAAACCAATTCTGTTTTGGAATTTATTTTTCATTCGACGATTGCATTGCAAATGGATATGTTCAAGTTGCAATTCAGATGGAGCATTATCAACATCTGTAGAGTAAGGCTCAGTAAATATTTGGAAAACTGGCTCTAATTGTACCATGTCTTGAAATCATTTCTGAAATTCTTGGTTCAACTCTCTTAGTATTTGAACATATTCTTGCAAGTCCATGACCTGATCAAACTGCTGAACTGTTGAGAACTTTGTGAAATGTACCAAGTTCTTTGAGGTTAACTGCATTTCCCATAAGGATAGTTTCATTTTGAATGCTCTGATACTATCACTTTCTAACACTCTTCCCATGAAGGTATAAATGTAGGAGTAGATGTCCTACGTGTCACATTACATTCTCCAACCGACATTATGTTTACGAAAACAAACCGCAAGAGACGAGACAACACTGCTGTCCAGTTCCACGTCTGGTTTCAAACTGAAGTCGCACGGCACTCGTGGCAGCGCACAGTGCTACGTCATTTGCTCTAGCACAAAATCGATCCACTTGGTAACCACTGAGGTAGTAGGTAGAACAATGATAAGAAAAACTTTTAAAAAAAGTCACAAAATCACAAAATATTGAATTTAAGAATCAAGTTTGCCATTTACACAACATTTGTTTTTGGTCACGTCACGAAGAAAAGATCTTTTTGTAAACATACTTATTTTTGGGTGTAGGGCCCTCAAATGATGTATTTCAAGTGAAAATGGGATGCCGAAACTTTAGTTTTAATATAATACCTGCCTTGTCTATCTGCAAGGAACACGATAAATTTAAAAAAAGAAGGACCTATTCATGATTCATTTGTACAGGCATGATACAACAGCGTAAAGTGGAGTGAGTCATTTTAGCTTATGGTAAAGGAAGCAAAGAAGTGTCCAGAAAATTCAGTGAAATGTCAGGACACGAATCCGTGACGGGATTAAATACGACAGAATGACGTTGTTGCTCGAACCCCTGTACCGGGAACAAAGGTCAGGTCAAACCACAGCGCTGTGCTAACGTTTGTATTCTGTCACCGCTGTCTGTGCATGTTTGAACAAGAATCAAATCCAAAGCATACTCTTCAAAATCTTACACTGTACTGTTTCACACATTTCATATCGACAGTCAACTTTTCCCGCTGCGAGTTACCATGGATACTAGCTCGACCACTGGTGTATGCCTAACGTAAAGTAAAGAATCATATCGTCTCCATAGTAACTAGAGACGAGCGAGTTCCAGGTAACTAGTTTAAAACATAATAGAACTAAAAAGGAAATGAGCTTGCAGTCCAGCGAGATATACGTTCTCAAGTGGGTTTATTACGATAGTGAAATAAAGCAACTGTAATAAGGCAAATACAGAAAGAAAAAACACTGTAGCCTACTTGAAACTGCTCCATTACTACTTTTCATATACTTTATCATTAAATGCGTATTAATATTATTAAGAGGAACATTGTGTGTATGTGAATGTATGGTTGATATGTGTGGGGAGGGGGTATGTGTAAGGTAAATAGAAAAACAACCTTAGCAATTTTGATAACTCTTTCGCAAATATGTGTGTGTGTGTGTGTGTGTGTGTGTGTGTGTGTGTGTGTGTGTGTGTGTGTGTGTGTGTGTGTGTGTGTACGAGGGGGCGTCGTAAAGGTGTAAGATGGAGAAAATTGAAGCTCGTAGTGAGAAGTTCCTGCATTTGAATGGAAAAGCTGCCCGGGAAATTCATGATGAGTTGACGTCTGTTTATGGAAATGATTGCCCATCGTATGACACTATTGTGATGTGGAAAAACTAATTTTCAAACTGGTCACATGTCCCTGACAAATGAACCAAGGGCTGGTAGACCGTTAATGACGGACGATGCTGTCACAGTGAAGAAATTGGAGTGTGAAATACTGGAAGACAGACCAGCAACTATCCAAATGATCATAAATGATACACATCTTAGTTATGGTAGTGTGTGGAAAATTATTCACGACGAACTGCACATATCTAAGGTGTCTGCACGCTGGGTTGCACGTTTGTTAACCTTTTTCCAAAAGCAAACACGGCGTGACCTTTCAAGAGAAGTGTTGATGATGTAGGAACAGGATTAAGATGATTTTTGTTCGTCTGGCAGCTATGGATGAATCCTGGATCTATCAGTATGATCCAGAGACAAAAACCATGAGCATGGAATGGAAACATGCCGATCCCCCCCTCCCAAAAAAGCAAAGGTGCAAAAGTCATCTGGGAAGGCCATGCTTTCAGATTTCTGGGACTGTCATGGAGTCATCCTTACAGATTATCTTGCCAAGGGTCAAACCATCACTGGCAGATGCTACTGCAATCTTCTGGACAAGTTACGAGGAGCTGTGATTAAGAAACGACGCGGCATGCTATCCAAAGTTGTTCGTCTTCTGGCTGACAATGCACCAGCTCATTCATCTCAAGTCACAGTTGACAAAACAAGGGAATGTGGCTTTTAAACCTTACAGCACCCGCCTTATTCACCCGATCTCGCACCAAGTGACTTTTTATTGTTCCCGGAAATGAAGAATCCGTTGGTCGCAGATTTGACAACACAAATGACGTCATTAATGAAGTGTAAGAGTGGTTTAAAGTGAATCCTGCAGACTACTACAATCAAGGTATTCGGAAGGTCAAGAAACGCTGGGAAAATGTATAAGTCTGGATGGTGACTACGTAGAGAAGAGCTAATAAGCACGTATCAACACAAACTCTCTATCACATTTTTTAAAAGGTGATAATTGAAACTTTACGACACCCCCTCGTATATACCAGATATATTTATATCTGTATACCATCACGCTGGAGCTATGAAAGTACATGTTTGGAAAGGCAGCGTTAACTTTTCTAGCGATATTTCCACCCACTCATACTAGTGTTGCTAAAAATGTATCACGGGAAAGCCCTTAAAAATATGTATAAAATTTTATGAACCTCGATACGTATTAGTTACTAATAAATATACACGTAGTTACTAAGGAAAGTCTGCTGGTTTTCGGTGCAAGTAACGGGGAAACTTCTTTAAATCTGTTGCTACCCTTAGAGCGGCAATAAAGGTTGTTGGCCGTCTTTGGTTACTGAGAGAAAGGATTTACCGTTTCTCCGGAGAATTTCAAGTTCAAAGTTTGAGCCAATCAAACTGAAGATGAAAATGAAGTAACGAATGGGAAGAAGAAACATTGGCTTCGGTTCGAAAATTCTGAAGCTTCCCATTGTAAAAAAAGCCAGTGTTGGGGTAAAACAGAGTTCGTCTGGTGAAATCATAAGCAAGGCGAACGTAGCAGCTCCAATTAGCGCGATATAATTTGCATCCGGTGAAGTACGACGTGCATCCCATGTTATTCTAATATTCACTTAAATATTTTGAAGCTGTAAGCAGTATATTTATATTCGTAAGTGGTTCGTTATTTAGTGCAAACCTACAGACATCCGTGAAGCTAGGAACGCCGATGCCAAAGAGTTATACATTTTATTTTACGAAGAATCCTGAGTAAAATAGCAAATTCCCTCTCCAACCACCGCACGAACTCTATAACCATTATCAGCAGTGGTGCAGATACTAGTTGAGGCGGTACCTGAGATCAAAGAGTCTCCTCAGCCACAACATCGACGAGTACGACGATAGGCAATATATCTCTTTCCTTATGTGCTAAGCATTGTCGTATAGGAAAACTCTACACCTTTTATGTTATTAAATAAACAACTGTGAAAGTCTAATATTTTTTTATATAAACACGAGTAGGAAAGCAAGATAAAAAACGGGGAAAAATAAGCATGATTTCCTCTCCAACCACCGGATGAACTCTATAGCAATTATAAGCAGATATGATACATTAATTGTGCATATTCCAAAATTTTACAATTTACAACTTTTGGCTACATTTATTTGTCTTTACCTTGTTGATACCTTGCCTTGCATGACATCTTGATTTTCTGCTCTGCCAGGTAGCTCTTAACCTCCATGCCTCCTTGTTACTTAATTACTCCCCTTCTTCCCCCTCACCTTCCTTTCTTACATTTTTAATATATCTGGCTCATTTTTCTTTTACTTTCTGCAAGAACTCATCAATACTTCTTACCTTCTTTTCCTCCGTACCCGTTAACATTTTTATAGCTACTGTCCTCTTCTCTACTTTCTCCCATTTTTCTTCCCAGACCTTTTTTCTACATACTGCAACCTCCTCGCATTCTGTTACATAGTGTTCTATGCTTTCTTTTCTCCCACACAATTCACAAATTCACTTTTGCCTACCTCTTATCCCTCTTAGAAATATTGTTCCTGTTCTCATCTATGCTAACCCTTCTCTCTTGCCTATTGCAGTAACCTACATATACTTCTAGTCCCCAATTCCTTTTTATTTGCCTATAAAATTGTAATGATTTCATATTTTATACACTTCCCCACATTCCTGTCTTTCTATATCTTCTATTCTGCGTTTTACCAATTTACCCACATCGCATGTATTCCTTTCCTCTAATCTCCATATATCTCCCATTCCTATTTTTCCATAATTCCTCCTATCTCTGCCCACTAACTATTTCAGTTTCTCTAATCTTTTTTGCTGTCCCATGCATAATTTCATAATTTATCCTTCTTCTTTGGCCAAACACCTATACCAAAATGTTATTATTCTTTCCCTTATTATTAAATTTCTTCTTGTCTTTCCTAATTCTACGAAAGCTACTTCTCTAGGTGCTGACCTTGGTGAGCCTGGTAGCTCTTTACAAAACCTTCTGTAGTTTTGTTCCACCATTTTGTTTACCTCTGTACCCCCCCTTCCCCCAGATCTCCACTGCATACAACATTTTGGATTCAACTAGTGCTTCGTACATTCTTTCTAACAATTTGGTTGTCATTTCTAGTTTATATTTGCATATTCTTATCCCATTCATTGCCACCCTTCCTTTTGCTTCAATTTTTCTCCTGTGTGCTCCCCACTTTCCATTGTTATTCAACCTCACTCTTAAGTATTCAAATTCATTGACCACTTCTACCCTTTTGCCATTTAGTACCCACTTTTCAATTTTTTTTTTTTTTTAGTTTAACTCCCTTTTCAAAGACCATAGCTTTCGACTTATTTATATTAATTTTTATTCCTCACTCTTCACAAAATTTCTGCAATCCTACTATCGTTATAGATCCTACCACTCGTTCAGGCGGATCCTGAGATCATAGGGTCTCCTCAGGCATAACATCGACGAGTATGATGATAAGCTACAAACAGATCGTCCCTTCGAAGCCCGAAGGAACGAGGGACCTCTATACTCATGTACTATATATATATATATAGTCTGTTTCATTGTGTGCTAAGCATTGTGTTATATGAAAACTAAACACCTGTCATATCATTAAATAGACAACTGTGAAATACTAATATCCTTGAATAAACAAGAACAGGAAAGAAAAAATAGGAAAAGAAAAGGTAAGCATGATTCCATGATCTATGATGGACTCATTCATAATTGCTGACAACAATGTGTCGCTATCAGCGGTAAATGATGTAAACTAATAAAGCAAGAAAGAGAAATATCTGTTATGTGTTATACGTGAGGTTGAAGACAGTAATCAGGTGTATATTATATTTGTAGTGAGTTTAATTCGTCGACTGTTGTTGCAGTACTCCAAAACGTTTAGTAAACACGAACAAAGATGTTTAATTAAAATATAAATTGCAAGAGACAAGAATGCTCGACAGTGCCATGCAGCATTTCTGGAAAACAACAATTACATAGCCTGACAAGTTGGGCGCAGGGTTAGGGAAAATGTTCTGGAGTTGGCAGACTGCAATCAGCATGTAGACGCTGGGAGAGACTCGGCTGTGCAACAATATGCTTCTTCATATACAAGACAGTCTTGTGGCAGAGAATAAAACAGCAAGATTCCAGTTAGAACGCGGACGTTTCTTCTGATATACCTTAATCTGTGTTCAATACTACCAACCAAACCTGAAGTGGGAACCAAGTGAGGGCCAGCTAATGATTCCCGAAGAATCAGCAAGAATAGGATCCAATTAAGTCATGCTCATAGTTGCTTATTTTGACTGTGTCTTCACTCATACAGCTGCTGCGGAAAATCGTCTGAAGCTTCTGGTGCACCATTTTCACCACTGTGCGTCGTAAACGACCACATCTCCTGAGTGTGCTACAAGCTAGTACTCGCTCTCACATAGCTGCTCCTTTTGGTCAAATTATTTCACGGATGGAACTGGGAAATTTTGAGCATCCTCCCTACTACCCAAATATGAGCCCATGTGATTTTGAATCTTTATCAGAAAATGAAAGTACCACGTATAGAGAACTACGGCAACAGAATAGCAGTTAGTTGCAGAATTAGCACAACAAAACAGTGCGGAAGGCATTCAATGTCTTCCTAATGCATGGAGGTGGGTTATTCCTTTTGGAGCAGATCACTTCCAAGAAGTGAAATGTCATTGTTGTTAATTTAAATGTCACACTATTGAATTAACCACATAGTTGCGAAAAGATTAAAGAAAAGTTTTATCTGATACAAATTGGATGCTCAATAGATCAACATTTCTTGTGTGTTAAAAATTTACCTTTCTTTACAAATTATACAGAAGTGGTTCACAATAATTAGGGATTCAGAGACATTCTCATACAATGTTATATATGAAGTATATTTGTTATTAAAATAGTTTCAATCTACGAGTCCTGTTCAATAAAGAAAGATCATAATTTTTTACGGTCATAATTTTTCGCATTAAAATTCAATATTATTATACTTTGTTAACTTAATGTGAAACAAACACGCCGTAGTAGTTTCATTGTTGGTACTCCTGGTTCCCGCCTGTGAGAACCAGGCAAGTTCAGACATGTGGAAACGTAGAGTGAGACTGAAAAATTCAATGCCATAGCCGGGATTTGAACCACGGATCTTCTGATTTCCGTCCAGCCACCCTACCAGTAGTTGAGTACTATAGTAGCTCATGGTAGAGCGGCTGGGCGGAACCCAGAAGATCCGTGGTTCAAATCCCGGCTATGGTATTGAATTTTTCAGTCTGACTCTACGTTTCCACAATTTAGCCTACACACGGCCAGTGTAAAAGAACAATTAATTTCCAAGTTCAGACATGTTCAGAATCACCTACTGCTGCAATGGAGGTAACACGCGAGGAACAATATGCGGCTTTGAAATTCTGCTTTCGTCTCAACAAATCTTCAGTTGAGGCCTATACAATGTTACAGGAGGCCTATGGAAAGTCTGTTTTCCCTACAGCACAGCTCGAAGGTGGTTTAAAATGTTTAAAGAGGGGAGACAATCAGTGTCATAGTAAGGTGGACCCAGTGTTCCAGTTACTGCTCTTACGGAAGAAAACATCAACACTGCTGCTGCCATTGTGAGAGAGGATCGACGAATCACCTTAAGATCACTTTCTGAAATACTGAACATTTCATTGGGTGCTACATATCCGTGAAGCAGGCTGGATGCTGAACCGCGATAATGAGCGGCCGCATACTGCCAATGATGTTGCTGAATATCTTGCAAAAATCAACGTGAAGTGCACCTCTCACCCTCCCTATAGTCCGGATTTAGCCCCATGTGACTTTTTTCTATTCCCTAACTTGAAGAAACACCTTCGTGGGAGGAGTTATCCATCAACAGAAGCAGTGGTGAAGGCTGCGGAGGCGATTTTAAAGGATCTCTCAAAAAACCGTTCCCAGCATATCCTTGAAGGCTGGCAGAAACGCTGGGACAAGTGCATCGCATTCAGGGAGACTATTTTGAGAAGGGCCATCAAAATTATAAGGATGAGTAAAGGTACGTTGTCAAAAAAATTGTGATCATTATTTATTGAACAGCCCTCGTATGGTATATTAATCAAAATTGTTTAAGGCATGTTTAACAAAATAAAATGTAACGAAAATTTGTTCATGTAGAGTTATTTTAGGCTTTGGTATTTTCTCCAAAATCATCCTGTCACACCTTTGAATGTTTTGAATTTCAATTTCCAGGTTCATATTTAACTCACATTTCGTTTTTATCATAGCTTTTCACACGCACACGAAACCGTGGGTATTAAATTTCTTCTGTGAAACGTCTATTTTCTCTGCTCACTGTAAATAATTATTTGAGAAACTAAACCCGAGCTCTATATCTTGCGAAAATATGTTTATTAGTACATATCCTTATCTCCCAACAACAACTATACTTGGATTTTCTCATGATTTTCCTGAATGGTAGGCAAATACTGGTGGTATTTCCTTTCCGTCATTTAGAGTTTATTGGTTCTCATATTTCAGGTGTACTTCTAAGTTTCCTGGCGTATGGTGCTGACGGACAAATGACGTGGATTCTTGTTCAAAGAAATGAGAACTTCCTGTAAACACTACTGGATGCTAGTCGAGAAGTCGTCCTCTCTATATGCAGAGGGACGCCAATGCGTGCCTAGAAAGGATTTGTATCTTCCTCGTGGAAGATGGGAGCAATGGATCAAGCTAAAGTCCAAGAGGTGTTCCCTTTACCAGTGTTTCTCAAAATCTCCAGCCTCTAGGGCCCCCTAATCATCTATCAACTTGTTTGTGGACCGCCATAGTTTGGCAACTCAATTTATATGAAGCAGTCGACTTGAATTTTTTAATTGGAATTTAAATAATTACTTAAAATACTCTTGTTGTTATGTTTTTATGTTAAGTAAAGCGTATGTAGTTTGGCACAGAGTAGGTAAGTGACTAAGTAAATACAGTTCTACGCTTTCCATTATTTTAATTCAACGTTATAACTTGACTTAATGGACCCCTCGCGGAGTCCCGGGGGTCCGCGGACCACAGCTTGAGAAACATTGCCCTATACAATACTCAGTGTATTTATTCTTTAGGTATGTAGTCACGGCAAGGTCTAACATTACACAAAGGTAATTAAGTAGTTATGCTCAATAAATGTACTCTGTAGGAAAGTAGACATTCTATGTTCTGTTGCTATACCGGGTATGTTTATCATGTACTCATTGCTAAATGTATTCACTGGGAAGGCAGACATTTAGTGTTTCTTTTTGCTTTCCTTTTTCTTTAATGAACGTCCTCCGACTTTAAGTCACACCGGACGATGAATGAAATGGATAAAATGAGGCTCAAATAAGCCTAGAATACATGCAGCTTAGAGTTATCCAACATTTAACGTCCAGGTTAACGTAAAAGCCCGGGAGAAACCTTACATAACTCATCCTGATTGGGATTCCAACTCAGGACCTCTTGAACCTGAGACAGACACGCTACCACCTGTACTACAGTAGCGGGCTGTATCTTGAGTTCTGTCACTATACAGAGGTGTATTTACCATCCCGTATTCACCAATGAATTTACCCTGTAGGGAAGCAGACATCTCAAGGATTATCACTATGATGAGATATATATGCGAGATCCGGCAACACTGGCATGTAGCTTGCTTTCAGCCCTTCAAATCTCCAGCACAGCGAACCCGTTACAACTATTAGTCTTGGCTGGGCAGCCGATTGCGATGGAGCTTCCTATCACTTCCACCTCCAAGTGCAAGTTGCGTGCAGTAATCCTTTCTTTTTTTTTATTTTGAGTGCCAAGGGCACTGCCCCAATGAAATTCGTCGTCATTTATGCGAAGTTTATGGGCCATAGTGTATGGACGTCAAAAACTTGCGAAAGCGGGTCAGGGAGTTCAAAGACGGACGTACAGACGTTCATGACAAACAGCATTCTGGTCGGTCTTCGGTTTCAGCCGAAACAATTGCAAAAGTGGAGCAAGAAATGCTTAAAGATCGGCGTGTGACAGTTCGCGAGCTGTGCGAACTTATCTCTGAAGTCAGTAAAACTACGATTGACAAGATTTTGACCGAACATTTGCATTATCGCATGGTGTGTGCGAGGTGGGCCCCAACATGCTCACCGAAGACCATAAACGGATGGTTCATCCTCACCAATCCCCCCCCCCCCTACAGTTCAGACCTAGCACCTAGTGAGTATCATCTGTTTCCTGAGTTGAAGTCACACCTGGGTGGAACACGTTTCCAGACCGACGATGATTTGACAAATGAGGTTGGACGATACCTGCGCAACTTGGCGGAAGAATGCTATGGCAAGTGCATACAGAAACTGCTACAGCGCATGCAAAAGTACATCGATCGCAATGGTGATTACGTTGAAAAATAGCTGTAAGTTCCGTCTTTCCATAAATGTAACATTCATTGCCAATAAACATGTTTTCAATATTAAATAAAATTGGAGACCTTATTTTATGGACACGCCTCCTAGTATCGCGTATTGTTGGATACATTTGCTCTGTAAGAAAGTACGCGCTTGAACTCTGTTACTGTGGAGAGATATATTTAGTATCACATATTCTTCTTCATCACAAAGTAGGCGTCTCGAGCTCTATCACTGTTGGAGAAAAAGCGATATTTAGTATCACGTATTCCCCCAATGAATTTCTGGAACACAAGTTTAACCTTGGGGGCGTTGGATGTGTTGCACTTGATTTTATTTGAGGGAAAGGCGAAAAAAAGATGAATTAAAGATTAAGGGTATCTGTGTTCCTCCTCATTCACTTACTGAAACCTCCACCCTCCTTCACTGTCTTGGCTGGAAAGAGAAAGAAGAGAATATTCCGGAATTAGACCCAAAGAAACGTGATTAAAAAGAAATCTGTGCTCTGGTATTTCAGACCCGCAGCTGCTCTCCCGGTTCAGGTATGTGAATTCAATATCGGCCACAACCTGGGGGAAGGGAAGGAGAAGGGAGAGAGAGAGAGAGAGCTTCCAAGATGACGGCAGTGTGTAGGGGATGGGCGCTGCACAAGATAACATGGTCAGTTGCATGCCTCAGAAATTATACACAAAAATATATTTAAATTAATTATCTAGGCTGATATAAAGAGGGACAATTGATGTGTGTATTTTAAACTCAAAAACCACTCAATCAATTATGACCGTTCTTTTACCATTTATTTCTTCTTAGTACAGAAAGGTATGTAACAATAACCATTTCCGAGGAATTCGTTTTTGTTGGTTAGAGCATTCAATTAGCTTATAAAACGCTAACTTGCCATTCTTTTGTTACTCGCGATGTCATGGAAACAGTAAATCACGAGAAAGCTTAGTGTACAGCAGTCTGTTCATTTAAACAATTTCACTTCAATCTCTTGTAATTTTTGTACCTACATCGAAATTTATAAAAAAAAATATTTCAATACAAATTTATTTCAAATTAATGGTGTTGTGATCATTTAATTTTTCAGCCAACTTAGAACAAAATTGATATGCAATAGATACAGTCAACATGAAAAATTCAATGCCACGAACGGGATTTAAACCACGTATCTCCTAGTTTCCATCCAGCCGCTCTTACCCATTGAGCCACCATGGCCAACCTGCCGTCATGACACTATATTCTCCATTTGACTCGTATATTTCCCCGGTAAACCACTAGGGGCTTTCGCATCCGAGATACACCGTTTGTGGCGACTTACTATCGTAAGTACTTGAATCCCACACTTCATTTAACTATTATTATTTTAGTTAATTGAATGAAATTAATCATTTCTTCACAGTAGCCGTATACAGAATGAGGTTTGTGAAGGATAGAGTCAACATGAAAAATTCAATGCCACGGCCGGGATCTGAACCACGGATCTCCTGGATCTCCCTGCCATGGAATTGAATTTTTCATGTTGACTACGGCTAGTGTGAAGAATTGATTAATTTCCATTAATTAACTAAACTAATAAGAGTTAAATGATGAACCCTGGGACTCAAGTACTTACGATAGTAAGTCGCCACAAACGGTGTATCTCGGATGCGAGAGCCCCTAGTGGTTTACCGGAGAAGTATACGAATAAAATGGAGAATTTAGTGCCAGGATGGCAGGCTGGCCATGGTGGCTCAATGGTTAAGAGCGACTGGATGGAAACCAGAAGATCCGTGGTTTAAATCCCGGCCGTGCCATTGAATTTTTCATGTGGACTCTATCTGTTAATTAATTATGTAGGCTGACATGAAGAGGGACAACTAATGTGTGTGTATTCAAAACTCATGAATCAGTCAATCAATTGTGACCGTTCTTTTACAATTAATATCTTTTTAGTATAGAAAAGTATATACCACTAACTATTTGCGGGGAATTCTTTGTTATGGGTTAGAGCGTTCAATTAGCTTATAAAATGCTAAGTCACCATTCGTTTTTCTCGCGATATCATGGAAACAATTAATCACGAGAGAGCTTGTGTACAGCAATCTGTTTTTTAAACATTGTCGCTTCAGTCTCTGAAGTCTTTTGTACTTACATTGAAATTGATAAAAAAATTCAATACACGCTTATTTCAATTTAATGGTGCTGTGATCATTTAATTTTTGAGCCAGTTTGGAGTAAAATTGATATGCAGTGTTTATTTTTGTAGAAATTCACAAGGGTTTTAAATTTCAGATGGTATGGTGTATTCTGGTTCAATCCCCGGTTCCGGATAGGGGATTTTCTCCTCCTAGAAGACGTAGCCGGGGATGCCCTCAGCCAGTAAGGTCCCGGAGGTACCAATAAAGGAACTATTTTAGAAAGAACGGCCCTCGTAGGAAAAGCTGCATACACCGGCCGCCTCCAGTACTACACTCCTCTTATGACGCCTGTGGTGTGCAAAGGTTCACTGTAGGCGTTGGCCTGCAGTTGTGCAGCTGGTTTGTTTAGTTAAGATTGGTTGAAGAGAAAAAACACTGGAAGCATTTCTCTTTAGGAACTGTATTATGAGAAGGAAGTGCCATTTCCATACGCGATAACATCGTCTTGACCTCTGTTTAAGAACACAGAGTCAACAACTTCATCACATACGTCAGAGTTCAAATACGTCATTCCAAAGAAGAGTAAATTGAGATAAAACCTTGACAAATCTTTCAAATAATCTTACAGAAACGATGAGCGTCTTCAGAATTTAGCAGCTGGAATTCCTTCACTCATAACAGCGGTATACTTAATAAGCAACAGGGATGTTTAAAGAAACACCTGACCTGTTGCACCCAAATAACTTTTTTGCTCTATCTTGTACACACCATTTTTACAAACACCTTCTCCTCCCTCTACTGCACATTAAAGCAGATAAATATTAATAAAAATAATTTTATAACACATTTCCTTAAAGACAGAATGGGAATACATAAACAAAGTAGTTTTAAGTGATAGTCAAAACTTTTAAGTTTGTTACTATGACAAAAGAGAATTTTCTAATTGAGAGAAGTGTAAATATTTCAGAATTTAAACCAAAAGCAAATAACATATAGGAAATGGTTAACTTTATACAAAAGTTTGATGTACAATGTATGCTTTAATGAAATTAACATGCTTTTTGTATTAACTCCTTGCCTGTCTATATTTTGGTTTAAGAGTTACACAAAAATAAGCCAGAATGAAAAGCACTTCGGTGCTTTTATCAGAAAATGCAGGATATGTATTTTAAAGGTAATAAAATATTTTAATTATATGGCATTTTAATTAAAATTATTCTATACATTGATTTATAAAATGAAAAACTTCGAAAATGTTCCATGTTAATGGGTGTGGATTTTTGCTTGA
This sequence comes from Mantis religiosa, assembly GCA_030765055.1. Taxonomy (NCBI): domain Eukaryota; kingdom Metazoa; phylum Arthropoda; class Insecta; order Mantodea; family Mantidae; genus Mantis; species Mantis religiosa. Next base: position 52,189,067 of record CM060947.1, on the reverse strand, counting down.
ATTCTTGAAGGCCGCTCATCTTAAATAGCGATTTTGGTGGTTTTTTATATTTATATTTTAAGTCACACTGTTCAAAACCTTACAGAGATTGAAAGAAAAACACAGAAACACATGTACACGTATGAACATTTTTCTTTTAATAAGATGTTAAGGGGAGCGGTTAGAGTTTGTAATATGTGGTGTTTAACGCCCGCTTTTACTACATACGGCACCGCAGGCGGTGACACTGATGATACATGAGTTGAAGATGGAGCACCAGTGGAATGAGATGGCCGGCGAAACCGGAGGTTCCGGAGAAAACCCGCCCCAGCACCCTATTGTCCACCAAAATTCTCACTTTGCGGTCGCCTGGGATCAAACCCGGGTCGCCTTGGTGAGAGCCAAGCGGTCTAATCACTGAGCCACGTCGCGGCCGGAGCAGGGGTTAGAGGTCCTCAAAAACGTATTTGCGGTGAAATTCCGATATCAAATTTTTCTGTGGAGCACAATACTTTAAGACTATGAATATTGTAAACACCATGCATATTGTTTCACAATGACTGTTGTTCTTATCTCTTTGATTACTTGTTTGTTTTAATTAACTTATTGTTCTCTTGTTTCACAGTGTTAAGAAGATAATAGGAGCCAACTTGGTTTTCCTTACATGTTATTATATAGTTCATAGAGATTCAATTAGCCAACAAGGATCTGTAAAGCATGTACTGCTGATCGATCATTGAATAAAATAATAATAAAAAAACAATAATTTAAGCAAATACTATACGTAGTAAAACAAGTAAACATAGCAGTTGAATGTACGTAGGCGAGCGAGATTGGCCTACTGCTCCTACTTTTTGGAGGGAGGTTCCTCAGATCAGTACACCAATACTGGAATATTTCTCCTTATAAGACCATTTTTCTGGACCCAAAGTTTTCTCTGTTTGGCGACGGCAGTTTGTGTTTTGCAACAATTTGCACTCTAAAAAGATTTCTTCCTGCATTTGTTGGGACACGAGTTCTTTCGATTGCCATGGTAACCCCAGATTGCGAGTGGCTTATGTGTTGGAAACGTTAAGAACCTTCGACAGCCCATATTGTCGTCCTACTCTGATCTCTTTCGAGTCTACCCTTGATCTCTAAAATTAAAATTCACTTTGGAAGTACAATGTGCCTGTTGTGAACTACCTGAGGTGCTGTGTTCTAGTTACGGAAGGCCGTCCGTATGCTCGTAAAACCGCCCGCCTCGGTAGCGTGTCTGCCTCTCGTTCAAGAGGTCCCGAGTTCGAATCTCGGTCAGGGTGAGTTAACTGGATAAGGTGTTAGCGGGGTTTTCTCTTATCCTGAAAGACAAATTTTGGGTAACTCTAAGCTCTATGGACCCTGGGCTCATTTGAGCATCATTTCGTTCATCGTCCTATATGACTGTACGTTGAAGTACGTACATTACAAAACAAAAAAAAAATGCTCCTGAAGGTATTAAAAGTTTTGTACTTGGGAAATGATCATTGAAGTTTGGTGTGAATCTGGGAGAATAAACAATGATATTGAAGGGCCTGCTCCGTAGCTCAGTCGGTGGAGCACCTGCCTGCCGTGCTAGGAATGCGGGGCTCCATTCCCAGCTGAGGGTGGGGATCTTCCTCCAACAAGATAATTCCCCATCTTCCCCACAGTCTGGAAGTAAGGAATGAGATTACGAATGTGTGCGTGAACTAATGATTAAAAATCAACGATTACGAGTTAACACCATCGATATGCTCACAAGGAGGACGGCTGTCGATATGACCACTGCAGCTAATGCCCGCCTAGGTAGCGTAGATGGTAGCGTGTCTGCCTCACTATCAGGAAGACCCAAGTTCGAATCTCGGTTAGGCTGAGTTACCGGGAAAGGGCTTTTTTACTGGTTTTCCCTTATCCTGAAAGACGAATGTCGGGTAACTCTGAGCTCTTATGGGCCCGGTCTCATTTGAGTATCGTTCCATCCACTCCATTCAACGTCCAATATTACTTAACACTGGAGGACGTAAAAAAATAATAATAACACTTCAGTTAAATGCGGGGTAAAAATGGAACAAAAAGTATTGAAGCTCGTCATTTTAAATTTAACCATTTCTTTTGGCATCTCAAGTATTTCCTATTTAAAAGAAAATTAACAATATTTCAACAATTATCTCTTAATTTTAAAGTTTTAGTGTTTGCATTCTTTTTCCTTTATCTACCGCACAGTAAGGAATAGAGGCAAAGGAAGTTGTTCTTGACCTAACGTGTTTCACTGGAAATAAGTGTTTTGAAACTGCCTGGAATCAAAATTGAACGTGTTTTTAAATAAAACATCAATTAGTAAGCTGTTATATCAAACCTTTCAAGAAAGTTCATTACTCCAAAATAACTTTCAAAGTTAAAATAATTTTGAAAAAAAAAATGATTTTCTAAAAATCAACGATTTTGGTTACATTATATACGAGGGCTGTTCAATAAGGAATGATCACAACTTTTTTTGACAACGTACCTTTACTCATCCTCATAATTCTGATAGTCCTCAAAATAGTCTCGCCTGAATGCGATGCACTTGTCCCAGTGTTTCTGCCAGTCTTCAAAGACATGCTGGAAACAATTTTTGAGAGATCCTTCAAAATCGCCTCCGCAGCCTTCACCACTGCTACTGATGATGGATAATGCCTCCCAGGAAGGCGTCTCTTCAAGTTAGGGAATAGAAAAGAGTCACATGGGGCTAAATCCGGACTATAGGGAGGGTAAGGGATGCACTTCACGTTGATTTTTGCAAGATATTCAGCAACAACTTGGCAATATGCGGCCGCCCATTATCGTGGTGCAGCATCCAGCCTGCTTCATGGAAATGTGGTTTTTTGGCCTGATATGGACTTGCAATGTTTTCAGGTCATCCCTATAGTACTGTACAGTTACTGTTGTGTGTACAGGTACAACACGCTGATAAACCATTCCATGAATATCAAAGAATGAGATGACAAAACTTTCCCAGCAGAAGCAACCACTTTTGCTTTTTTATGGGTTGGTGATGAAGGAGATTTCCACACTGAGCTTTGCTATTTGCTCTCAGGATCAAAATGATGTAGCCAAGTTTTATCAGCAGTGATTACGTTAGATAGAAGCTCCGGATGTTCCTCTAACATCAACTTTAACTGCATGTTGCCTCCGTTGCAGCGGTAGGCGATACTGAACATGTCTGAACTTGCCTGGTTCTTACAGGAGGGAACCAGGAGTGCCAACAATGCTACTACTACGGTGTGTGTGTGTTTCACATTAAGCTAGCAGAATATAATATGATTGAACTTTAGTACGAAAAATTATGACCATAAAAAATTACGATCATTCTCATTGAACAGTCTACCTGTGTGTTATTCTGTTATATACGTTAAAACACAAAGTGGAGGGATGGGAAGGAAAGGGATGGGAAGAAAGGAGAAGAGAAAGAATTGAGATACAAGCAAAGAGAAGAAAAGATAAACAAAGGCAAAGAAAGGGGATAATGCAGAAGTGAAAAGAAGAAAAGCAGAATGAGGGAAATAGAACAGAAGGAAAAACAAGAGAAGGGCATTGAAGGAAACAGAAGAGAGAAGATAGAAAAAAGAAAGCATAGAATCAAAGATAAGGCAAGAGAATCAAAATGAGGAAAATATAACGGAAAAGAAAACAAGACGTGAATGGAAGAAAACAGGAGAGAAGTGAGAAAAAGAAACTATAGAATCGTGGATAAGGAAAGAGAAAATAGAAAACAAAAGAGAAATGGAAGTGAACATAAAAGAAGCCTTTAGATACAGAAGAGAAAAGAAAGGCGGAAAAGTAAGAAAAGTCAATGAAAGCTACAGACAGAAGGCAGGCTATAAAGTAACCAGCGCTGCTACCCCACGCGGACTTCGGCTGGCTTCTACTGATCCCGATAAAGCCTACCCGATGAGAAACAATTATCTTGTAATCCCTACACTACAATCAATATTTAACTAATATCAAATTAACTGTCACTTGCTATTTTAAATTACCCAAGTAACATCTGCGCCCGTGTGTGAAAGTACTTCTGCAACAAAATATATCAGCCCCATGGGAGGTTTATGGCATTAAGCGAAATATACTTAAAGTGATGCACAATGAAATGTTACCTCTTTGCGTCGTTTGCCATAGTTTGAGGCAACTTTAATTTTAACAATGCTTAATATTTTTTGTAGTACTTGTAAATGTAGATTATATGATTATTTAAATATTAATTTTATATAGTGTAAATTGTGTAAGTGTATTATTATAATGAATATACTGTAACTAATGAATGCTTTTAAATATTTATATCATTCAAACGAATCTCTCATATCAGAGATCTATACTCTCACATTGACGTTGGCGAAGCCTACTGTAGAAAAGATGATTTGAGTCGGAAGTTGCACCGCCAAAGATGTTGTTGGTGGGAGAGTTCGGATAGATACGGCATCATTATCGTGCATACATTGTTCACAACTGTCTAATACATAATTCCAAAAATCTTCAGTTCCAGAAGCTTCTTGCTGCCCCTGCAGGATTAGATAATGAAACACAAGTCCTGATACAGCAGTATTAAGTCTAAGAGTTTTAGTTTGTTCGAGTGTCAATTGATCTGGGTCAACGAGTACGGCTCTGTGGTGAAAAGTCGGCACACTGGAGGGTTTGTCTGTGTGTGGGTTTCCAACTTTAAGTGTCAGTCGACGAGTAACTGTACAACTGTACAGTGAATCCATACTCCGTGGTGAGGGATCGGTTGTCACTACAAACCGGCAGTAGAGACGTTCACAAGCGAAAATCGGAGTTCTTGAGTTCTTGAATTGGCGTGCAGCTCCGTGTGAGAGGTAAACAGTTTCTACGTCACAGAGATTACTAGTGGTAAAGAGACGCAAAGCAACATTAAACATATATGTTGAAGTTCTGTATTTGTGTACGCTTTTAGTGACAATACAGGAATTTGGCTGGCCCCGTAGCTTAGTCAGTAGGGTACCTGCCTCCCGTGAGAGGGGTACCGGGTTCGATTCCCGGGTGGGAGTGGGGATTTTTATCCAACCAAGATGATTCCCATCTTCCCCAGAGTCTGGAAGTATGAATGAGAGTGTTAAAGTGTGTGTGTGTGTGTGTGTGTGTGTGTGTGTGTGTGTGTGTGTGTGTGTGTGTGTGTGTGTGTGTGTGTGTGTGTGTGTGTGTGTGTGTGTGTGTGTGTGTGTGTGATCTAATGATGAAAACACAACGACTACGAGCTAACCCCTTCGATATGTTCCAAAGGAGAACGGCTGACGATATAACCATTGCAGTTAAATGGAAGAAATAAAAAATAAAGGAACTTCAGGTGGATTTCAGTATTTTGTTTGTGTTTTTGTCACCAATTTTTCCCCTACATTTTGTAGACGAGTTAATAGGCACTGATTTTCTTCTGTTCAAAGACACACATGCATTCCATACATACTCGCCTCTGTAGCATAGTGGTTAGCGTGTTTGCCTCACGTTCCAGAGATCCCGAATTCGAATAATGGTACGGGTGAGTAGTCTGTATAAGACTTTTTTGAGTATTTCCTTTATCCGGAAAGATAAATTTGGGGTAACTCTAATCTCTATGGACCCTAGAACTCATATGCACATCATGTTATCCATTCCATTCATGATCAGATGTGACTTAAGTTGGAGGATGTAAATTACAAGAAAGATACTGTAATGTACAAAAAGTGTCTTTACCATTCAGAGAACCTCAAAACGTGCTTTTCCAATAAAGTATTCTAGTGGAAGTTTAAGTAAAATAGATGAGTACTGGAACAACAATGAATGATATAAAGAGTTGAATAAGTTTCTGGATTCATAAAATTGTAGTTAATTTATTTTTAGTTTAATTTATTTATTTTATTAATTAGCTAATAGGTTTTACAAAGCATTACTTCAGTGAGCGGCGGGTATATATTATGTATGTTTTTAACATGAGTAACTCCTCCAATGCTCTTGCATCAGTAGTTCCGATTATGCAGTCTCCCCAACATCAGAAGTGTGCTCGACCATTCTACATCACAAAACACTAAACATTAAATCATTTACAAAATGTTTATATGACTGACACGTGATCAATGCTTCCAATCGAGTATATCACGTGAGCGAGTTCAGATCAATACAACACTGCCGGATAACGCATTTATCAGGGGTGTGCAATGTTTTTAAGTTGCTCTAGGTTTCAAGAAACAATTTACAACAAAAAATATCTGAAACTAATTTAAATTACCATTATTACAAACGCTTAGCTGAGGTTGCGAAAATTTGATTACCGTTTCATGGAAATTGCCTGCTTTGGGAATTTGGATCTAAACAGCTTAATTAAAATTTGATACCAAATGAGTATAAAACATATTTAAACCAAGATTTAATCTGAAATACATAGTACTACGTGGATAACAGAAAAGTTAGTAAAATGTGGTTATATGTATATGTGTATGTTTGTATGTGTAATATTTGTACGTTTTCAAGAAAATCTAGAAAAACAGTTGACAAAACTTTTATTTCTCAAACATTGTACATACTTTTTATGGAAATGTCATATATGTAATATATTTGAATGACAAAAACATTTATAAATTAAATTTGTCTGTGGAATAGTCTGTAAATAATTTTGTAGAAATTATAAATGGTAATAAATGTGTAAAATCATCACATTTCTTGTCATATAGTTTTTTGTAGAGTTAAATATTTCTATTGTATTGCTAGTTTAAACTTCCAATTTTTATATTTCTCCCAAGTGGGAAGTTATTAGTTGGTTTCCCCCTGGTCTTACAGAGAGAATGATATTTCAAAGCCTTCACTTATCAACAGGTCTTAAAAACTGTGTCTGCCGCTTATTAAAGTTTCTCTTGTAGTTAAAATAAAATATACAATAAGACATTTTTGTTAACGTTTATTTAGATTAGATGTAGAAGACTGAGGAGTTGTGGAAAATTTAAGAAAATTAAGCGAGTGAAACATTTTAGACCTTTTTATTGTTTCATTTCAATAGCCTCGTTTACTAACATTTATGGACCCATAGGTGTTTTAACTGGTTTTCGTACATAAAAATAAAGGATAGTGGGTTGAAAACGTCATGTGAATGTTAAGATGAGAGTCGTTCCTTCACCCCGTACAAGTTAGCTTGCTATCTGCTGACTGTAATTAAATTGAAATTGCTGTTTAGTTCATTAGAAACTGATATCAAACCAACATTATTTCACTTTCGAGTTACATCGTTCCGATAAACAATTGTTTGAACTCTCCTATATGAAATCGCAGATTCCAACAATGTACCGCAGTACGTCGGCCTTCCCCATTTATATATAACTGTTTCTTGTTTGTTATTTACTTCCTCCAACGTTAACTCATATCGGATGATGAATGGAATGGGCGAAATTATGGTCAAATGAGCCCAGTGTCAATGGAGCTTAGAGCTACCGGACATTCGTCTTTTAGAATACGGAAAAACCTGAAGAAACCTTATCAGGCAAATCACCCTGAGCGAGATTCGAATTCAGGTCCTCTTGAACGTGAGGTAGACATGCGGGCTGGTTAATATTTTGTAGAAAAAGTGTTTAAACATTGTAGAGTTTGAAATCATTATGCGGTTTTATCACTGAGCTTATTTAAATATCCAAAAGCGAGGTTTAAATGGACGTCTGCATTAATTCGTACAAAATTTGATTTTTATACTAATTTAGTGCATTTTTGCCACTTTAAAGGTGCCCGCAGATAAACTTTGGCCTAATTATTTAAATAATTAAAAATTATAACTGTATATCCAAAACAATTTAAACATTTAGTTCGAATTACAGCCAATAGATACAGCCAAAAACCTTCAACACCTGACCACTTAAATCTCTAATAGCTAATTGCTTGTACCTACTTCCAATAACTTTAAGTCCACTCAAAGTTTCTTTACACTTTTGCGTTCAATATAAGGTAATTTTTATACAACTTTATTTAAACTTTCAGCGGAATTTCAGGATAAATGCACAAAAAAATTCGCATTTTTTTTTTTTTTTTTTTGCTAAACCTTATAAATGTTCAAGATGTAAGTTAAAAAACTGGAGTACTGTAAAACGTACAAAACGCGACTTGAATTTTTTGTGTGAGAGCTGGAGTAGAGATGAAACTCTGTATGTCGGTTTTTATACATTATTAATTAAATTACATGGTTATATTTTTGTTTGTTCAACATTAAAATTTCTGCTTCATGTGGAATATCTTATTAATTAGCATAATTAGAATATAACATTTTTCTCAAAAAGTATTAATGATATTAAGTATGATTATTAATTAAAAATGTGAGAACATTTTGAAAAAGTTTGATGTGTTACTTTCAGATGACTTGCTTTATTGTTATGCAAGCTATTATTAGAAGAACCTTTACTCTTCTACCTATCTACTTTAAGTGAATTGATATAAACTTTGCACAAATGGTCATACTGTTAATTTTCTTGAAGGTGCAAGAGAAATATGTGAATACAGCAGCGGTAGTCAGATATTTTAAAAACACAACTGAACGCTAAGTGATGGCTTTGAAATCCCTCTCTCCCTGCATGATCAAGAGATTGAATATTTAGAAAACTAAGAAGAAATATCTCCCAAATGGTTCACTTCACAAAAAAGTATTTGATATAAATTGTGTTTTGGTCTGATGTAAATGTTCCAGGTTTAGTTCAACGTTTATCATTATGCAAACACTCCTCCGGAATGAAAGGATTTCTGTGCATATTTCCAGAAATGTCCTGATATACATTTCATTGTCATGAAAATGTTTTAAACATGTGTTATTTTAATCAAAGCTATTACAGAAATTTTTTGGGAAAATGAAACTTCGTAAAAGTCTGGACTGGATCAGGCTATGGACGGGATTCTGCACAGAGGACCAAACATTATCTATTGTAGCTAAGCTCACAAGTTGGAGGAATTGCCCGCCTCGCTAGCGTAGATGATAGCGTGTCTGCCTCACGTTCAAGAGGTACCGAGTTCGAATCTCGGTCAGGTTAAGTTACCTGGATAAGACTTTTCCCAGGGTTTTTCCTTATCCTGAAGGACGAATGTCCGGTAACTATAAGCTCCATGGACCCCGGGCTCATTTGAGCATTATTTCACCCATTTCATTCATCGTCCGTTATGACTTGACGTTGGAGAACGTAAATTGCAAAAAAAAAAGGGGGGGAAAGAATGAAGAAAGAACCGCGACAGTGCAGAGGGAGGTTCCCCACACTTTATCAGTTGGAAACTCTCCATTCCACCAGAGTACGAAGTTTTACAAAGATTATATCACCCTGCCATGCAACGCCGAGACCTCTACACTAAAAAAAATACCACCAGATGAGATATGATGTGAAATGAAGGGACAGGATATCCAGGAGATGCAGTTTAACTATCCAATATTCTCCTGGCAAACTTGAAAAATTCCCGAAATACTCATGGGTCGGTAGGCCACTGGAATCGAACCCTAACCTCCCGAATGGGGGCCACAGACGAAACCGCTTGAGCTAGGTTATTACAAGAGTTAGCAATATCACCTTGGGTATCGTTAAAATATTTCTCTTAATTCGGGATCTCATTTCCCGTAGAGGAGGGGATCCGTCCCCTTCAGCTGCTGTGGTGCGAGCCCTCCTCACCCTTAGCACTCGTTGTACCTCTGACGTTGCTAGAGGAACCTCGGGCCCCGCTGCCGATCCCCTCCCGTCGGGGAGTTGCTCGTATTGGGCTGTACTCGAGGGGGCAGTGTGTTCCTGACACCCGTGGGAAATTGGGTACCTCCGGCCAGGCTGCGGTCGCCCGGAGGATGTAGAGGGTTGTCTCATAAGTCCCGGTACTAGCCTGCAGAGCTAGTAGAAGGTGTGCTAGATCACCAGATGGCCCCACCGAGGTTTTCGGTAGTCTTCCCTGCGGGGTTGACGCGCGTAAGTGGGGTATCCACTTCCATCCCGTCCTGACGTTGTTCTCGATGGAAACCATCCTATGGAAAGAGCCCTGGAATCATCTATCGCTCCCGGCAGAAGGAGGCCAGGGTCTTTTGAGTACATCACAGGTCACATATGTCCCGATTTTTAGTGGCCAGTCCCAACTTTGTGCTTAATGTTCCTTTTTTGGGATACTTACATTTATAAAAGTAACTGTTGCAAACTTCTGAGTACTTTCTAATTCAAATAAAACTACCCAATTTAGTAAAATCAAGGTTATAGTTCTTTATACTGCAAAAATTAATTTCACGAAAGTGTTACTCTGTTGTAAAGTGTGCAGTATTGTTGCTAAACCAGTTACAATACTCCGTGTTGAATGTTCTACAAAAAATGACGAATTTTACGGTTTGGTCAGCCTGACGGTTGATGCGTATTTATAATTGACAGCTACTGTGCCGCATACTTTGCCTTCTTTATCATTGATATCCGCCGATATTGAAGTTCATTATTTGAAGCTTTTGTGGTGGTTTATTTGCAAATGAGCAGGTTAATTAATAGTGGAAATGAATAGAAATTTAAAAACCCAAAGGTGATCACATAAAAATATAAAGGGTTCTGTGTTTTACTGGAAATTGGGAGAACGAAAATGAATTTAGTGATTGGTTGGTATGCGATGCTGACGATAAGTACAAAGTATTTTGTAAATATTTCTATATCTGTTATTTCTGTGTGCAACTCAACATGTGGAGAAGGTGAGCACAAAGCTCCCTAACGTAAAAATTCATCAGTAAATTATTCGTTGTTAAAGCACCAAAGAATATGCGAAAAGTAACTATGGAGCTTATTATGTTTCAAATTGTGGGTTTTATTGGGTTAATGACGCCAAAGCTGCGAAATTGATGTTATAAATTAACACTATAGTTCGAAGTAAGTTAAGGAACTTATTACCCATTCATTTCAAACTGAGGAGGCGTATATCTGTACCTCATTTAGATTTCAGATATACGACAACCCTACTCGTTATATATCTATTCTTTGTTTTCATTCATATTTGAAGAGTTATAAAGTGGCTTTTCTAGTTATAACGTTTAGTTTTCAATTTACTTTTATTCTACTAATAGAATCTATATTTTTTAGGGAAATGTTAATGATAAAAAAGCTTAATTTGTGAGTTTAAACTGTATTTAAACATAAAATGCAAGAGTTGCAGATTTAAATGTGAAATATTTAAAACTGAACTATAATTTAATTTCCTCAGCGATACGTATTTGTGAAAAAAGGACAAAGTTGCTGAAATTGCTACATACAGGTGTCAGTGCAACAAAACCTTCAAAGGTTCTACTTTAATTCTGTGTGGCTAATTTACCAGTACGACATTTTAAAGCACGTGAGAATAGTGTCTGCCTGCAAGTTTAGCTTTTTAAGTCAAAAAGCTATTGAAGAGAATGGCTCAAGAATCTCCAGATAGTAAATTATGTATAATAAGAAGAAAAATAGAAATTTGTATATGTGAATGACAACGGGTTGCACTTTGACCTCCATAAATGTTAACTACAGTTTCATTCAGGGAACCGCAACCACAAACCTCTGAGTCCGGTTGTCGACAAATGTACCTTTCAGGTGAAGACACCGATCTCCTTGCATCAGAAAACCAAGCGCATGTAGCTGCGCCATCTGTCAGGTATCGCTATACACCACGAGCCTCAAATCACTTCTGGAAGATGTCCTCCCTGGTATAGAGGTAACATTCTAGACTTTAGTTCCCAAGGTTGGGGGTTCAATCTGTGGAGGTGAATGAACTTTTTGGGGGCTTAAGACTACTTAGCATGGCTTCCTTCGGAAGGTAAGCAAACCGATGATCCCATGTCATAAATTTACAGCACGTAAAAGGGATCCTTAATCCTTATAAAGAGGTCCCGTAGCAGAATTAAATGACCATATAGAATTGATAAGGGGAGAGAACTGATCGATGATAAGGAAATGGAAAACGATAAATAATGGATAAAGTAAGTACCGCAGCTTGCGTCTAGATGAAAAGGGAAACCACAAAAAGAAACCAAGCCGTAGTGGATAGATGGGATCGAACCCGCAACTATCCGAATAAACACAACCGCGGTGCCACTCCACTTTGTCTCTCTCTCTCTCTCTCTCTCTCTCTCTCTCTCTCTCTCTCTCTCTCTCTCTCTCTCTCTCTCTCTCTCTCTCTCTCTCTCTCTCTCTCTCTCTCTCTCTAAATAACAAAGCTAGAAACAGTGTGTCAGCATTATACTTTTAAAACTTGCCTTTCGTTTGTTAGCACATACTCTTTCCGCAAGGTGTCCTTTCCAATAAAAAAACAATGGAATGTTGTATACCTCCTTATAAGTAACAGATTAACAGAGTAACGAGTTGTGGTTTTATTAAAATACTTGTTGGTGATTCTATTAAACAAAATATTGTTTCTGTGCAAACCTTTATACCAAATATAGTGGCATGTTTAACATCTATTGGTGCAATCAGATTATTACATATTCAAATTCACATTTTGTTAATATACTGTTGCACTGAATGGACAAATTTTTCACTCAAATGTGTTACACTTACATCATTTTCCCTACATATTCTTTACAAACGATTCTTACAAACTTTGTTTTTCATGTTAGTCGAGATAAACGTTTTAGGGTCCTTTTATTATATATTTTATGTAAGTAGACAGAGACACTTGGTTAAGTTCGTTTTGTTATGTACGACCTGGAGGGAGAAAAAGGATTAAGAGCTTCCAATTGCAGGAATGTTTAAGCATTTGTAAATTTAAACCAAGGAAAAGGAATTACTGGAAAAGGTTAAGCCAACAGAAAATCTATTTCACATAAGTCATTCAGAAGGAAAATGATGTCAGAAGCGTTTCCCGGAAAATCTAATAGATTCATTTAGTGTGTAATGTAAATATCTTAAATTTAGGCTATTTTTATTAAAACGGAGGAAATCGAAACTTTTGAGGGTTTTCTTTCTCAGATAAAGTGTAACTTTTATAAAGGGAGAACATTTATAACCATTTTTTGATAATTTTGAAGAAATCTTTCTATGTAACTTTGGATGACATTGAACCTAAATTCCAATTTTATTTAATACAGGTATTGTTTTTGAGGTGTACTTCCCACAGATAGAGAAATAGATAGTAGACCTTTTCTAAAAATTCCATTTTTAGTGCTGAAAATAAAAATATTAATTTAATATATTTCAAAGTAATTTAAGAAAATGAAAGAACTGCACTGCACGTAACATTTAATCTTGACCGCTGTATAGAATTTTAAATGAATATAATCGAAGTTGTGGAGTTAAGGAATTTAAGAAGTGCTTATACTTAAACCTTTTTTTCCTATAACCCCACAATTAACTTAGCAATAATTATTTCGAAGAAATCTCCGATATGGACTTTAACTCCTCGAAATTTGTGAAATTTAATCATTTTTAGATTTGGAGCCAGAAAGGCAATTCTAAGAATGTGTACGATGGCGCCGTGTTTCTGTAAGTCTTATGGACAACCCTGGTGCTCCCAGTGACCTATGGCAGACTTATCGGCCATCTATCACTGGACCTCTGGCCTGCCACTTTACGTATTTACTGCTGCGTGGAACAAACCGTAGAGTATTGCTATCAGATAGCAGATATCACGTTTACAACGGAGAAAAGTTAGTCATAGTTTGGGAACGGAAACTTTGGGCCCTTCTTCGGAAATGGGCAGTTACGATTAATGTATTACACTATCCTCCACTTTCGGCTCCACGTTTCATGACGTAAGAATTAAATCCAGACTTGCGAAAACCATTCTCCCCCGACTATATAACTTATTTTGTCACGTGAAGTAATAATAATACTTATTATATATAAATATATTTATTATTATTATTATTATTATTATTATTATTATTATTATTATTATTATTATTATTATTATTATTATTATTATTATTATTATTATTATTATTATTATTATTATTATTATTATTATTATTATTATTATTATTATTATTATTATTATTATTATTATTATTATTATTATTATTATTATTATTATTATTATTATTATTATTATTATTATTATTATTATTATTATTATTATTATTATTATTATTATTATTATTATTATTATTATTATTATTATTATTATTATTATTATTATTATTATTATTATTATTATTATTATTATTATTATTATTATTATTATTATTATTATTATTATTATTATTATTATTATTATTATTATTATTATTATTATTATTATTATTATTATTATTATTATTATTATTATTATTATTATTATTATTATTATTATTATTATTATTATTATTATTATTATTATTATTATTATTATTATTATTATTATTATTATTATTATTATTATTATTATTATTATTATTATTATTATTATTATTATTATTATTATTATTATTATTATTATTATTATGATTATTATTATTATTATGATTATTAATATTATTATGATTATTAATATTATTATGATTATTATTAATATTATGATTATTATGATTATTATGATTATTATGATTATTATGATTATTATGATTATTATGATTATTATGATTATTATGATTATTATTATTATTATTATTATTATTATTATTATTATTATTATTATTATTATTATTATTATTATTATTATTATTATTATTATTATTATTATTATTATTATTATTATTATTATTATTATTATTATTATTATTATTATTATTATTATTATTATTATTATTATTATTATTATTATTATTATTATTATTATTATTATTATTATTATTATTATTATTATTATTATTATTATTATTATTATTATTATTATTATTATTATTATTGTTGTTGTTGTTGTTGTTGCTGCTGCTGTTGTACAAGAATTCTTACAAACACATGCAGTTCTCTTTTCATGACGAAAGAAGAAACGAATAAGCACTTAGTACTATGTTTAGAAAACTGTAAGTATTAGAATATTCAAAACAATAAAAGGAATATATCAGAAATTATTAACTGCATGATTCACATTTATTTGACACCAATAGTATGATTTAAGGGTATCTACACATCAAACTCGATATTTAAGTTAAATGACTTTCAAGGATACGAAACGATTATTTTCAAGAAAATCCACCGATCTTATTTACCCTATAGGTGGAAAATTGTTTGCTATTGTTCAATTTTTATCTAAAATGGCTGGAATAATTTTGATTAAAATACATGTGTTGGAGGTATTTTCATGAGAAATGAATTCTGTAGCTTGAATATTTTGGGAATATCCTCTGAGATAATTTTCATTCCGAATGACTTTTATATAACTATCAAGCCATAAGAGATAGAAAACATCGTACTGCTAAAATATAGATATTCTTAAAGTACAATTTATGTCGAATAAATACCCATTTTTGGGGTTTGAATTTTCGAACAAAGGTCTTTTCTCAACTGGAAGTCACCATTCTTTCTTTTCGTGTCCATACAAAGAACTTGGAATACTAAAACCAATATTTGACTGACACTTAGGCAAGTGTGTTTTTATGTCTACAAGAGATCTGTAAATGTGTAATGACAGAGATGTCGACTATGAAATAAATATGTGAAATTTAGTTATAACTGCTGGTAGAATCAACAGGAGAAGGTAATTTGAACTCCACCAGAGTATTTAGACTTTGAACCAATATCTGTATTTACAACATGCATAAAATTAAAATTGATTTTTATGCTCCTGTATAACTATTTTCCATTTTTTTAAATCTGAAAATAATTTACATATAAAATGTTACAAGCGTTAAAAATTTGCAAGGATTAAACTCGTAAGTTTTGCATATCATGCTAAAATCGTAAATGTTTTACAACAATAAATTGTATTTTAGAAAAAATCATTGTTACGCTTTTAATAGTACAAAAGTTACACTTAGCAAATTACTGGCACTCGAAATCCAAAATGAGATTTACAGTCAAGGAGATGCCCTTTATATCTCCTCATTAATCTCAAAAATATATATGCTTCACATCTTAAAATGTAGCGAAAGAAAAGAACGTTAAGGTTGGAAAACATACTAAAAATAAATGCCATGTTACATAAAATTATTTCCATAAGGAAATCGTAAACTGTCTGTTTTAGTTTAACCTTTGCCTTCTGAAAATGACGCTGCTTTATTCGTACAGGAAAGTGTTAGACTCTTAGAGACGTAGTTCTGAGGTCAATTATACCATAAAACGTCTCTCTAGTGTTTACAGTTTTTGTTTTGTTTTATTATTGCAATAAAGATACCATAAAGTCTGTTTTTATACAAAACAAAACACTTCTTTATCTTTGTTGTGACAGAAGACGATAGTGAAGCAATACCTACTGTTCATTTCCCCAAAACTGGGATGCCTTATATTACAATAAATTTCTATAGTGATTCTTCCATACAAGCGGGACGGCTCAGTGATCTGCATTCAGGAGGACCGGGTTTGACTCCCATGGCAGAACTACCTCACCCATGGATTTTTCGAGGGTTTTCCCGGATCGCTGGAATGCCGGATAAATTCATTATATCCCCGAAGTTCCTATCTCTCCATTTAATCTGCATTATAATTTCACATCATCTCTTATCTGGTGGTCTCTTTCAGGGTAGAGGTGTGGGCGGGTGTCTCGGCGGTGCATGGCAGAATGATATGCTCCTATTAAAACTTCCTCCTACGGTAGGACGGTCTCCTCTCCCAACCCGCTCTGGTGGGACGTTTCCTGAAAGCATTGGGGTGAGATACCAGTTGTACTGTCCTGGCGGTTAGTTTCTAATTCGTAAGGCATAGGAACACTGCCCTCTGCATTGTCGTGACTCCTGGGGACGGCCGTTCTCTGTCTCCCCTCACCCAATCCTCCCTCCGTGGAGTGCTCACTTGTGGGTGTAGGTACACTAGACCTAGTTTGGACTTCCGTGCCGAATCACCTCCGTAACGTAGTTCAGTTCATTTTTCCACTAATTATACCTGCTAAGCTGCTCTGTATTAATCAGGTCACATTTACACATCTTATTGCATGATACAGGGTAAAATATGAGAGTCAGATTTTAAAGAGCGTATTGCTATATAATGTGTTTGAAGTTGAACGCTCCTTGCATGCGCATGCCCATTAGAAAAAGAAAGGAATATCCACATAGGAATGTTTGACTAGCTGAACATTCAAAGAATAATATGCTGGAAATTATTAATACCAAACAAAATGATATGGCATAAACTGTGTACTTTAAACTTCTATGTTTATTGTGTAGTAAGGTTTTATCTATCCCTTATCGTTCACCAGTTATGCAAAGGTTATTCACAACGAAGAGCATTTCAGAATCGATCACTTTAAGTGCATATAAGACACTGACATTTGAAACAAACAATGTGGAATATCTTTGAAGTTATTAAACCTTCTATAATAATTTTGAGGTGGTTCATTCATATGTCTTTGTCAAACCGCTCTTCACGAAATAGTCTCAGAGACGCCTATGCATCTATCAACTTCAGAAATGATTTTATTGTACATTTCCTTGTGGATATAAAAGAATAAGGGAGTACACTGAACGTAAGCGATAGTCAAGTGTTTTATGAACTCGTTCCTATGTAAATGAGGAATTTCATTCCGTTGCGTAATAGGAGATCAAAAATAACAATGTATCAGAACTAAATAAGAATAAATCGCAAACACTAACTCAATAGACAGGTACATTGACATACAGCTAGATCTATATCACTTGTATGGCAAGAGTTTTTCCCTTACGGTTTAGCAGCTACTAAAAGTATTCCAAAATTAAAAGGACTTTAAAGACCATACTGAGAAAATTCAAGATGAGTGTTACATTCTTCATTAAAATATATTAAATATATGCTTATTAATTCAAAACGTCAGCAATATTTTGGAGAAAATAAACAATTGCAATATTTTCCACGTAAATTGTAGTTGGATGTGTTTCTTAACTGTCTTTTTTTTTATTTGGATGTTCCGCAGTTTTCATAGGCACACTCGCATATTTCTAAAGTGTACTTCGCTTGTTTTTAAAGATGTAAAAATAAATGACACCAGGTAGAGAAATTCATGTAAATTAAAATCAACAAGCAATAATTGAAATGCAGAACATTGGTAGTGTATGAACACAACATAAAACTGTCTAATATAAAATAAGTTCTTTATAATAATCCTATACCACATGGATGCATTGTGTATTTGAAGAGACTTTACTACGATGGTCATAGCCGAAAAGCCTGACGTAAGAGTTTGGACTGTGGATTGATAGCATCTCTGTAAACTGATCATTGCTTGGTCGGTCGTCGTGGTGATAACATTTCTTCTCTCTTTGCTGCTGTTACATAACTCGTGAGTATCAGAAATTCACATTTGTTTAACACAAAACGTGCATATGAGTTTGAATTTGACTTTTAAGCCTTCCCATTACGGAATATTAAATGCCTTACACTGCTCATTTTAAATTTTTCTTATCCATTATTTTAAGAACTATTTCAGCAAT
Organism: Mantis religiosa; assembly: GCA_030765055.1. Lineage (NCBI taxonomy): Eukaryota > Metazoa > Arthropoda > Insecta > Mantodea > Mantidae > Mantis > Mantis religiosa. The sequence goes on along the minus strand of CM060947.1, from coordinate 52,170,661 downwards.
TATTAATACCACTTGACAGGATTTAGAAGTATTGTAAGTTCACTTATCTAGTTTAGTGCTATAAGTTTGTTTATTAAGGAATATAGGATTATCTTCCTAATTATATCACATTATGAAAATGCATCTTCTGTATAACTTCCATTTTAATGTTCAAATATTATCTTATATTCCACCCTTTTAACTTTATATCTTAATAGTCCGTGTTTTATTATCTATTCATCAATATTCAATTCAATTTTAGGATATTATCGCATACTATACCCTTTTAATGTAATTTGGCATTATTAGGCCTCTCTTTTTCATCTTTATTTACTTTCTCTTCTTTATTTAAACTCAATAAAACTATCTACCACCATAATTCTTTTCATGAAGATCTCCTCTAGAAATCAGTACACAGACATTTTCAACAAACAGACTGGATTTTTAAAACTCATTACACAATTACTATTTTTTAATGAAATCCTTAAGACAAGAGAGTAGAAGGGACTTTAAATAACAACATTCATGACACTGACTCCATCTGATGTATTTTAACCCAAAGAACATAGAAAGAAATGAACACACACATATATAAAAATGCAAATGTCGATGTTCAGTTCAAAGTCCAGTAACAAAAAAGACATCAATCCGTGACATCCAAAGTTATAATATATTTATTCTACAATAAACTAAATTAACAATCTAAATGTTCACAAATAAGGCTATATCAAATTGCACAACAATGCACATACTGTAATTCACCAAAACATGCGATATATATTTTTTCATAAAAATACATGTTTTAGCATCCCTTAATCCGAAAAGCCCCATTGCCCCATTTAAAAAAAAAGTTTACTTTCAGTGAATACGTCTGGCTTTGAAAACATGACTAAAAACGAATTGAAGGTTAAATACCAAATGACTCTCATAAATTATTCTAATTGCAATCATATGTGTAAGTGAATCAGTTTGATTTCTAATAACAATTCTCGCTGAGAGTTCTCGCTTTTCGTATTTGGCCGAAATTTTCCCCAATTAAAGCAAAACTGACTTGAAGTTTTCATCTGCTACTATTCATACTAAAATGACTGAGATTGTATCGTACCGTATCTTGCTGTTGTGTGTGAATGATAATATTCTAACAATATTCTAACAATGTGTTATAATTACATGAGCTTCTTTATGCATTGTTTTAAAAAAAAAAAGCTTATTCTACTATTACATTTCCAATGAGATAAATGGTTATAGAAAAACTTCCGTTAAACATTTCATTAGAGGCATATAAGTGACTGAGTGACAGTAAAATATTTAAGTTGAGACTTTGATATCCTATTTTGCTGGAATGACCATAATAATCTAAAATATGATGTTTAAGTATATATAAATCAGTATGGCATATCATTGGAAATATCAAACCAAAATCAAATTCATAAAAATATTTATTTCATATTAAATATGAGTTTTTACAATATTTACATTTTTACCTTCCTTACTAAGTACTTTAGGTAGAGGAGCTATTGCATTTCATGCATAAAGTCGTAAATAGTAATTTCACTGGGGACACATTTTTTAAATATGTTATGAATGAGAATGTAATTTAATGTATAAATCTTAAAACCGCCTCATTTTGACACTGCTAATTGGCAATGTATTATAAATACATTTAAAGGCGAGAACAATGGAACAATTAAAAATAAACACAACTAATTTACGTAGCGTCGCTGAATGAAAATACCTTGTTCAGAAAACTCTCGATATGACATAGAATCCGAGGAAAAAAACATTATTACAAACAATGAATATGTTAGTATTTATAACAACCAAAGTAGTAAAGTATAATGTAAGTTTTATGTTATAAAAGCAAGATTTATTAAACAAATGCTTCAGTAGTTGTCAATGAGAGGTTAGCTCAGGCGGTTTTGTCTGTGGCTCGCATTCGGAAGGTCCAGGTTCGATTCCTGTGACCGGCCTACCTGATCCATGTTCTTTCGGGATTTCTACGGGTCCCCAGTTGACTGCCGTGTCCCTCGATTTCATCTCATGTATTATTTAACGTCATTTCTAATCTTGTGTTCCTTTCAGGGTAGAAAGTGTTGGTGGGAGTCTCGGCGCTGCATGTCAGGATGACCAAGGTGGGTGGGATGCCGATTGTACAGACCTGCCGGGGAGTTTCCTACTGGTCGATTATAGGCATCCTGCCCTTTGCATTGTCACGGCTCCTTAGGACGGCCGCTTTCTCGTCCTTCCTCCCGCGGTTGCCTCACTTAGGGATAGGTACAATAGACCAAGTTTGGGCCTCCGTGTAGAAGCCCCCCCCCCCCCGTAACATAAACCAATGCAGTCAAGTAATTTTCAGTGAAGTTTAAAACAAAACTTTAACTGGAACATTTTAGTTACCTATATCAAATTCGTAGTTGTATACGTAGTAGTATTAATTTGAGTGAATTTGCTAAGTAATTTGGAAATACGATAAAAGTTACCATCTATTCAAAGAGGGACACATTTTTTGTATATGTAGACTAATCTCAAGCAATTTTGATAATTCTTTCATCATTGAAAAGACCAATTCACTGGCTTCATAGTTCCTGCCTGCTATCTGAGAGTTCAAGGTTTTGATCCGCGGATGGAAAACGGAAATTTTTTTCTCTAGCCAAGTTTATTATATACTCCCTAGAGTCTAACTGAATAAAGAAAATAAATCTTTATGGTAGATATGCGAGTATAAAGTATATTTTCTTATTTCATTTCATTACTTACCAAAATATTTAAAGGCCTTGTACTTTATTACTAACACATTAAAATTATAAGGAAGTGGTCTGCAAACAGTCCTTGAACTAAGGTTCAGAATGTCCTGAAAACAAACTCCAATGTGTTGCACACAGCTAACTGTTTCTACTCTTATACAGAATATTATTACACATAAATATTCCGCAACTTCACGTTAAGATAAACATTTACAAAAGTGATTGCTAACTTTCTTGTTCATGCAAAGAGTATGTCGGAATATAGCAGGCTTTAAGCGATTGTCAAATGTTTCAAAAGTAGGTCGCTATGTGATTTGTTATTTACGTTGCAATCAAGTTCGTTAGACGGCCATGTTAAAAATCTAATCTCATACCTTAACGGGTCGTGAACAACGGTGGAATACGACTTTAGATTGGCTCAAAATTAAGGGTAAGCCGTTTATGAAAACAGCTTTGGAAGAAGTATTATTTATAGACAGGTTTTCCCACATTCACGCAACAATTGTTATATAACCTATACAGTTGTAAATGTTTCTATTTATCCTCTTATGGTAAGTTTGACGCTTGAGAAATGAAATGTTTGTTTATGAGGTTCCTTTCTTGTTACAGAAAAGATGCGCTGCAGTGTTTTTCTGATATTTGCTGCACTCATAGCAACAACTTGGACTGCACGCATTCGTGAAACAGAAAATGTAAGTCAACTACAATATAGGATATTTCTATACTTAGTGCAAAACATGGATTTTTGTTTGTTTTCTTTACTAAAAGTTCTATAAGTACTGAACTGTTTCACTACTATTTTTAGCCTACCAGAATAAAAGAAGGTTATATCTGATATTGCAGTCAAATCACTTTCTTTATTCACTCTAAAATAGTATGACGAAAGCTTATTCATATATCTACTATATGTTAATTGAGATTAGCGCTTATAGTAATGGTTGTACTATCGTAAACATTAGGAAGATAAAGAATACATTAAGCTTTAACCAATTATTAAGTCTTTAAAGAGCTGGTTGCCCTATGTTGGCTTTGAACTTCCATTCTCTTTCCATGACCAGAAGAAAAATCGAATAAAGATTTCTTACATGAGGAAAATAGTTTTGCTGGTAGAGCATCCGCCTCCTAAATGAGACATCCAGGTTTCGATTCCGGGCTGGGGCGGATTATTCCTCTTTTACTCAGAGAATTACGTAAAGTATAAAACCCAAAGAAATTCAACACTAATTTAACAGGAAATATACATAGATAACATTTGTCTTTTAACAACGCTGTCAACTGATAGCACCATATCAGTGTCGTCGGTGTGTCCGAATTTCGTCCCGAAGGAGTTCCTTTACATGCTCTTAAATCGACTGACAACTGGGCTGTCAGCTCTGAGCACTCTAAAAACCCTTTGACTGGGCCGGATGTGATCCCATGACCTTAAGATAAGTATATGGGCACCCAAACTATTGAGGCACATCATCTACACATATTAACACAATTCCTAATACGGTTATGGTCGACATAATCATTGCAGTTTGAAGGCAAGGTATACATGAAACAAATAATAATGAGTAAACTACACAGAAACAACGCATTTAAAATAAATTACATACTTACAAGTCTTATTCCTTACCGAATAAGGCGGTTTCGCCTCTGTCCCACATTTGGGAGGCCCGGTTTCGATTCCCATGGCCGGTATACCTGACCCTTGGAATTTTTCGGGGGTTTTCCCGGGTGCTAGCCAAATGCTGGGTAGATTAATTACATCCCCCGAACTTCCTGTCCCTACATTTCATCTCCATTATCATTTCACACCATCTCCCATCTGATGGTCTCTTTCAGGGTAGAAGTGTCGGCGGGTGTTTCGGCGGTGCACAGCAGAATGAACCAATTCCTCTTCCGGTACGACGGTTGTCGGTCTACGAAACCACGTCTCGTGGTGGGACTGTTTCCGTACCACAGCAGGGTGGGATGTCAGTAGTCCTGACCTACTGGGGCAAGTTTCCGTCTAAGTGAATTTATGGGCCCTGCCCTCTGTACAGTCTTGGCTCCTTGGAACGGCCACCCTCTGCTTTCTCTAGCGTCATGATTGCTCCTCGGGGATGTCCCTCTTGGAAGCATAGTTACAATAGACCAAGTTTGGACCTCTGTGCCGAGTTCCTCCCGAAATATTCCAGTTCCTTACACTTTACAGAAAGTTTTTGCCTATAACTTACAGTTTATTCAAAATAAGAGGAGTTTCCAAGGCTATTCCCTAAAAGGTCAATATATATTGCATTTCTCATAAAAATATGTTCAGGACTTTTATTGTAATAAACGATTTTGAGAAACTAAATGCTTTTTAAAACTTCTCATAAAAACAGCTACGAAGTACTTGACGCGGAACATGTTGAACTTAAGTACCAGGTATTATTAAAAGTGGCTCCAAAATTTTTACATGAAGGCCAAATGTTTAATATATTGACAATATTAATAATAAACAAAAGATAAAATGCGGCGGACTTTGAAAGCGAACATTCTAGCATGTTACAGGACTGGGTTGTCTACATGAACTTCTTATCAAGCATTTTACTAGCTGATGAATCTGAGTTTACTTACAACAACACCTTCAGTTTTCATGATAATCATAACTGGGTCAACGAACACTTTCATTAAGTACGATAGGATAGACGTCAACAGAGGTTCTGTCTAAACTTATTGAGTGGAATCATTCATTATCACCTGATTGATCCATATTTCTTCCTTTCGCGTCTGCAGGCAGGGATGTACCTCTTAAATAAATTGCGTTAATGTATAATGTGACTCTGGATATCATCAACAAATATTTTTCTACACGGGCGCTACATTGCACCGGCCCATTTCGGTCGGATAGTACATACTTTCTTGAATGATAAATCTCCACATAGCTGGAATTGACTGGAGGGATTCATCATATTGACTCTTCCATTATATGATTTGAGTCGATTGGCTTCCTGCATCTGGGGATGTTTAAATTCCTTGGTTGTTGTGGCTCCTGTAGAAATATTGACCCTCAGAGAGTGTATCTGCCCTGGGTTGACCACGTAGTAACATACCAGGAATGTGCAACAGATACGCGACAGCATGGCAGACTTGGGAAAGAAACACTACCAGCAATTTTGTTTACCTTCAATGCTGTCTTGGTGATAAGCAATAAACGATTTTAGATCCATGTTCAGAATAATTTTTTGTTATGTTATGATGTTGGAGGGATGTAGTATTTAGCAATAATAAATATAGATCCTGTGTAATTATCTCTTTTGTAGGATATCGAGGAAGGCGTAGCTGATGTTGAAATGAGCAACCGAGTGGACGTCATCCCTCCACATACGACACGTGTTCGACGTGAGGTAGGTCAGATAGTACTACAATTATTGCCAGTCTCATTATACAAATCAATATAATATACCTGGCCCAAAAAATGAATCTGGACATAAACAATGCTTCTGCTATTACTACGCACTTGACGTTTCGTAAACAATTGTTGTAGCTTAAGTTGTTCTTTAACAATAGGTGTTTCAATTTAGGATTTAAAGAAAGTGTCATCGCTACATCTCAGTTAGCTTAACCACGTGAAGGTTTTTCACAACACCAGCAGTACTTTACAGTATAAACGAAATACTCTTATTTGTTAAACTAAAATATATTTTGCGAAAAAAGTATTATAATATATTTAGTTAGTAAAAACCTACAAGTTAATCACAATCGTTTGATAATATCAACACACACAGATCTAATGAACACTTTTTAAACCTTTTGTTAAATTAAAGTGCTGCGACTTTGAATAAAATTAGTGAATTATTCTCAGAGGAGAACAGCACCTATACGAGTTTAAATATAGAGTTACTGGAAGTTCATCAGGAGAAGGCGAAACGTCGGATAAAAACGTTATCCAAATAGGTGACCCTAACCGAGATACGAACGTGGGACCTCCTGAAGTACCTAATGCAGACATGTTACCACCACACTACATAGGAGCACGCCTCGGTTTCGTGGTGGTAGAGTGTCTGCCTCACGTTGAAGAGGTCCCGAGTTCAAATCTCGGTCAGGGTGAGTTACCTGGAAAATGTTTTTTCCGGGTTTTTCCCTTATCCTGAAAGACAAATATCGAGTAACTCTAAGCTCCATGGACCCTGGTCTCATTTGAGCATCATTTCACCCATTCCATTCATCGTCCGATATGACTTAATGTTGGAGGACGTAAATTACAAAAACAAATATTACATAGGCGGACCTATCAACAGTGGTTATATCCTCTGAGCCTCATAAACAGCTTTTCATAACTTTTTTCACCACATTTAAGGGAATTTTCACTTCTGTGTTAAATTACATTGCTGGAACCTGCTAGACATCTAGTAATGCTCGTGACGTTATACGTACATATGTATAGGCACGAGAGTGGTTCAATAATAATAAAGATGACAACTTTTCAATCACAAAATATTTATTTTTGAACAGCTCCTGCAACATTTTCAACCTCACCAAAAATAGAAATTATAAAGTTTTGTCTCAATGATGACCTCTTCAGTTGATCTAAGTTTAGTTCGCATAAGTCATTTGTGCATGATTTGCAACAAATCGCAGAGGGCAAGGTCGGGCAAATATGGAGATGCGGCAGCAATCCATAACGCATGTCATGCAATTTGGTGGTGACAACGCTGGATGAATGTGCAAGCACCTTCTTCTTCGCCAAATGTGGTCATGTGTCTAAATTATTGTCGAATCGTCCAATAATTCACTATAGTATTGCGCTGTAGGTAATCTTTTTTCCTTTATACTAGAAGTCCCCGTAGGGTAGGGGATCCGCCCCCCTCAGCTGCTTTAGTGCGAGCACTGCGGATCCTTAACACTCGTGGTACCTCTGACGTTACCAGAAGAACCTCGGGACGAACATTCGAGCCCCTACCTGAGTGGGAGTTGTTCGGATTTGGTTGGACTCAAGGTGGCAGTGTGTTCCCGTCACCGGCGGGGAATTGGGTACTTCCGGCCAGCTTCGGCCACCCGGAGAGGGTGGAGGGTTGCCTAAAATGTCACGGGCACTAGCCTGCAGAGCTAGTAGAAGGTGTGCTAGATCACCAGGCAGCCCCAACGAGCTTATTCGGTAGTCTTCCCTACGGGTTTGACACGCGTAAGTGGCGTATCCACTCCACCCGTTTTGACGTTGTTGTCGTTGAGGCGGGGGAGGTCTTTTAGACTCAAGGTATTACCGAAGGAAAGAGCACCGGAATTTTGCATCGCTCCCGGGTAACTGAGGCCCAGATTCTCGACTTTTGGGAAGACCTCACTGAACACATCCAAGAATTCAATGTGTATGACATCCTTCACGTCACTTTTGCGGCCAATGGGAGAGTATTTGGAATGGAGTTACCAGAAGTCATTTATTTTGATTGTTCCTTTGCTTCTGAAGGATCCAATCTCAACGACAACGACATCTGGAATCAAAAGTCCTTTTGATTACACTTAAATAACTCGAAATACAGCTTCAAAGTTGAAAGCCGCACCGACCTATTGGATTAATGTGAGCAAACATGGCTCCCATATCCAACTTATCAAGCAAAATTGTATTTCCATATCCATCAACACACCTATGGCCTCTGCCACTTCACGAACTTTCGTTTGATGATGAGTAAGAATAATATCGTGGACTTTTTCAATGAATTCTTCGATAACAATATTGTCAGGCATCTTGGACGTTCCTTATCAAAAAGGGATGCTCGATCATACTAAGTACTTCAAACAATATCTAAGGTTGTCACAGATGGCGAACGGTACCCATAAAAAAGTATACAATTTCGATTTCAGCTCCTCATAAGTTTTTCAATACTGCACTTTTTTCCATTTATTGAAAATACGTTAACGACTCTAACCGACCTTGAATCAGAGCCAAATTTGTTTTGGTGACTTGAAACAAAGGACTGTACACTATAATAGCACAAACTTGCCTTTCTATCAACAGTTCCTGCTTCAAGCTAAAGGAATGGTCATAAAAATCTGATTTATTATAATTACCTAAAAGTTATCTGGGTAAATTTATAATTTCACAAAGTATAAATGGTAATGTGTTATGAAATAATTATTTTGGGATTAGGAACATTAGGATATAATTTAAGTATGATTTTTTTTTCAGGCTGCAGATGATTCTTCATCTGAATCAAACAGCTCACAACAACCTGACAATACTGAAGATAACAACATCCACCTGCGGGGATAAGAGCAGTGGTCATCTCTTAATCAACATGCCAACAGTCTGGATATCTGATGGCTGTGACAATTCAAGATTTCACGTTTACAATAATATTTATCAGTAATTTTATTATTTAATGTCTTTAAGCTCCTGTAAGTTACTAAACAATTAAATTATACTCATATTGTGTCTTATATACTAACTTACCCTGCACAGTACGTGATTACCTAAAAGAAACGCATCTGATTAAGGGTTGATTTCCTAATTCCAAATATAGGATTATACTGAATTTGTGCACTTTAAAATTACCGTGTAATTGATCTGCGTCCCTAGCGGGTGTATGCGTGATTCGCTTGCACTGAAGTGACCTATGTATTGTAGCGCCAGCTCACGGAATTACTCGCTCAAAGCTATACTTTAACGGCTGTGAATGACAACTGTCTTCATCCCGGCAGTTGACAACATAGTTAACAAAGACCACTTAAAGAATAACAACAATTGGAAGACAGTGCCCTCTATTGAACCAAAAATTATTTACTTTAGATCAACAAACGACGTTCTGTAAATTAATGGCTGTATTACCAACGTAAGGGCTGCAATAGAACTTCAACAACTGCCATACTGGAATAGTTTCTCATATTTTACAGATTAACTAAGGGAATATAACCAGAAAACAGGATGGTTTTGATGAATTTCAATATATTGCGTTCCCTACCGTTGGTAGCGTGAAAGTCAGACATGCACGCGATCCCGGCCGGATCATAAAACGACCGCTCTGTAGTTAAGAGCAGATTAAAAGACGGTCCCACCAATGTTATGATTGTTAACTTATTAACCAAGTATATAAAATTATTAAACTTGTTTTTCATACAATTATATGTCTAAAACAATAAACATACAACATGTAATTGTTTTCCATTTTCTAATCTATCTAAATTAAGTTTTTTTTAATACGGTAAAAGCTTAGGATTGTTTTCTTGACTACACCGAATTTTAAGACTTCCATTTTCACTTTCTCTGCTTCGTACTTACAGCAAGCATAGGACGAACCCTTTGCACCCATATTCGTCAAATTTCGCCAGAAATATCTACATGCTTTGAAACTTCGAGAGTTAAAAAGGATCATTTTCAGAAAAACCTCTGTGTGTACGTGCATGCGCGCACCTATCGATCTGTACACAGTATGAGCTAAAAATATTGCTAAATGTCAGTAATGATGCGAAATTCTAGCACCTTTCAAGAAAGCGACATTAAAATCAAAATTCAAAAATAATAAAACAGATATCCCATTTTAAGCTTCTGGTTAGATGTATGTTATTTTTAAAATTTTGATTTCCTAAAAGTTGTCTGTAAGTATTTTGATTGAATTTAACACATTTTAAAGATATTGAGATGAAAAATGAGACGTATACCTTCATCACATTTGTTGTAGCACAATGTGAAATAATTTCCATTCAAAGCGAATTTTGTTTAATACTTTTCTTTTTAAATTAGCATTCTTTAACTGGTTATGTAATATAGGACGACGAATGAAACGGGTGAAATGATGCTCAAATGAGACCAGCGTCCATGGAGCTTAGTTACCTGATATTCATATTTTGGGATAAGGGAAAACTTTAGAGAAAAGACCTTATCGAGGTAACTTAGCAAAAGATTTAAACTGGAGATCCATTGGACGTGCGGCAGACAGCCTACAGAACCGGACATGGTTAATCCTGTGTAACGGGAAAGTTAACTCTCAACTTAAAATGCCATCTCTTTAAAACACGCAATTTATTTCAAATAACTGTTTTGTAACATATATAATTATCGAGATATGCTTTGTTAATAATTTGAATTATTCAACACTAGGCCACTCTGATATATAGCTGACTTTCATTTGTTTCTTTTGCAACTGTGTGGAAAGGATTTGAAAATCTTCTTCACTCCAAGTGCTAGGCAATGCTGCCTGTTCCGGCTTAAAACATATCTGACCATCGTTTTCGTGGTCCTCCCGGATGTCTTTTCCCTCTAGGTTTATAGTTTATAACTCTTCTTGAGATCCTATCTCTCGGCAGTCTCTCAATATGCTCTCTCCATTCATTTCTATAATTTATTATTTTTTCTTCTAAAGGACTTATTTCTAAATCTTCTCTTACTTTTTCATTTGGAATTTTATCTAAAAGAGTGCATCCCTTTACTTCTCTTAAAAATATCATTTCGGCAGCCTTATCTTATTTTTGTGTATTCTTGATAATGTCTTATGTTTCAGAACCAAAAATAAAAGCAGGGACAGCCATTACTTTATAAAATTTCATCCGTGTTTCTTTTCTGGTTTTAGTTTTTAGGCTTCTATTTATTATGCCGCATATTTGTTGAAACATTGGTAATTTATTTTTAAAATCATTTTCATATTTATAACTGACATATGTTCCCATATATTTAAAACCCGTAACTTGCTCTAAGATAATATCAATTACTATTTTGGTTCTAACAGTGCCTTTACCTCGAAGGCGACCGCAAAGTGAGATTTGTGATGGACAACACGGCGCTGGGGCGGGTTTTCTCCGGGATCTCCGGTTTCCCCCGCCCTCTCATTCCACCAGTGCTCCATCTTCATTTCATGTATCATCAGTGTCACCGCCTGCGGTGCCGTATGTAGTAAAAGTGGGCGTTAATTAAACAATACACAATTTTAATATTATTATTAATATTATATATTGTAGATTAAATACAGTTTTTTTGAAGGGATATTAATTCCTACATTATTTTTAATTTTTGGATGGGGTTATCACGTTTCATTTCGCCATTGTTTTTGTTTTATTTGTGGACATTTTGAAATTATAATTCTTAAATAACTTTTGTAAAATATATACTGCTCTTTGCAGCTCGTCTTCAGTTTTACTTATAATTATTTGGTCATCCGCAAATAGCATCGTCTTAAGAATAAAATTTGGTGCAAGATGAATGCCTCCGTTAATCTTAAACATCCACTCTCTTACCAGATCGTCGATATAAATATTATTATCGCTTTTCCATGTACATGAAAATGTGTAATGCATGTACCTATTTTAATCTTAATTAAAATGGGAGATAGAAATACTTTTTGTAGATGACCGGAAATTAAAGCAGTAAATGAAGTGAAAATGCAAAAATCAGTAACTAAATTGAATGAAATATGAGAATCTTGTAGGAAAATTAAACCCATTGACAATGATGTGAAAATAACAAAGAAGGGCCAAAATAGCTATAGATAGATATATAAAACAAGTACCTGGGGCCAAAAATATTAATTCTGAACACCAAGATAGACGTTGAGAATATTGAAACATACTATAGATTAAGCAGATGAATAAAACGACATTTTGGTGAATCATGAAGACAGAAGTAATGCAATGAGTCCACAATATAATTTTTAAACCAGCGCTGATATACTCTTGTGAAAGTATATATTAACAACTAGAGAATAGTTAAGATTGGGAGCAGATCAAATGAGATGCGACTGGACGGAAACCAGGAGATCCATGGTTCAAATCCCGGGCATGGCATTGCATTTTTCACGTTGACTCTATCTAGATCAAATGGCACTTATACGACCCTTGTTAGGAATTACTAGAATAGATAGAACTAGCGGAAAATATTCTAATTCCGTTTTCGGCATGACTTCCTGCAGCTGTAGCTGCTCCAAATCCAGGTTCGTTAATAAGAGAAAACTTAATGAAAGAAAATATTACTGAAGTAATTCAGAGGTATTCAAGACGATGGAAAGAACATATCCTGCGAATGCCATCTTCAAGATTTCCACGACAAGCCTTATTTTATGAACCTTTAGGAAAACGAAGTGTTGGAAGATAGTGGAAGAGATGGAGCTACCAGTTCTGTTAGCTTCGGAAGCAGGTCTGAAGGCATAAACCTCGTGAGGAAGAAGGGAAGAAGAAATAAGCTCCCGTAAAATATATTTTATACTTATTGGTAAATAATAGAGGGTGAAGAAAGCTTACATATTTAAAAGAGCTCTGTATTTGAATCGTCATTAATTTTAAGGAACCATCATGTAGAAATCTACGTTGACTATAGCCCCGTTGCCTCCTTAGTTAAGGAGGGGCAAGAGACGGAAAATTATTTCAGTAGGGACACCTTTTTGGTTTCTCGTGCTGCAAGGAAAGCCCAGACCGCAATGTTACATTGTAATCCCACATTAATATCTTCTTGCCGGACGATGTTTGTGTTAGAGTGGTTATTTCCAAGTTACGAATCACTTTGAGTTTATCCAGCACTTAATGAAAGCCTCCAACAGATTAAGGGCAGTTTAAGCGCAGCTATATTGTCGAGGATTTGGGCAAGCGTCGGCGGCTCAATCGATATCATCACCGCACACTACTTTGTTACGATCATGCTAGACTTCTTATCGACTGTCACAGTTACCTTATCAACACTTATCGGTAGTGCTGAACTATTTCTGTTGCTATTCCAGAGTTTGCAGAGTAGACTGAACGGAATGTCTCAGGTGATTTCGTCTTTGGACCTAGTTCGGGAGGTCCCGGCTCGATTCCTGTGGCCGACCTAATTGGCGTGTCGCTAGGGGAATGCTAACTACGTCAATCACATTTCGAATTTCTTAACCCTCACTACTTCCATTTCAACATTTCGTTTCCCTATAACCTTTCAGGTATTCCTGTAGGTTCCTGGTGTGACGCGGTTCTGGCCAGATGACGCAGTTGTCTGCTAATGGTAAGGGTACTCTCCTCTGACATAGAGGGCTGCCTTGGTCGACGGATCTCTAGACAGCTCCATTAGTGGAACGGATTACTGATATTGGAAATATTAAGTACTTCGCGGGCCTTTGTGACCTGTCCATTCCAGACGAGCAACCTCCTGGGTTCTTTCACTTCATCCCATCTTCCTGAAAGATGTTAGCTGCAATGTCGCAGTGAGCGAGGTGTCCCCTTTCACTATATAACCTACATCTGCGTATCTTGGAAGTAGCTACACAAATCTTGTTAGGAAATCTAAAACCATATTATGCTAGTGACATCGAAGTTACTTGGCAAGTTTCAAAAGAGCATATTAATTTTCGGTAACACAATTTAAATGTCAGGGATGCCAACCTTTACCTCGTCAATTCCCTTCCCCTAATCTGATTTTACGCTTTGAAAACATCCCCAACCTATTTTGCAAATTAAGTTGGGATAAAACCTTTTCGGAATTGACTCTGGTTCGTTGACTTTTGCTCCGTCAGGGTGCGTCATTAATCTCAGTGGCATGCAGAGATGATTAAGGAAGCTGGGGAATGTTAATGAGCTTCTAGAAGAAATGTCTCCTCCTGCCTCTCCTGCGAGCTCGCTGGGGACAAAAATCCTGACTTTACAGGCCAATGAATATCACAGTTCATTATTAGCTGAATGTTTATCGAAGGGACGGTCAATGTGAAGCAGTGGGATGAAATTTAACAAATACCCGTAAGAGGCTCATACGATTATTAAACTAATTGTCACTGCACAAATTAATTATGCTATGTCGTCAAAAAATACCCTTATTTACCGAGAGAGATGGCTCTGTTCTGAGGATCGGAGCCCTGGGATCGATTCCTGGGACCGGTCACTGCATCATAGGTTTTCCATAGTTTTCCCTGGTTAGCAGATAAATACGTACGCAATTTCTCTTCCATCATGAGTTTCATTTCTCTTATTTCCTATCATTTTGGTCATGTTTCAGGTAATCTTAAAGACCTTGCAGTGCTGTTGATGCCGGAAAAATTCTTAATTGTTGAACGCTTGATTTGGGGCTTGCCAAATGGCAACCTTTTTTTTTTAAGTCGGGGCAAGTATATCGAGTTCTCCCTGGTTCCACCCAGGAATCCTATCAGAACAGCCAGTGTTAAGTTGGGAATCATCACACACTGTATGCATATGTAAGCTGGTCCCCGATATCCCTTTGCTTCATTCATTTTCCCTAGTGTGGTATATACAGAGGATCCGCTTTGGGTCAAGCTGCAAGCTCATAAGTCATAGTGCAAAAGTTTATTTGCATTCGTTTAAATGTTGTGACACATTGACTGTGGCGAATGATTATTGAGAGGTCGGCGCCGGGACCTTTGAAAGATAAACAGTTAATCAAAACACTATGTTATCTCAAATACTAGATTCTGCTGTAAGTTCCTCTATCTAAAATGTTCTGGAATTCTTGTAGTAAATTTCCCAGGGCCATATGAGCATGCGTTCTTGCGAAGCAAGTCAGTCTTGTAAAGTGAGTTGGCGAATGAATCTGTCAGCGAATGTGTGACAACCGTGATGGAAGGCCGAGCATAAAACTTTAAATGCCTTTCGGGCTTTTTTAACTACTGACGGTACCATAAGAATTTGGCTCCTTACTGATTAAATATTTTAGTAAATTACAGGGATTTCATGATGGGATTTTGAAGTGAAACCTAAAGGGATATGCTATTTAAACATCAAGAGCAAAACAAAAGAAAAGCATAAAAATCTAAACTTTACTATTTTAATTGAGGTTTCTCCATAAACTATTCCTATATGTTGCAATTTGAGTAATATTTTCAGCAAATCCTGAATTGTAAAGGCGTGAAGATTTTGGCTACGTTAGTGTCCAAAACTGGAGGCGATAACACCTGAATTAGGAACCACCTTATCGTCAGAAGGAACGTTTGACATTTGGACCACAGTTGAAAGTGCAATGTATCATGTGACCGTGGATTATTTATCTGGCCAATCAGCAGCATGACACGATAGGCTGAACAAACGTAATGATGAGGAAACGGGAGGGTGTTGACGTGCGCATGATGAATGTCGAACACTGACAGGTTAAGCTCGCACAGAGGTCCCCTAGGCACACCTTGGTCAGGACCGCATACATCACGGGAGTGCTGTTTTCTGGCTCGTTGTCACGGTTGTACAATACCAGACAGTCCAAATTCCCAACAAGACAATTAAAACGTCCACGGTATCCAATACATAACTTTCGTTTGTTTTACAAGTTACTCAGAAGATACTCATTTACCTACCAATACATAGTCTTTAAGCTCGATGCCTTAATAATAACTGAACCTTTCTTCCACTGCGTTGCGTTTGTTCCTATTAACATTTGTGGTTATACAAACTACGAAAATAGGAAGATTTGACGAACTAAGAATCCAATATATAGAAAAGCCCATAATACGATGTGAAAGACGTTACCCTTTCAGTTTATTTTTAGATTCAATCCTCCAACTTAAGTCATAACGATGAATGATATTGGTGGAAATGATGCCTAAATAAATCCAAGATACGCATAGCTTAGAGTTATTACGTGTTCATCTTTAAGGATAAGGGAAAACCTTACCCAGAGAACTCACTCTGACCGAGATTCGAACTCGAGACCTCCTGAACGTGAGACACACGCCACCACCTACGCTATCAACTCAGGCCCCCACTTCTATGATAAAAAGTACAAAGTAACGATATACACACATCCCATTACATTAATGATTAAATTAAAGGTACGGAATCCAGGAGATCCGTGGTTCACACCCCGGCCATGACATTGAATTTTTCAGGTTGACCCTATCGGTCAAAAAACTTTGCCTATATACGGCTAGTGTGGAGAAATGATTAATTTCCATCAATTAACTAAATTAAATATTGTTTGCACATTATAATCATTTCAATGATTATAGTCAGCACATAAAGAACTATCGTTCTGGCATTTAAACACTTCAATTATTATACAAAATTACAAAACAGGACATCGTTCTTACATTATATTTGTATCACCAAATTAAAGCATCATTAAAAAATAAAGCTGGAATTTTCAGCAAATACGGTGTATAGTCCACTTAATCCTGAATTAATTTTGTTCAAATGGTAAATAATAACAATGACACTAGAATTATTGACTAGTATAATTATTAATTCTATAAATAAGTTATAAAGACACAAATAATTGCAATAAATAACTTACACAATTATATTTAAAAGACCGCATAAATTAAAAACAATGTTGCCATTCAAAGACATTGTGTGGCTAGGAAAAGCAAATATTATAAATTTGAGTAGCTATGCAATTGCTGAAGTCATCACTCAAAATTTAAGTATGTCAACAAACGCTGGAGGCAAAAAAATGGTGCGGCATTTATGGAAATTAGAAATACAAAAGCATTCATAGAATTTACTAAGTAACAAACTAAATATTATATTTCAAATGCAAATATGTAGGTATGTAAACATTTGGCAATATTTTCTGTTGAAATTTTTATGGCTAGCTATAGAACAGACGGCATTATAAAACACATGACCTTCTTTGGTATCACACAGAAGTCTGTTACTGTTAATGATTATCAGTAGACCGAAGACCGCGCTCGGGTTATACATTATTGGCGTCACCTAAGAGCATGATTCGTCAACTGGCAACTTAAGGAAACTTATGCTTTTCATTGTTATTACTGAAAACTATTTTACAGAAGTTACAACAAACAATAATTCAATACTTACAATTTATAGAGCTAATATTCAAAAACACTTTACTTCTACATTATCAAAAAATTGGAAACTCGCTTCAAATACTTTATCACTGAATTCACCAGGTGTCTTATGTGGTGTTTTCTGCCCTCATACCCACCTATACATATTCTGGAGATAAAGATTCCATAATTCACCACTACAGTAACCGGTAGTAGATTAAATCTAGACTGAGATAATGAAGACCATGGAAAAATGGAAGGAAGGGTATTATGAGACAGTGAATGACTTTTTGAGGGGAAAAAAATCTCAGCAAAACATAATTTTCATATGTTGCCCTCGGTGGGACTATTTCTGAGTTACTTATTTGATATTTTAAGAGAATTGGTTTACAGAAGTGCTATTAGTTTGCTTATATGACGTCAAACTATTGGTTTCACCTCCTGCATGGGTCTTGTGTTTACGGCGGAATTTGTAACCGGTTTTCAAAATCTTTACCGAGAGTAAATGGAATAAGGTATTTTAAAAATCTCTATTATGTTAGTTAATTGATGGCGTATCTCGAATACGAGAGTCTCTTGTGGTTTACCGGGAAAATATATGAGTCAACTGGAGAATTTAATTTCGGGACGGCACGGTGCCATGGCAGCTCAATGGGTATGAGCGACTGGATGGAAACCAGAAGATACGTGGTTCAAATTCCGGCCATGGCATTGAATTCTTCAGGTTGACTCTATCTAAAACCTTAGCCTATATATCGCTGGTAAGAAGAAATGATTAATTTCGATCAATTAACTTAAATAATAAGAGTTTAATGATGAAGCCTGTGTTTGTACTTACAATTGTAAGTCGCCACAAACGGTGTATCTGGAATACGAAAGCCCCTAGTGGTTTACCGGGACTATATATTGGTCAATTGAGGAATTTAATGTCAGGATGGCACGTTGCCCATAGTAGCTCAATGGGTAAGAGCGATTGGACGGAAACAAGGAGATCCATGATTCAAATCCTGGCCGTGGTATTGAATTTTTCAGGTTTACTCTATCTGTCTCTGTTACATATTTAGAGGAAGTATAGGTAAAAAAAATTCACAGAAAATTTGTATTTTCACACTCCTTAATCCAAAATATAACATATATGGAAAAATGTGCCTTGGTTTGTGTATGCTTGCGCGTGTCGGTGCTCCCGCACGTCTGTGAACACCATAAATAAAAATAATCGGAGATCCTGTTAAATGCTTAACTTGATGTTTAAGATCACTATCTCCCAAGGATAGTACAGATGATTTTTAAAAGAATACCTTCAATCTAACAACCTATCACAGAGAACTAGCTTTATTTTGATTAAAATGTCCTCTGTTTGATGCATTTTCATGAGAAGAGCTATATGTCTTGAATTTTTTGGGAATGACCTCTGAAGTGAATTTCATTCTAAATGTCATTTGTGTAACTGGAGGTAAAACTTCAAATAAAAAAATCTATTATTTGAAGTCTTCTGTATGCCTCCATTCCCATTTTATAGAAGCATTTAATAAAATCATTTCTACAATTAGATTAATACGATTAACATGACGTAGGAAGAAGAAAGAATATGCATTTATAAGAAGAGTTCATTCACGTGGAAGCAGTCATGAAAATACAAAGCATCAGATCCTTTAAGATCAGTTATCAAGTTAGAGAAAGTTATGTGAACATGACCTGCGGTAGCGCCCTCCGTCAGCAGGTGATGCAGTAATGAGAAAACAGTACCTACGTATTTCTTTTGAGGCGAGTGTACATGCGCAGGCAGGTAAGGTAGGTATTTAGAATGGTTAAGTTTTCTCATTAACTCTCTCTAAGTTTATGACCGCAACCTCGCGAGGAAAATATAACTCACCCTACAGGTGCTGCGGCATGCAAAGACTGCTGGAATTTACGCTCTAGTCAATTCCAGAGTGCGCTGTGGTCGCTGTTGATGAAAACGTTAATTCACAAAACACTGAAAATGTTTCATTAAAGCCTAAGCGGTTTGCTTTTGCAGGCACCTACAAATCTTCATATATTCAGTAGATGACATCCTGCTTCTTATTTACAGATACCTCAACCATTCATAGAAAAAATTGCAATGGAAATATTAATAAACATTTATTTTCATTCCGACAACTAAAAGTCAGGACCTATTCCAACATAACTCAAGATATACATTTCATATCCTTTTCCTTGGTCAGATATTTCGGTTTAGTTATGTCATTGAGTCGGAAAATTAGTGTAGTCAGTAAAACTACAGAAAAAGTGAGGACTTTGCACTTGCCACTATTGATAACAAAATGAGATCTATTGTGCATACCTTCGCGACACCATATTTGATATGCGTAAAAGTTGATAGTAGCCAGTGGCCCAACTGCCCCCTCTTTCGCGTTATCAAATATCTCTTCGTGCGTTAATAGAAGTTGCAGAATCAAACGCGGCAGTTCCAGATAAACCCATAGTAGTGGCGTTAGCAGACTTGGTTCTGTCCAGAAAGACAAGGGGCATTTTCATTAGGATTGAACTAGCCTAGAGGAAGACAACTTCGAGAGTTGTGACGTATTTCAGCCGGGAGTTAGGCCTGCACTGCGTGTGACGTCAGGCAAGAGCCGTGTAGTGCCAAGTTGCCTATATAAATGGCGCTGTGAGTACAGAATCTGAGGTTTCAGTCAGGTGCGGTGCACTCGATGACAACAATGTAGCTACCACGTGCCAAATGGAACTGTTAAATTTACTTTGTGACGATTCATTGAAGGACAAATATACACACAAGAAAGACTTGGCTGATTTTTACAAGAATGTCCCCCAAACCAGATTTCCGAGGTTGCACTTGCCGCATGGACATTGTGTACGTTTGGCTCGACATATATATGGAAAATTTTTGTTGTTGTTTTGAAATTAGCTAAGTCCAAACCCAGAAGTACCTTGTCGGTTCACAATCTAACATGCAGCCTTCGATTACAGATTTCCCAGATATTACGTCCTGACATTGTTAAAGTAGTTAAAGTAAAACAGAAAGGTCAGAAAATGCTCACGTAATTACGTTCTATATGGGTATCCTCTAATTTGCAGAGAAAGTTATTTAAGTTTTATTTTATTTACTTTATAACATGCCTGACTTTCAGATAAATTACGTGTTGAAGTTCTATATATTTTCTTATAGCACAGAGCAAAAATTTATTTGTTTATAAACTGTGACCAATTGTGTAATTAAAGCAGTCAGCATTAATATTACAACACCCATATGTAAGTTTTACATATTATTAATTCCCGATACGTTTCCTGTCTTTCCTACCCTTTTGGAACCCCAACACATCAAACTATTTCCTTCTTGGGCAGCAGAAATCAGCGCGGTGACGTCACACGCTAACCTGCTTTTCATTTGGGGACATATTTGGCGGTTAGAGCTGACGGAACTGACACCACACCGCCACTACCTGGCTTCCCCTGAACTAGCCTGTGTAGTTCGCTCACACCACTGCCGTACATTTAACTGGAATTTTCCCGTTACGTTCTGCAACTGTTTAAGGACCCCAAGGAATATCTAATTACGTGAAAGACGAGGTATATCACACTGTAATGTGTGTGTTTGTGTGTGTGTGATGTAAAAAGAAACCAAATGCACAAAACCCACTGTTTAGTAGTTAATATCGCTGTCTATTGGAAATATGCTCTAATAGAGTTGCCGATCTGACCCTCGTAGTTAAAGTTGAGGTGTAAATGGGGATTTGAAGAACTCTCTTCTCTCCATAAGCCAGAGCAAATTGTAATTCCAGAATTACGTTATTATTATAATTGGCACGCGTGCCATAATGAAATAATTATACACGATATTCAATACATTAATTACCTCTTTATATGATCAGGACTGCATAATGCTACATTATAAAATAACTCTATAATTGTAGAAATTAAGACCCGAGCTGTAATTTTCAAGCTGTGCTAAACGCTTATCGGATGGCAGGACGGATTGCGGAATCTCGAACATATTTTCAAGTGGTAAAATAAATGGCAACTGTCTTGATTCACATGCATTCATTTAACTTATAAAGTAACGGGAATGGAGTATTAAAATTTAATATTAAAACTGCACTAACCAAAGTTTATTTTAAATACACATATTTACACAATGAGTCCGAGTAAAATGTTTTAATTTGTATTGTTTCTTCTGTTATTCTAACCTACAAGTAGCACTTCACTTCAAATAAGCATCACTGGTTGTCCAGATTGTTAACTGCAACATTTAAAATTGGATAACTGTTTATTTCAAAGTTTTGTTTTATCAGTTTATTGTAATATTTTGCTTGATATTTTTACATATGTTCTGCCTTCCTGACTATTGTTTTAAATGAGTTGATAGATATAGGCGGTGGAAGGGCTGTGCAAAACGCTAAGTATGATAGATGGCGTAACAGTTCAGTTAAGTCACATGTAATCACCATACCACGTTGTAATGGACCAAAAAGAACGTTAGCAAATACAAAACGAATAGCTTTTTTTTAAAAACTTATCTAAATTCCAGATGGTAAGTAGATAACAACAAAGACACCGCAGTATTCGCTCTGTTACTAAGGAAGGCGTAGAGAAGCACTGTTCACAAAAAGGCGTACTTATTTAGTTTTCATTTTGTTAAGTTGGTACTCAAAAAAAAGTTGTCGTGAGCGGCTAAGTAAGCGGTTCGAGAGATATACATACTGTAACATGATTACAAACTACTCCAGAGACATCCCTGTCGTCTTTTGTTATTACTGCAGTCCTGCCAACTTCTCGCGACGACGACTAAACAAGGGATTGCTTTCAGCACTTCGCCTTGTTATTTTTGGTATGCAAATTAGTTGGCTACTCTGGCACACGTTATTAAAAAGATGGAGTCTCCCGCCGTGGCTAACTCTATTTCGTTTTTAAGAGACTTCCCCTCTCCCCGCACCGCTCCAAAACAATTGCAGGTTGATTCAATTAGCGAAGAGAGATTTCTTTACTTTTTGTCATATGCGCATGGAATGGACAACCAAATGGAATTAAAAATCTGCGTATACGGCCAGCCACTTGCGTAGGTAGAGAGATATACGCGGTGCTTTCGGTTTAATTTGACAGACACTGCCTATTTTAAACAACGTTTCCTACTTATTTTAAAAAGGATATCACTGTTTTTAAACAAGGAGGTATTGCAGTCGGTACAAAAAAATTCCATTTCACTTTCTACTCATTAAACTTTATTACTTTCACCACAGTCCACCTTTACCGATCGTAGTTGAAATTGGGCTTGGTGGCATAGTTTCTAAGTGTTCCTAAAAGCGACAGCCCACACCGTGGTCGAGTTAGTGCGCTCGACTCTCACCAAGCTGGCCCGGCTTCTATCCAAGACGATCGTAAAGAGAATTGTGGTGGACAACACGACGCTGGGTCGGTTTTCTCCGGGGTCTCCGGTTTCCCTAGTCATCTCATTTCACCTGTGCAACATTTTCATTCCATGTATCACCAGTGTCACCGTCTGGGGTGCCGCATGTAGCAAAAGTGGGTGTTAAACGCTACACATTCTATTCCCATGTCCTTAGCTTTATTGGCATGTAATGCTCAGAGGTTAGACCGCTTGGCTCTCACCAAGGTGACTAGGGTTCGATCCCAGGCGACCGCAAAGTGAGATTTGTGGTGGACAACACGGTGCTGGCGCGGGTTTTCTCCGGGATCTCCGGTTTTCCCCACTATCTCATTCCACCTGTGCTCCATCTTCATCTCATGTAATCATCAGTGTCAGCGCCTGCGGTGCCGCATGTAGTAAAAGCGGGCGTTAAACACTACACATTTCACTTCATTTTGCGGGGCAAAATTCTGGCACACTGGTGGTACTGATATAATCCTAGAAATTAACAGAGAAATTAATGCATTTCGTCTTGGGGTTCCATCATCAAAAATTTCTGATATACTATACTCACTGCTTTCTCTGCCCATTGTTCAACAACCTGGTCTTAAGCAGGTTATTCTTTGTAACAATTGTTTTATTGCATAGTATTTGCTGTAGGTAAAATAGGTTTAGGAGTATACATTTGACTTAAGTAATAAGCCTTTCTTGAGATGTTGTAATTGTTCAACTTGTTCAATATTTATCATTCTTTCTAAATCCTGTCCAAAACACTTAGTAGAGACTATTAATACAAAATATGAGATATGAAAGTTAAAGAAAAGTAGTTAATAGATTGATGAAGATTGAGAACACGATGTTGACTTGAACGGGGTGGCTATTAGCACCTTTAGGGCCTTCTTGGCTCTTTATGCAGAATTACTATGTGGATTAAAAAAACATAAAAAGTTGTCTTTGTGAAAAATGCAATGTAACACTATTTTAAGATCAATGTAATCATTGATCTTTGAGGAAGCGTGGGAGAGATGTCACAAGCAGCTGTATTAATATATAACTAGAGGGTATCCATCTACCAGGGCAGATCCTCACAGAGTGAAGACTGAACCCCCCCCCCTCTGTGGACCAGGCAGTTACCGAGCTGTCCCAAAAGGGCGCCGGCGACTCAGTGGGGCTTTCTATAGGGCAAGACCTAGAGACTAACAAGCCCGCCCATCCGGTCCTGTGGACTCAAGACGGGATGGAAGTGGACAGGCCACTTACGCGCGAAAACTCCAAAATGGGAAGCCTACCGATATGACCTCGGTGGGGCCGCCAGTTGTTCCTGCACACCTTCTACTAGCTATGCAGGCTAGTATGCGGGAATATTAATGGCCTCCCTCAAGCCCGACCGGAGACGTATCTGATCTCCCACGGGTATCGGGAACCACTGCCCCCTCGAGTCCAACCCAATCCGAACTCCCAATCAGGGAGGGGCTCGGCCGTTCGGCCCGAGGTTCCTCTAGTAATGTCAGAGGTACCACGAGTGCTAGCGGTTCGCAGCGCCCTCACCATGGCAGCTGAATGGGACGGATCCTTTCCCCTACGGGGTGTATCAATTAATACAGATAATAGTTTATGTGACTTCAATAGTACGTATGACGTTACTGCCCACTCCATGACTCGTTGGATAATACGTTGGTGCATTATACGTTGGTCAGGTAACCGGCTGCTGTGGCCAACTATGTAATCTGCTTATTTGTAGTAAATATTGTTATTAAGTGAATTGTACCTTTAATTAGTATTACCATAGCTTCTGTAGAAATGAAACCTAACAGAAAGTCCCAACCTCTCGCCAAGCCGGTATTTCCTACGCTTGAGCAATTCCCTCCCGTGTACATCTGGCCATGTCCTCCTTAGCTTTTACAATCCATGATTAGTTCGCCACAATATCTAACACCACACACCACAACATATTACATGAAATGGTTCACAAATGCACAACAATTCAACAATTGAACAGAAAAATCAAAAACTGCATAGGCATTGTTATTAACAGTGTGTTCAGAACATTTAACATTCAAGTTAAAACAGTTGTATCTATTTATCATTGAGAATATATTTTGTTTATTCAATTTTCAAATTTTATGTAGCCACAAATGATCTTAAGTAAGTTTGATTATTTTATTACAATCATGAATTGGGTAATTTGTAACATTTTAACTATCGTCTTGAATATGTTGGGATGTCGGTTTAAAAAGCAACATAAATTGCTTGTTCTTTGTACGCGTATGCCCTTTGTTTACTTATTTTCTGGTATGACTGACATGTGCTCTGCTTAATAAATGAAATATTTATCATCTATATTAAAATGTTTGGTGTTGAACTATTATTTTTTCCCAAATACGACTGTTGCTTTTCTGTTTATTTTGCTCCGTCTGTCAACACTTTCAATTGTCTCTTGTTAATTTCACGGAAAGGTTACGGAAGTTCAAGGCAGTTAAGCATTCCAGTGACTGCCTCGGTAGCGTAGATGATGGAGTGTCTGCCTCACGTTCAAGAGGTCCCGAGTTCGAATCTCAGTCAAGGTGAGTTACCTGGATAAGGATATTTCCGGGATTTCCCTCATTCTGAAAGACGAATTTCGGGTAACTCTAAGATCAATGGAACCTGGGCTCATTTGAGCATCATTTCACCAATTCCATTCATCGTTCGATATGACTTAACGTTGATAACAAAAAAAAAGAAGAAAAAAAAAAAGAAACCCTTCCAGTTCTGGACATTTTATGGATTCCTAATAACCGGTACACTTTCATTCAAATCCTTTTCCTTATAATTTCTGTCTGACTGGTTGACGCAGTCACTTAGGTGTTGGCCTTCCAATCTCAAGTTCGATGGTTCAAACCCAGCCCAGTTGAACAGTTGTTTTTATATGTGTCCAAAAGCGATAGCCGTACGTAAGCATTTTCTTTTTTTCATTTATACCCCGCCTTTAACTGCAATGGTCATATTGGCGGCCGTTCTCCTTTGGAACATACCGACGGTGTTAACTCGTTATCCTTAGTTTTTAATCACTAGATCACGCGCACATTCACACTCTCATTCATACTTCCAGGCTCTGGGGAAGATGGGGAATTATCTTGGTCCCCACCCCCACCACCGAGGAATCGAACCCGGGACCCCTAGCACGGCAGGCAGGTGCTCTACCAACTGAGCTACGGGGCCAGCCACGTAAGTATTTTACTGGCATATAAAAGACCTCTTCCAGTACACAATTACGACACAGCAGTGTTGCTGATATGAACCTGGCAATTTACATAGAGGTAAATAAAAATATGTATTGCTTTTCCTGAAAATCTGAATGAATCTTCATTCATTTTATATGACTACATCAAGTTATATTTTTGATTCAGCCATAAACGTAACAAATGCTAATGAAATTCATTACTTATGAAATGCCATAACTAGGCCTCTATTGTAAAAAAATGTTCACCACCACTTCGCGAAAAACTTCCAAGGCCTCGTGCAAAATTATGTGATCGTCAGCTGTTTCCTCACCCAAGCTTCCCTATTCCAATAGGCCAAGCTAGTATCGATCATCGATTACAGATATCGCTACAATTAAACCTCCGAAATGCTGTTACCAACCTTTGACTGATTGGTGAACGCAGTCACCAAAGTTTAACTACTCATTACGTGCAGCAACCCCAGGGCTGACCAAAGTTTTCCTTCCTTTTACCCAGCACTGCAGTGCACCTTTAAATGCTGGAATGTTATGCACAGAAAATATTATCATTCCAATTTTATTGAGGTCTCTAATACGAGGGTGGTCTGAAAATTTTCCCACCTAATAAAGATACAAGACATTTCTTCAGTTTTTTTTCAACATAGTTTTCTTGTAACTGTACACACTTCTCCCTGTGTTGCTCCCATCTCTGTAACCCGTCCAAATAGTATTCGGCGTTTTTCTCTGCAAAATAATTGTTCACGAATGTGATTGCCTCTTCATTTGACGAAAATATCTGTCCTCCGAGCGCAATTTTCAGAAGAGGAAACAAACAGAAGTCACTTTGGGGCTAGATCTGGGGAGGGATGCCCATTGTCAAGCAGTTCAAACCGTAATTCGTGGATTTTCGCCATTGCAACCGCTGAGGTGTTAGTATGTTGTCTTGGTGAAACAGGATTTTCTTTTTCTGCAAATGTGATCGGTTTTCCGCAAGTTCTTACTTCAACTTCTCAAGGAATGATGCCTAGTATGCTCCTGTAATGGTTTTTCCCTTTTGAAGACAATAGATTAAAACTATCCCAAATAAACAATCTGTCATTACTTTCCCAGCCGAGGAAAACAGTTTTTGTTTAATTTTTTATTCTTTTATTTTTGAGCCGGTTTCCCCTTTGCAGTCTACTGTTTGGACTGTGTTTTTCTTTCGGGCATATAAAGGTCGCCGAAATTCGGATTTATTACGCCTAAACTGCGCCATCAGTGCGTTGGAAATGTTCATTGAGAAAACGTGGAACCCAACGCGCGGACAGCTTTCTCGTGTCTAAATGTTAATTTAACATGTGACAAACACGTTCTTTTGACACGTTTATAGCCTCTGCTAACTCCCTCACTTAAATTCGGCGGACGTCTAGCACCATTTGGTAAACTCTGGCGATGTTTTCGTCGGTAGTTGCAGTTTTTGGACGTCCCGAACGTTCATCGTCTACCACACGTTTAAATTCAGCTGTCCAAAATTGCACTGTGGGAAATGATGGTGCAGAGTCCCCATACACAGAATCCAACTCATCTTTGATTTGCTTGGGCATATTGCCTTTCAAAAACATATATTCATTGACAGCTCGATACTCGATTTTGTCCATTTTCATGAAAACTCTCACATCAACTCACTCAAACGACTGTTACATAATTGAACGTCCAAAATAGCTGAAACTTTGGGAGAGTAACTGTCAACAGATTAAAAAGCGAAGTTCATTAGCTTTTGTTTAGAGTGCTGCCATCTTTAGGTTGAGATAGGAAACTTTTCAGACCACCTTCGTATTTACTTACAAGGGAGAGGAAGTATTATATTCCGTATAAAAACTCAATATCAATATTTTAATGTAAATCTGAACAAACAAAAGCACTATGTGTTATATTCACTTGACATATTCTCATCAGTCTCAAAGAACCATTTAAACAAAAGTTTATTATTGAACCTGGTTTACGTTTATTGAGATAAACGTTGGCTTTGTGATATATATTTCCTTGTAAGCAGCGGCGAAAAATGAAGAGCTCTAAGAGCCGTTTCCACAAGAATTTCAGGAGAAAAAGAAGAAAAACTATAACATTCATGCAAAACACTATTTTATTTTCTCTGGATATATTTTCAAAATTTACTCGTGAACATCCTCGGTGCTGAAGACAACTTGACTGCTGCTTAGATTCAAGCGACGAGTTCTGCGAGCTCATTCAATTCTGAATATATCTGTACTTACGCATGTACTTGGATGTCGTGCTTTGTAATTTTCCGTAAGCATTCGGACTCTTCGGTAGATAGGAAACACTGATAGATTTTGTCTCATGAAGTCTCTGTAGCATGTGCAAAATAGTCTATTTGTTTGTTTTATATGGCATTTTATACACAACTGTAAATATATTTTAATAGCAAATTTACGTCCTACAACGTTAAGTCGTATCGGACGATGAATGGAATAGGTGAAATGATGCTCAAATGAGACCAGGATCCATGGAACATAGAGTTATCCAACATTCGTCTCTTAGGATAAGGGAAACTCCCGGAAAAATCTTATCCAGCTAACTCACCCTGACGAGATTCGAAATCGGGACCTCTTGAACGTGAGGAAGACATGCTACCATCTACGCTACCGAAGCGTGCTGAATAGCATTAGTAATAGTATTTTACTTAGATATTTACTAGTGAAAATAGGGAATTTTTGTGACGTTTTAAGTTTTACCAAAAGTGTCTGAATTGCACACGTTCTTGGTGTTAAGAGTAACAATTCACATGGTGTGGGTCGGTTCTAGGAAAAATTGGAGCATCTGAGTGGAGAGGGGAATTAGCTATATGCCTACTTATAGCGAGAGCAGTCTTGCAATGCAAAAAGGGTTTAAAAATAAGTGTGACTGTACAATAGAAAGAATACTGAAGAGTAGTCTTAGTTCTTTGAGTCATTATTCTCTGTTACTTTAATTGGTGCTTCCTTCGATTTGAAGTTCACGCCTCGTCACTGCTTATAGATATGTGAATAGAAAAATATTTTAGGGTAGGACGGAGCTATTCCACCCGAAATAAGCAAATTGGTTTACTGCCCAACAATCATGGGCAGCGATGACTTGCCTGCCAGTTCATTGTTAAGCTTGATGTTAGTGCGACGTTTCTATAAATTTACTTAAAGTGTTAGGCTGCTGTTTTAATTGTATTTACAGAAGAAGATTACAAGGTATGTAATTTATGTTGCTTTTTTGCTTTTATAAGAAATACCGTTTGTAACTTAGGGTCTAGTATCTGCAGACAGAGAGATTTTTTATTGAAAATCAGTGTCAGTGTAGGTTATAGTTTGGTTTACGTCCACGCATAGCAGATGGCGCGTTTCTTTTATCATAACTCTTACATGGTGCACAATTTCAAAAGTTTGAAATTTGGGGCTATTCCGCACAAGCAAGAAGGGGCTATTCTAGTCCAATTAGAATATAGGTTTTTTTGTACTCATTTAACCTAATTATTTCTTATATAAATATTATTGGACCTTATTTGATCGTTTCAGATGGTGCACACATATAAACAAAGAAAGCTGGAACGAAACTGGACGAGGACAACATTGCTCGTGCTTTTAGAAGCGCATTAAACGGCGATGTAAGTACGAGAGAAGCAGCGGGGCTTTTCAGAGTGCCTTACTCTACACTCAAGGATCGTGTTCATGCACACCAACGTGAAGAAGCTTTAGGAGTAGGTCATCTTACAGGGTTCAGTTTGGAGGAGGAGAAAGATTTAGTTTCCAGGTTAAAATATTTGGCAGTAAGAGGCTTTGGATGCACACCGGAGCAAAAGGAAAGAAAAGCGTAGACCTATTGTAAAACTAAATTGTGAGAATAGTGAGTCAATTGATGACTTGGTTCCAGTCCAAATAGAATACAGTGATGAGGTAGATAAATCATTTGGATGTTGTGGGTTAAAGTTTTATTCTCCGAAATCAGCAACCAGAGACTGGAGCAAATGCCAGAAATGTGGACTATGGGATTCACGAAGTGTGCGTTGGTGCAAGTTGGTAACAAAAACTTCATTTGTGGCAAATGCATTTAATTAAAATGCAAAGGCACTGTGAGCGGTAGTAGCGGTAGCCTTGAGGTGGGAGCAGTGTCGCGAGCCCATTGTTGATCGAGGCGGCGCAGGCGACTGGTTCAAAGAGAGAGGCAGTGTAGATAAAAGCTCGCCGAAACTGTAGGGGAAAGGAGACGGATTTCTCGAGAGTTTGTCTTTGTTCTAGGCCGTCTTGATTGAGAAATTTTCGGAATGTGAATGATCTATAAAATGGTAGCCCGTCCGCCACAGAGAATCAGTCGTAAATTGAACTCGCGTGCGTGGACAGCTGTGTTGTGGTCGTTGACCTTGCAAGATGTATTGTGTATGTTGTGACGTAATCTGGACTGCTGTGTACGAAATGTGTTTCTACGGAAATAAAGTGCATTTTTTTTTTTTTTACTTTTAACCTGGACTTTTGATTTCACAAACACACAGAGTCACAGTATTTTACTTAGATAGGTATCTAAGTAGTGAAAATAGGGAATATTTGTGAGGTTTTAAGTACTAGCTAAAGTGTGTGAATTGTATACGTTCTCGGTTTAGACTAACAAATCACGTGGTGTGGGTCATCTCTAGGAAAACTTGGAAGGTCTGGGTGGAGAGGGGAAGTAGGAGTATATATACTTATAAAGTGAGTAGTGTTGCAATGCAAAAAGGGTTTAACAATAAGTGTGACTGTACAATAGAAAGAATACTGAAAAGTAGTCTTAGTTCTTTGAGTCATTATTCTCGTTACTTTAATGAAAATTATTATTTGGAGCTTTCTTCGATTTGCAATTCACGCCTCGTCACTGCCTATAGCTATGTGAATAGAAAAAATATAGTAAGCCATTTGAGTATTGCTTAAGCCTACTTTGTTCCTACTGAAACAGAAAATGTTCATCTCGATTGATATAAAAAATATATATTAATAAGCTTCTGTGAGAATGGCTACTGGCCATAACGTATGCTAATTTTTATTATTATTGTGCGTTGTTTAGATCAGGTTTTGCTGAGAATGCAGTCAACGTGCTGCATAAAAATAAACCAAATCATCTTCCTGTAGGGGGACTGGAGATGGCCTTTAAAAAGGTCAAGAAACTCGGAAGACATAAGACCCAATAAAACTCCCCCTACCGTTCGATCACGAGACGAGGTCACAGGGGAGGTGTTACAAGAAATTTCAATGCCACATTAAGCCGTGTGTTTAAATGTTAATCTTCTGAGAAGAGGAGCGTTTTTATGGGCTCGAATTTCCTCGTTCAAGACACAAAGAAGAGATTTCACACGTCTTTTGTCTTTTACTGTCTGATGGGCCTATTGTAGCAGTCTTATGTCTTTATTCTGTGCTGCCTTTTGCTTTCTCTAACCATGCCTAACGCAAACGTTTGATGCTGACATTACACAGGAAATGTTTATTTTAAAGCCCCTCAATCCAAGAATGGAGCACACATCATTTTCTTCACGCAATATTATTTATTTGTCTCTCTACTTCATGTTACTCGGGATAAATAGTGGCAGAAAGAAGTCCACTATATATTTTTGTTGGGCAGGGAGATGAGAGGAATCCAAATTGATAGCCAGATGCTTCCACACTAATCGATATTTGCTGACCTAAAAGTTCTATTCTCTCTTTTCAAATACATCTAAAAAACAACTGAACACAATTGCAGCCTAAAAGATAAAAGTTTTGCAACAATAGCACGTAAAACGTATATAAAATGTACGGTTGTTAAAGTCCCATTAGCTCATGCAAAGGCCATCGAACAAGTTTTGGGGAATATGCTTCGTGATGTATGGCAAGGAGTTACTGAGAAAAAGTAAGTGTGACGGGAGGTCAAACGTTCGATTACCGATAACTGCCCACTTCTGTTGGTTTTCATAGGACCGTAGGCGAATATTATTTTTTTTTTCATCATATGTTTTAAGTTCCAAGGACCAGATAACCACTGTTTCGACGTGTTACGGCTTGGCGGTACAGTTACGCTAACTTTGCGATGCTCACAGACGGCATTCCCAGAAGTTCGGGGTTGGGTGATGGGTTTCAGCGACTTCAGTCTGGAATCGTTAGAGTCCCCGTCTACGTCACCCCTTGTCTTCCTCAACCTTTCCTCAAAATGGTCACGTCTGAAGCACAAATGCCCACATTGGCCATGCCCGTCACTCTTCACAGCATTCGGTGGACCCTATGTAATATTTATCTTTATAAGGAAATGGATAAATCTACTTTTATACGGAGGACATTGATACTGGAAATACTTACACACGAGATTAGTAATTTTGTAAACAAATGATAGGGAGAAAGACAGCCAATTGCAATAAATAATAAAGTCGATGTACAATTTAGGAAGCTCAGGTTACGATTTTGTGGTCCAGAGAGTAAGTAAATAGCTCGGCTAGTTCTTGTTGAGGAAAGCTGGTTAAGTGTGGTGAAGTCAAGTAAAAAAGAAAACTATTAACTAATGTTTCCAGTTCTTAGAGCTCTGTATTTTCACAAATAAGGGTGGCTCGCAGAGTGCTAAAATTTTGAATTTTAGAATCTAGCACGTCTACGGTAAAATAGTATTTCAGTAACAAATAAGAAATTAGGATTTTTCGAAGTACTATAATTTCACATGTTATTTCACATGAAAGTGGTAAAAAAGGAAGCCTGTGGAAATTACGGAATAATTTGGGCTTTATCAGCAATTGGAACTTTGGTGAGTTAATCATGAATTAAGCGGCACCACATTGAGAAAACAGCAAATATTTTTAAAATTGGCGTCTTTCCTTTCGTGTTTTATAATGTTGTAAACGAATTTTACTGAGAAATTATTATCGAACCATCATAACACCTGAGCAAACGGAGTGTTGGCAGGCCAAAAAACGCATTTTTGTTGTTGTTGTAATTTACGTCCTCCAACGTTAAGTCATATCGGACGATGAATGGAATGGATAAAATGATGCTCAAATGAGTCCGCGGACCATGGAGCTTAGAATTACCCAAAATTCGTCTTACGCGATAAGGGAAAACCCCGGGGAAATCCTTATCCAAGTAATTCACCCTGACCGAGATTCGAACTCGGGACCTCTTGAACGTGAGGCAGACATGCTGCCACCACGCTGCCAAGTCGGGCAAAAGCCACTTTAAATTTAAATATTTTTGTTGTTCAATATTTCAGCGGTTCACTCCAACTTGCGACTCTTATTGATAATGCGTAAATGTTTCTTATAAATCGATTATTTATTGATATTTCAGATATTGATATTGATATTGATATTTCTATAACGTACCAATAGTTACATTTTGTAATGTTAAAATTCAGAAAAAGGGTAGTCCTATTTAAAAAAATTTGCAACTTATTTTAAGTAGTTTATTTATTTGTCCCCATTAAAACAGCCCATTTAACTAGATGAGAGAATTATTTCAATTCATGTCTATAGCAGCTGATAGCAATTTTACTCAAGTCAAGAGATAATAGAGGCGATATCAAAGATGTCTCATAAACAAATGCTAGAGGCCTGCAACTATTAAAATTTTAGTTTCAAAACAGAAGACAATCGCTGCCGTATTTAAAAATATTTAAAATAGTATGGCGTTCTCCAGTAATGTAAACCCCATTGCATGCAAAAGCCTGAAAAATTGTTGCATTTTAACTGCAACATTTCACAACTTGAAATACGTCACTGCAAGATGTGAAATTATATGTAGGTTTTTGCGTATGTAAAGACCCTTAACATTTTAAAAAGGTCACCGTTCCATAGCGTTATTCGTTGCCTTGGTTCACTTGCAGACGCCGGTCCCGGTTCCTACAATTGGAACTTTGTCTTGCATTTAGTTAATTACAAAACAAGCATAAGACTTTCGTAGAATTCATGACCCCATGAACTAAATACTGTGCAATTCTAAGGCTTTTACTCTTTCTAGTTTCTTATACTGAGCAAAGAAAGTACTATATCCCAGACAAAAATTGATACTAGCATTTCACCAGAAAGTGAGAGTCACTGAATTCAATAAGTAAAAACATTTACAGAAAATTTTTAAGTTTAAGCTCATATGGCTTTCTCTTCACTTCTTGTACAAGATGTTCCTACAAAAACTTATTCTTCTATTCCAAGTCACTTCAGATGGAAATTTTTAGAAAATTGAATTTGTTATATATTAGCTACTTTACCTGACATGCATGTTAATCCTTAAAACTGCAGTGAAAACTAATTAATTTCTTAGCCACCCCAAAGGGAACTAGTTTTCCATAGTGAATCCACCCATTTACTCCCTATAACTGCAAATGTGTACCGTTCCTTTTATTTTAAATAGAGATAAAAAGTCCCGCGAACGTCACACTAAAATTGTGAAGCACTGCCGAAATATACCGCTTCCTTAATCTCTCCCCGTTAATCTTACAAATTCTATAAATGTTACGCGAAATTTAGATACCCTCTGGTTGATATAGGAATGCTTCGAAGCGATAGCGAACCACATTTTAGATAATATATAGATTGAACTTTTAAAACTTTGAGACTTCTTTTTGTTCTCAATGTTATTCAATAATGTAAAGTATACATCAGCGGAAGACAACTTCTAGAGTTGTGACGTATTTCAGTCGGAGCGAGGCCTGCAGCGTGTACGCCAGGCAAGAGCCATGCAGTACCAATTTGTCTATATAAATGGAGCAGTGAGTACAGAATCTGGGGGTTTAGTCAGGTGATGCGCACTCGATGACAACAATGTAGCTGCCACATACCAAATGGAACTGTTAAATTTACAATGTGACGATTTATTGAAGGGCAAATATACACACAAGAAAGAGTTGGCTGATTTTTACAAGAATGTCCCCCAAACCAGATTTCACTTGCCGCACAGACATTGTGTATATTTGGCTCGACATATGTGTGTGAACAATTTTGTTGTTGTTATGAAATTAGCTAAGTCCAAACCCCGAAGTACCTTGTCGGTGCACAATCTAACATGCAGCCTTCGATTATAAATTTCCCAGACATTACGTCCTGACATTAATAAACTAGTTAAAGAAAAACGAAACAGAAAGTGTCAGAAAAAGTCCACGTAATTCTGTTCTGAGTGGGTCTCCTCTAAATTTCAGAGAAAATTACTTTATATTTTAATTACTTTATAACTTGCCTGAACTTCAGATTAACTACGAGTTGGACTTTTATATATTTTCTTATGGCACAGAGCTAAAATGTAATTGCTTATAAACTGTGACCAATTGTGTAATTAAAGCAGTCAGCATTAATATTATAACACCCAACGTTTCCTCTCTTTCCTACGCTGTCGGAACCCCAACACATCAAACTATTGCCTTCCTCATGGGCAGCAGAAATCAGCGCGGTGACGTCACACGCCAACCTGCCTTTCGTTCGGGAGCACATTTGGCGGTAAGGGCTGACGGAGTTTACGTCACACCACCACTACCTGTCTTCTCCTGGTGTACATAGTATTAATATAATGTCACCCAATTATCGGAAGAAACGACCAACTAACAGCTGAGTGGGGGGATAGGAGGCATTTAGTCCACGCCTACCCATTTATCTTGTGGCGCTAACCGAGGGGATGGTTAGGGAAGTATCACGTACCGTCTCTTTTCCCTCTCCCTGACCTTTGGAACAACCGGGATGATTCACTGAGCCGCGAAACTTCCAGACACAGCGATCTGCGTATATAAGGGATGTAGTGGACGAGTCAGTTCAGTTCTTGATGAGCAGCCGTGAAGAGCGCAATGCTAGCGAACGGACTGGAAGACTGCGTACGTGTATCAGAGGAGTTGTACGTAATTGTGAGTGTGGAGTGGACCTGTGACAGACGAACTGGTGGATTGTAATTGTGTGCGCTACGTAATTCTATGTAATCGGCAAGTGTTACAACTGTAATTCGGTGGAGTTTGTACAATTGGACTTTTAATTTCACGAACCCACAAAGTCACAATAATATAGAAACCCAAATATATACGGATAATAGGATTCCGCACTTTCAGGCGGCCAAGTTAACTCTCTTTAAGCACACAAAGTCTGCGAGCATCAAATAATAGAGTCTTCGCATTTGTTAAGGACAGGTGGTCTGAAAAGTTCTTGGCCTCACCCAGAGATCGCGGCACTACTAGAATTATATTTTTCCCTTACGTTGGTACACATGCTAATAGATCCTGTGTAAAATTACAAGTCATTCCTGACAGTAATTGACTAAAGGTAGTTGTTTGAAGCAGTAGAACAGCAATTTAAGTATCGTGCTGTGATAAAATTCTTCGTGAAAGAAGATTTTACACCTACAGATATTCATTTGCGGATCGTAAATGTGTATGGTGACTCTTCTCCTTCAGTTTCCACTGTAAAGAAATGCGCGGCCGATTTTAAACGCGGCCGTGAAAGCGTTATAATGCACGAGCAGCTCTATGCAAATCGTGCTCTATTCTGTTAAATAAGACCTGATTAACCTGATACAGTATGGTTAATAATAACTTCACATTCACTGGAGAGCAAACCTCTTCTCATCTGAAGGGTACAATAGCCGTTTTAGATAGTTACGGAACATCTTGCACTTCATTCCACAAGCAGTATTTAGATGAAACAAGGTGTGAGGCTAAATTACAGTTGTTCCACTCCTAGTGAATGCTTTGACCAGAATTATTCAAGAACGCTATGCAAATGTATATTACTTGTTGTAAGATTTCAATACATGATCGGTGGTGTGTACAGCCCTTGTTGTGAGGGTCCAGGGCCTGTAGATTTTATCTCGACGATAATACCCCCTCCCCCTCCCTTTGGTTTAGGTATCTGTACGGTAATTGCTTTTATCGATCCGGTTCCCCATCCAGACTGTTTTGAAAACAACAAACCCGGCTCTCCGAGTTCCCAGTGACATGTATTCCGGGTAATCATAGCAACAACCGGAAAACATTATCTTATACAGTACACAAAGCTGGCTTTTAATAAGCACTGGACTCGAACTCGCTGCTCTTCTGTTACCGTACAATATTCTTTATCATTTGTTCATAGTGAAGCCCTGCGTATTCTTGGTCGCCTGCGATCCTCTATTGTTCACCGTTCGTGGCCCAACCTATTCAACATGTCAGTGTTATCGGATTACGTCACTTTCCTCTTCCCAGCACTTGCATCTATGTACGACTACGTACAAACAATTACATCGATATGAGAATGCGGCTATTTCATGGAAACAGGAGAAAACTGTGGACCACAACTCTTTTAGGAGCAGGTCTCTCCATCAGTGCCTTTGAAATAGTATTCCCTTTGAATGGCGCTTTATTGCTTATTTCCTTGTAGCTTATTGTATTCCCAAATTCCCATTGTACTTACGAGTAAATATGTCAGAAAACAATTTATACAAACGCTTAACTCGTTTAACATGAAGTAAATAGGCGGATAGATGGACAGACGGACAGACGGACCGACGGACAGATGGATGGATCGATGGATAGATGGATGGATGGACGGACGGATGGATTGACGTATTGATTGATGGATGGATGGATTGTTGGATATATGGATCAATAGATGGATGGATGGATGGATGGATGGATGGATGGATGGATGGATGGATGGATGGATGGATGGATGGATGGATGGACAGATGGATGGATGGATGGATGGATGGACAGATCGATGGATGGATGGATGGACAGATCGATGGACCGATGTTTAGAAGGGTTACCATGGATGGATGGACAATGAATGGATGGACAATGGATGGATGGATTGACTGATTGTTTGGTGGATGGACAATGGATGGATGGATTGACTGTTTAATTGATGAATGGATGGACAATGGATGGATGGATTTATGGATGGACAGATCAATGTATAGATGAATGAATTGATTTATGGATGGGTGAGTGGATAAGTAGATGGATTGATTGATGGATGGACAATGGATGGATGGATTGATGGATGGATGGATGAATGAATGAATGGATGGATCAATGGATGGATGGATGGACGGACAATGAATGGATGAATGGACAATGGATGGATGGGTTGTTGGATGGATGGATCAATGGATGGATGGATGAATTGATTGATGGATAGATGGATGGACGAATGGATGCATGGATGGATCAATGGATAGATGGACTGGTTGATGGATGGACTGATGGATGGATGAATGGATGGATAATGGATGGATAAATGGATGGATTGATTGATGGATGTATGAACAATGAATGGATTGATTGATTGATTGATTGATTGATGGATGGATGAATGGATGGATGGATAGACAGATGGATGGATGGACAATGGATGGATGGACAATGTATGGATAGATGGATGGATGGATGTATGAATTAATGAATGGATGGACAGATGGATGGATGGATAGATGGATGGATAGATGGATGGATGGACGGATAGACAAATGGATGGATGAATGCATGCCTGGATGCACAGATGGATGGATGGATGGATGGATGGATAGATGGATGGATGCATGGATACATGAATGGACATGTGGATGGATGAGCAGATGGATGAATCGATGATTACAAGGATGGACGGATTTATGGATGAACAAGGTTTAGGTAACAGAGGCGACACTTTGCACTTCGACCCCGATGGATCTTTCGTGAAAATATCAGGAAGAAACGAGGAGAACCACAGAAGGAATAGTTAACATAGACGACAGAAATGGACAGGGTTCCCTAATAGTTGCAGACTTTACCATTTGGCTGGGGAGCACCCTTTGACGAACACCCAAGCATCTGGGGGGTGGCTCATAAGCTTCCTCCAGCGGAAACTGGCCGAAGCTCACCCAGCAATAGAGTACACCCTCTAATGGAGTAAAAAAGTTTTAGATCGCAGGTCGCCGCACCATTGGTCCGTCATAAATACACGCAGAGCCTCGTGATCAACCTTTAACGTGAAAGGAGAGTAAAGAAGAGGAAATGGGATAGAGAAGATCAGGTACAAGCAGCACCTCAGTATTTGCCTTGTCGATCAGGGAAACTATGGAAAGACTCATATTAAGGATGGGCGTCCGCCAGGAATCGAAACCTGGAGCGACATAGTCCGGTTAACATGAAATACATAAACGAATAAACGCTTGAAAGAATAGTTTGTATGAAGTGATTGGAGAAAACCAATTTTTACTAACATAATATCAAATGGTTTCATAACTACTCGAAAAGTTGGAAATTACTTGCACAATAGTTAAGTGACCTTTCTAAAATTAAACTCTGAAATTTAAAAAAAAGTTATATCAGATTGCTCAGTAAAAAAAAAAAAAAAAAAAAAAAAAAAAAAAAAAAAAAAAAAAAAAAAAACAGGATTTCAAACCCTGCCTAGGTCAGGGTGATGACATTTGTATCTCAGCAATGATTAACGTGTGTCTGGCAATGCCAAGAGACAAATCCACCACGATGAGCATGGGATTCGAACTGTGCACTGTTAAAACAAGGTCTGGCATGAGATTGACTGCTCCCACACAACGCGGTGGATTATTAGGTGACAGTGATACCAACAGAACGGACTAATTACATTCCACAATTCCTATATATTGCTATAGGTGCTTATCCGGATCTTTAATGCATGGTAATGCTGTAATCCGAGTTTATTTTCGTCATTAACACACATTCTGTGTGACGTGACATTGTGTGGTAGGGTAACTGATACGGTTACAGGCAAATATTAGTTTTCATACAGCACATTCTACTGAGTTTAAACTTAAGCATTGCTCGCACATACAGTATGGCCCGTATAAAGTATTATAGAAAAACATATCTTAAATTAATAGAGAAAAGGAAAATCAAGGAATTAATGGAAATTAATTATTCTTTCACACTGGCCGTGTGTAGGAATGTTAATGGGCCGAATTTTATTAGGGAAAATATTTATCTGGGCCCCTTTATGGGACAAGATTGCCAACTTCAGAATTATAAATGGAAACATGATTTATTTTACCTTTCATATATGTACTTACAGTAAATAAAGTATACATTGCAATCCAATCATAATTCTATACTAAGACCACTGGAAAGGCTTCCTCAAGAAAGCCTTTGTGAGAAAAGTGTGTGTACAAGAATGTGTTTTTGTGTGTGTGTGTGTGTGTGTGTGTGCGTGCGCGTGTGTAGGTGTGTGGGTGCGCACTCAAATTTTAATGTGTGTAAAACCTCACTCAAAAGCGAAAAGTCAGTTAGATACCAAATTTGGTACTTAGGTTCAGCTTTCCAGGTAAACTTAACAGAGCCTGCCAAACCGACTGCCGACCTCACGCCCACATACGCAAGACAGAGATGCACGATCATCTGACCGATAGGGGGAGGAGATGTGGTCAGCATCAGGACACCTCTACTTGGAATGTCGGTTACCTAGAGCAAGCTTCGCTACCTAGAGCAGCTCTTCAATTTACTCACAATGCAGAGTGGGCACCGGGACTTAAAATCTACACTCCCCCAGAGGTGGGACAGATCTCCAGCGCTTTCCGTGGCGGGAACCAAAGCACAATGCTCAAGCCCACCACAACACGGTGTAGGACGTACTACACGAGGTACTTCAAGAAGACTTTCCCATCACAAAGTGATTTAAATTAAAGATATTTTCATGAGAAATTAAATATTTCTTTATATATGAGGGCTGTTCAATAAAGAATAATCATAATTTATTTACGGTCATAATTTTTTGCAATAAAATTCAATCTTATTATATTCTGTTAGCTTAATATGAAACAAACACGCCGTAGTAGTTTCATTGTTGATATTCCTGGTTCCCGCCTGTCAGAACCAGGCAAATTCAGACATGTTCAGTATCACCTACCACTGCTATGGAGGTAACACGTGAGGAACAATATGCGGCTTTGAAATTCTGCTATCGTCTCAACAAATCTTCAGTTGAGGGCTATACAATGTTACAGGAGACCTATGGATAGTCTATTCTTCCGTACAGCAGAGATCTAAGGTGGTTTAAAATGTTTAAAGAGGGGAGACAGTCAATTTCAAAGGAAGCTGGACCCTGTGCTCCAGTTACTGCTCTTACGGAAGAAAACATCAACACTGCTGCTACCATTGTTATAGAGGATCGACGAATTACTTTAAGATCACTTTCTCAAATACTGAACATTTCATTGGGTGCCACCCACACGTTGGTGACAGAAACATTACACATGAGACGTGTTTGTGCGTGCTGGGTTCCAAGAGTGTTGATTGCCGAGCAAAAGGACATTCGCATGCATGTCTGCATGCAGTTAAATTTGATGTCAGAGGAAGATCTGGAGTTTCTTACAAACGCAATCACTGCTGATGAAACTTGGTTACATCATTTTGCTCCTGAGAGTTAAAACAAAGCTCAGTGTGGAAATCTTCTTCATCACCAACCCCCAAAAAGCAAAATCGGCTGCTTTTGCTGGAAAGTTATAGTCATCTCATTCATTGATATACATGGAATGGTTTATCAGCATGTTGTACCTGCACACATATCAGTAACTGTACCATACTACAGGGATATCCTGAAAACATTGCAAGTCCATATCAGGCGCAAAAGACCACATTTTCATGAAGCAAGGTGGATATTGCACCACGATAATGAGCGGCCGCATATTGCCAAAGTTGTTGCTGAATATCTTGCAAAAATCAACGTCAAGTGCATCACTTACCCTCCCTATAGTCCAGATTTAGTCCCATGTGACTTTTGTCTATTCCCTAACTTGAAAAAACGCCTTCTTGGGAGGCATTATCCATCATCAGAGGAATGGTGAAGACTGCGGCGGCGATTTTGAAGGTCTCTCAAAAAATAGTTTCCACCATGTCTTTGAAGACTGGCGGAAACGCTGGGACACACTATTTCGAGAAGGACTATCAAAATTATGAGAATGAGAAAAGGTACGTTGTCAAAAAAATTGTGATCTTTCTTTATTGAACAGCCGTCGTATTATCTGAGAATAGCCTCTGAGATCCTCTTTAATCCTTGTGTAACTAGCGAACCATAAGTATTATATAGATCTAATCTTACTACACATGAAGTGTAAATTGTTAAGAAATACTTTAAGGAAAATATTTTTTTTCTGGCGTTAACCGTTTACAAGTTGTCATTTTGTACTGCTTGGAAACGTACATTTCTCAAGAGGAGAACGCTTAAAGCTTTTCTTATCTCTCCCAGAAATAAAAAATCATTCTTATTAAAAGGTTCATGCATGCGTGGGTGTATATTACAACTCGACCATTTCTTTTAGAAAAATTTTTAAATAAGGGTTACTTAGTTTGCTCCATTGAAAACATTAGGTTGGCTCACCTGTTTACTATGAAGAGCCCCGTGGATGTATTTGGAAAGTCCCAAGCTCCAAAACTCTTTCAACTGTCGTGAAACGCTTGCTAACAACATAGCGGCTAAAGTGTATTTTAAATCATTGCTCTGATATTTTCCTATTCGTTTAAAACATATTTACAGTAATATTTTATGAGCCACCCTGTACAATATATGCTTGCACATTTACTGCTCTTGAATATTAGTTTGCATTGCACAGTTGTCACAAAAACCTTACTCAACGAAAAAAATTGGCAGATTTTTCAAGACAAATCCGATGTAAGAATATTTTAGAGTTAATGTCAGCATTTTCCTGGAGATGCCATGCTCGCATCTGTAACGTAGGTGGTAGCGTGTCTGTCTTACGTTCAACGGCTTCCGAATTTGAAAGTCAGTCAGAGTTAGTTATCTAGACAAGTTTCTTTCAGGGGTTTTCCCTTATTGTGAAAGATGAATGTCAGGTAACTCTAAGCTATAAAGACTCTGGGATAATTTGAAAATCATTTTACCTATTCCATTGATCCTCCGATACGATTTTAAATGAAAAAATACTAGGTGGCGTCAAGACAGTTGTAAACTTCGAGTTCTTTTATGCAGTTTACAATAACCGTGTAACGACAGTGGTATTGAAATTGGCAGGACTTTTAAATAAAATATCAGCCGCCAATCTGTCATCCAATCAGTAAATTATCACGTAAGTATTGACGTGACTACAACGAATCGCTAACGATGGACTGGGCATTCCAGCGAAGTCGTAAAATTCTTCAGAGCTCCGGGGTTAACACTCTGTGAGGTAGGGTTAGTGATCCGCCTGTGATGATGTTACCTGATAGTAAACTTTTCAGTCGTTACAATAAAAACCCTTGAGAATAGTGGCGCTAAATACGCTGTAACTCCACTTAAAAGTTCATCGGAGCTATGTGAAATGATCAGAGCTACCTGTTCTCCCGAACCCTTGAGTATGCACATTAAACTCTCACTGATGCCACTTGAATCTGTAGTAGTAATCAGTGCTACCGAGATTTAATCCGCCACTGGTAAGTGCTAACGATATGCTACTTCGTAATAATCGTATACTGATTAGCACCATTAGCAGATAGACTCGCCAGCCAGGCAATTAGATGATACTATACAAACGTTGCGGCGAGGTCTATCCGAAAGTCCGAAGCCTCCGGCCTCAATAAGCCAGGGAGCGATGGAAAACTCCGGGGTTCTTTCCTTGGAGCAATACCTTAAGTCTAAAAAGCCCCCCATAGACAACAACGTCAAGACGGGTGGAAGTGGATACGCCACTTACGCGTCAACCCCGCAGGGAAGATTACTGAATAACCTCGGCGTGGTGGCCTGGTAGTATAGCACACCTACTACTAGCTCTGCACCCGGGACCTTTTAGGCAAACCGCTGTCCCCCTCTGGGCGGCCGAAGGCTGGCAAGAGGTACCCGATTTCCCGCGAGTGTCGGGAACTCACTGCCCCCTCGAGTCCAACCCAATCCGAACATCTCCCAACGGGAGGGGCTCGGCAGTTCGGCCCGAGGTTCCTCTAGTAGCGTCAGAGGTACCACGAGTGCTAAGAGTCCACAGCGCTCGTACCACAGCAGCTGAAGGGGAC
Source organism: Mantis religiosa (assembly GCA_030765055.1). NCBI lineage: Eukaryota > Metazoa > Arthropoda > Insecta > Mantodea > Mantidae > Mantis > Mantis religiosa. Next base: position 52,126,849 of record CM060947.1, on the reverse strand, counting down.
GGATCCACTTCCCTACGGAGAGAGTACTATACAGCATTCCACGACAAGCACTCTGTGATGACACTTGAATGGAGATATATCGAGCCGCCACTGATCATGCTGCGTCCTGATAGTCTCGCCAGTAAGTCAGAGAGTACGATACAAAATCTTATACACTCGCAATTTAAACACTTTGTGACGCCCCCTGAATGGAGATATATCGAGCCGCCACTGATCATGCTACGTCATGATAGTCTCGCCAGGCAGTAGGTCAGACAGTACGATACAAAATCTTCAGCACTCGCACTTTAAACACTTTGTGACGCCACCTGAATGGAGATATATCGAGCAGCCACTGAACATGCTACGTCCTGATAGTCTCGCCAGGCAGTAGGTCAGAGATGACGATACAAAACCTTCAGCACTCGCGCGTTAAACACTCTGTGACGCCACTTGAATGGAGATGTACCAAGCCGTCACTGATCATGCTACGTCATGATAGTCTCGCCAGGCAGTAGGTCAGAGAGTACGATACAAAATCTTATATACTCGCACTTTAAACACTCTGTGAGGCCCCCTGAATGGAGATATATCGATCCGCCACTGATCATGCTACGTCCTGATAGTCTCGCCAGGCAGTAGGTCAGAGAGTACGATACAAAACCTTCAGCACTCGCGCGTTAAACACTTTGTGACGCCAACTGAATGGGGATATATCGAGCCGCCACTGATCATGCCACGTCCTGATAGACACGCCCAGCAGTAGGTCAGAGAGTACGATACAAAATCTTCAGCACTCGCACGTTGTAAACTTTGTAACACCACCTGAATGGAGATATGTCGAGCCGCCACTGATCATGGTACGTCCTGATAGACTCGCCAGGGAGTAGGTCAGAGAGTGCGATACAAAACCTTCAGCACTCGCACTTTAAACACTTTGTGACGCCACTTGAATTGAGATATATCGAGCCGCGACTGATCATGCTACGTCCTGATAGACTTGCCAGGCAGTAGGTCAGAGAGTACGATACGAAACCTTCGGCACTCGCACTTTAAACACTTTTTGACGCCGCCTGAATGGAGATATATCGAGCCGCCACTGATCATGCTACGTCCTGATAGACTTGCCAGGCAGTAGGTCAGAGAGTGCGATACAAAACCTTCAGCACTCGCACTTTAAACACTTTGTGACGCCACTTGAATGGAGATATACCCATCCACCACTGATCATGCTACGTACTGATAGACTCGCCAGGCAGTAGGTCAGAGAGTACGATACAAAATCTTCAGCACTCGCGCGTTAAACACTCTGTGACGCCACTTGAATCTGTCTACATTAGCGCTTCCTGCGGTAATTCCATTAGGCAGGCCGTCGCTACAATTTTCCCCACCCCTGACACACGGGAAATAGCGTTCATGACCTTTTGACCCCATCCCATCTGCAACTCTTCATTTTGGTAGCGAAATGGTTTCCGGAACGAGGCCGAAATAGGCCTGCATTACAAAAGGTGCTTTCATTGAACACGGGCGTAAAAATAAACGTAATTATTCAAAATTCTGTTAGAGCCACTTGTCACAGAACGTTCCAGAAGAGAGAAATTTGATATACTATACCTACGTGAGCACACAAACAACCAATGACATAAAAGCAAACCTCAAGAGGTAGGTACGCAGGTTTCTGGTTTCTTCTGCCTACCTAATTTGGAACCCCTGATTAATTAAAATAATGAAAGAGATGACGTACAAAACAAAAATCCTTTTGGGTTGTTTGTGGTACCGAAGTCACATCTTCCAAACATTTACGCGTTATGTTTCTTTGTAAATATAATGTCTGCAGCGAATAAACCACACAACGCCGGGATACATTTCAGAAAATTATAGCGTAATTGTGAAGTAACATTATATGTTTTTGGACTAATGGCATGAAGCATGCATAAAGAATAAAGAGCAAACAATTTATGCTTCAAATTGCTAAATTCTCAAGCCTAGTTAAAGCGCATTCAAAGCTTTATGAATTCTGCATGAGAAACGTTTCATAAAATGACTGTCTCACTGCGCTGCTAGCATAGACGTCTCTTTTATACTGTAGTACTTATTTTAACCCGCAATTTTGTCAGTTTCTGAAGGCATATATAATCAAAGTAAAGCTTATAGATCTCAGGTAAAATGCCTCCTGTGTGGCAGTCATGTTTGTGTATGACGTTTTTATAAATGTTACTAAATGTGTCCTCCCAAAACTAGCATTTACGTGTAAAATTTTACGTGTAGCTTATTTAAACTGGTCATAATGAACTTCGAAGTATACAGTCGGAATTAAAGATGCAATTCCTTTGAACCACGTACTTTCCGGTCTTCGTCCAGTTGCCTTTAGCCATTAATTACTATGGCAACATGTCAGCATTGTGCCGTTTGTTTTCCCTCCGGCACTTTTTTTTTTTTTTTTTTTTTCTTTTCCTCGCCTTCCCGGTTTGAGGCACTGCTGTTTCGGGGGATCGCTTCGGTTTCCCGGCGTTGCTCTCTGGGAGCGCTGCGGTTCACGAAGCTTCTTGTGTGCACTGCCTTGAATCGGGAGGGGAGTTGGTGCTTGGTGCTCAGGGGTTTTTGTTTGTTTTGTAATTTACGTCCTCCAACGTTAAGTCATATCAGACGGTGAATGAATTAGCTGAAGTGATGCTCAAATGAGTCCAGGGTCCATGGAGCTTAGATTACCCGACATTCGTCTTGAAGATAAGGGAAACCCCAGAAAATACCTTACCCAGGTAACTCACCCTGGCCGAGATTCGAACTCAGGACCTATTGAACGTGAGGCAGACGTGCTACCATCTACACTACCGAGGCGGGTTCGGCGGGTTTAAGTCTGGGGTAAGTGCTCCAACTTTGGGGTTTTGCTAAAAATTCTTTGTGTTTAGATGATCGCCTTTGGTGAGCCGTGATAGTTTTATGGACTCTTTCCTTTATTTCCGGGACCAGAAGCTTTATTATTATCTTTTTTTTTTTTTTCCTTTTTATGTATCTGGGTCTAAAATAAAAGGGGGGGCTGCTAGCTGCTGAGAATTTCTACATCGTTAAATGGGTGACAGAATTTTACTGTCGGTTTACCCTGAAGTCACTTATGTATCTAATGCTTTTGGGATTTTATTCATGTAACCGTTCTACTCAGTTATTTGTTTGGGTAAAAGCTTGGCTAGCACCATAGGCAATTCAAATGTTTTCTGGGACCCTGGTTACCAGAATTTATTATTGTTTTTCAGGAGTAAATGTTCTTTACAAAGTAATTTTATAAAGTTTGTGATTCTCGTTGTTTCTTTGTACTATTTAAGGGGTGCACATATTGTTATAATGAATAAGTTATGTTTGTTATAATTCCTCACCTAATTTTAGCCTGCATAGAAAGTGTTAAGGTGTGTAGCGCGCTGCTTGGGCCGGCCGTCACAGCATGACACTAAATTTTTTGAGTCGCCGTCCGTCACTGCTGGCAGGCTTTGGTAAACCTGAATTATTTTTCTGTGTGCCCACACTTAATAGTGTTTAACCGCAAGTAAGAAGAATTTGGTATGCCTACCTTAGGGTGACTGGTTTAGTTTTTGATAGGAAGTGTATTAAAGGGTGCAGTTTCCCCTTTAACTTGAGGCCAACACTCTGTGATTGAGGATAAATAGACTTCACTGTTAGGAATTCCCTGTTGGTTATCTCGGGTGCCCGCATGCCATGCGGGGTACCCAGCGGCGTCTAGTGGGGTCATAATCCGCCAACGACCTGACCAGGGCGCTTTTATGTTGTGATAACCTTGCATAGAGATTTTGAGCCCGGCGCCTAATTTCTTCCTCCACGTATGGAAGAGATGAGGCCTCACGTAGTAGGTATACCGGAAAGTAAAGGCCACAGAGTTGACGGACCGGAGTCTTCTGTTCTGTGTCGTTTGAAGGCACCGAAACCAGCTGTCTGTGGCCATACCCCAGACCTCGCAGGCATAGAGCATTAGATGAATTAAAATGAAAGAAAAAGGTGTAACTTCAAGCGAACGGGCACCCGGAACTCAGCATGGGGTACAAGGAAGCAATAACTCCCTGCACTGGAGCGGAGAGCCCGATATTAGCCTCGTGGAAATGTAGACCTTTATCCAGCCTCACCCTCAGTTAGGCGATGGCGTTTCCCCATTCAATTCTACGGCCATGTTTTCCACTAGAAGTTTTCAAATTCAATGAGATTCAAACCTTATGTGTCCACTTACTATGCTGTAAGTACTTAAGTTCTAGTCTATAATGAGTTTGGTTAAATTCCCTATGCTTAAGATATTGCAACCGCAATTATGGCCGACGGTGAGAAGATGGTGGGATGGTGTTCTCGAAGTACTTCGGAAGGTACGGGTTTGGCGCACCCGGGGTCCCGAGCCAACAGTCTCCCTCGTGTGGGCTCCTCTTCGTGGTTGAGGGAGACGGTCAACAAGCCCACCCACGTGTAGGCCGTGCGTGAAGACCGGTGTCGTTGGAAAGGTGAAAAAAAGAAAAAGGTGAAAAAGGCGAACGAATATTTTGGTAGGTTTTGATTGATTTTTTTATGTACGTGTACTTTTAATAGGTTTTGTTACACTCCTATAGTTTTTAGAAAGTTTTATATCTGGCTTTTGCCATGACTGGCTTTTTGGGGGACGCTGATGACCACCGTAGTTGAGCGCCTTTATGTATATCAACACCTATTTGTGGCAGTATTACTACAAATGTGTTGATAGTGAGGGATGAAGATCTACTCGTAGTGATGATGTCCTCGTTGTGGCGTCCTTTAGCTCCGGTTTGCATGAGATCTTCTCTGGATCGTGATCTTGGATACTTGGATTGTGGAACTCAATGTTCAGAAAATACGAGTAAAATAACATTTTGAAAGTTCTTCTTTACTTTAAACTCGCTGCCATTCACAACGTCTACGATGATCAAGCATATTCTCATACAATTATGATTATTACAATCCTAATAAAATCATTTTCTTAGATTTCTGTTGTCTTTACACACGCGCGACTTCTTCGCTTTTCAAACATTAGTGTTCTGAAAATAAGGTTGCACTATATCGAAACTTCATGATATCGATGATGAATAATTGGTACAGTTCATGAAATGGTTAGCACATGCGTCTCATTGCTCTTCGATCATGACACAAAGACGCTATCTTGTCCTCTTCACTTATTCACTTTTTCCTTATTACCATGGTAACTAATTATTATAATCTACATCACTTTTTCCTGTGGCCAATACATTAATTTTCAGTTATATATTTCTTAATTTTCCAAATATAAAATCCTAAAAAAATATATTTTATAATTATTTTCGTTCTATTTAATTTATCATATTTATCATTTATAAAAACTGGATACTAACATTCACCTTCACTATTTGTGACCTACTTTATTTGATCATGGCCATTCATACCAATTCAAAAACAAAACTTTCATTATTTTAAACGTATTAGTTTAATGATAGATAAACTTAACATAATTTTGGCACTTGACATATTAATATCTGTATCAATATTTACACGAAATACAGTACACCTTGAATTTTCGGGGAATACATCTGAAGTGTTCCTCAATGACTTTGTATAATTTGTAAGAGTGCTTAAGGACGCTTCTTAACTGCTACAATTCCCAGGGTACCATTCTATTTTGGATGGAAAAACACATTAAATTTTCTCAAAGGATTTTACTATCGGGTTTTGGAGAGCTTTTGGTGCCATACATCTGACCTAGGGTTTCTAACTCACGTACAAGGGGTCCTCAGTTCAAATCTTTATAGGGTTGAGTTAACTGGAACATTTTATTTCCGGGGGTTTCCATACTGAAAGACGAATGTAGGGAAACTCTCTAAGTTATATGGAATTTTGGGCTCTTTGAGCATCATTTCTCTTCATTCTTGGTTCTATGTGACAATGTTGGAGGGCATAAATAAAAAAAAAGGAATAACTGGGTTTACTTTCCTTCCTAAGAAACATTTGCTGACGTTTTCTTTTTACGGAAATGAAAGCGCATTGCTCTCCATGAACCCGCGATATCGTCAACAGGAGCTACCATGTTACTCCTAACACCATTAAGTCATTACATAGATTACTGGATTGGATACGATAGGAGGAGATTTGGCACTGTGACATAGACTTGATCTACTACTTACGCCTCGAAAGGGGCAACCTCTGGAGGAAGGATGAGGAGAGATTAGACAGAGGGCGGCCGTCTTAAGGGGCCACGAAGAGTGCACGGCAGCGTTCTTACATTCTACTTGTTGGAAACTGCCCAGCAGGCCAGAACAACACACGACTGCGAGCTCGGAGACCGTCCTACCGGAGGAGGAAGGTTCACTCAGAGCATATCATCCTGCCATGCACCGCTGAGACTACCGCCGACATTTCTACCCTGAAAGAGACCACCAGATGAGATATGATATGAAAGGATAATGGGGATGAAATGGAGGGATAGGAAATTCGGAGAGTGTAATTAATTTACCCAGAATTCACTTGGAGATCCAGAAAACTCCTCGAAAACCCTATTGGTCAGGTAGGGCAGCCACTGGAATCGTACGGGGGTCCTCCGAGTACGGACCACAGACTAAACCACTTGAGCCGTCCTGCTCGGATTGCTATATATTCTCGATTATATCTACAATATCTTTTGAAGGGAATGTTCTTAACCTGTAGCATGAAAAGATAACTTTGAAGTACACCCCTAAATGCTCGCAGGTTCACCTCTGACCTTTCAATCAAGTGGGTTACCTCTCTCTCGCGTTTTGCTGGAATCCAAAATAGATCATAGAGCGAGCCGGCCGACACTCTGTGTTCTCACTGCACAGTAAATATCAATTTGCTACTTGGGACAAGATTAACAGCTCCGGTTTAATAACAGTATTTCTTGAATAACTTTCAAGTGCTATAGTTATTAAGAATTTACCAAGTTGGGTCCCTCTGGTGGCCGAATTTATGCAACGCCGAACTCGACCGCGTTCAAGATTAATAAGCAGGCTCAAGTATAAAATATTCACAGCAGCCCATGACCTATAGCCACACTCACTCGTGAAGTTAAGTACATTCCGTAACATTCAGTACTGGATGACATTGCTTACCTGCTCTCCGTATTTATGTTAGGTAGATGAAGTATTACTTTCCACAAAAATATGATATTCTGATTTCGTAAGAAACATATATTTTAAAGGTCCCTGAATAAAAACGAATAAATAAAGTAACGATATATTTGTGAGGGTATTCCTGAATTTGTTTGCGAACAATAGATATAGCTGAAATATGGAAGGTCATTCTGTATATAAATTGGTACTGAAGTTCAGATAAATAATGTAATACAACTTATAAATATTCCGCTTCTTATATAACGTTATAATTGGCAAGTATTTATAAAACTTTGATGATTTAGAAATGGCTCTAGTGATTAATACCGGATCGTTGATGGGTAAATGTTACAATTTCATTAAGAAATAATGATGAACAGACGGCCGCGCCATGGCTGAGTGGTAAGGCTACTTGGCTCTCACCTAGGTGGCCCGGGTTCGATCCCAGGCGACCGCAAAGTGGGATTTGTGGTGGACAACATGGCGCTGGGCTGGGTTTCCCCTGGTTCTTCCGGTTTCCCCCACCATCATTACATCAATTGCTCCATCAATCATACATCTCAGGAGTTGGACCGACCCCTCAACGCTGATCTCATCTCAGATCAGTTGCTTCGGCTCCCTGACTGAGGGAACCCAGGCGCCTCCTAACGTCAGCATTGTAGAGAAAGGGAGAACAAAATGAGAACAGATTTATAGTTGTGATAAATAACTGTCTATGTTAAAATGAATGTATAATGTGGTAATTAGGGCCAGAAAGTTTAGCACAAATCCCTTTTTCCCCGTAGTGTGTGAAAACGAGACCCAAGATTATATATGCTAGTTATTGGTGAGTATAGGCCAGAAAATAAAGGATTTTTTATTATTTTTGTTTATTTTTTGCCTTATTAGCTACTATTTCACGTAAAGGCCCTTTTTAGAACTTTTATTTCTTATTTTTGCCTTTTTAGCATCATTTTTATTTAAAGGTCCTTTTTGGCATTTCTGTTTCTTTAAAAAAGTGTTTTCCAACTTTAACTTCTTTTGGACATATTTTTCCTGTTTCTTAGGATCTATTTTAAATTCCAATTTCTAATATGCACTCCTAACACTTCTACAGCAGGTAACAGGTGAGATGACCCTTTCTATTGTATTCAGTTCATTAGCAAAGAGCCTAGTAAACGCTCTCTAAATATCCCGTTATTTTTTAACAGCACCGTGATTTTCCAACCTTTATATCCTTTATGAGGTATTTTAGGTCCTTTGAAGGTCCTTTCAGACAAGTTATAGATAGGTCCTCAGCATCCTAGCCCTAGTGATAAAACTGAGCTGGAGTCATTAGCTACTTAGTAAGATATTGTCAGACGCTGGGAGCCCTCGGTGCAATTTAGGAGGTAACTACAAGCAATTAGTCTAGTATGTGAACAAATAAATTAATTCAAAGTAGTCCTAGTCTTAAATGTTTTCAGCTGTAGAAGCCGCAGGTGTAGCTCTGAAAAATAGAAAGAAAATGAATTTCTTGGAGTTGAGCAAAGCTGTAGGCTGAAATTGTGTTCGAGATAGGAATCAGTAGTCTTAAGCTTTTGTAACGTTACATAACAATGTTGGTAGCCATGAAGGAGGAGTTTAAGTTGATAAAAGAGCATACATTTCTAAAATTCGTGTCTTTTCCATCGTGTTGTTTATTTTGACCACGTTTGGATGCTATATAAAGGTCAACATCAAATAACACTTGAAGCTCAGCATTACTTTGGTAACGAACCTTTACATGAGTACTGTGGAAACAGTTCTCCTTAAATTTCAAATCTGACACGGCAGAAGTTAACAGATATCATCTAATACAAGTTCGACTATTTATAAACATGGATCCTCAAACGTCTGCAGCAACTCCACCTAAGAACGAGATAGAAAATGGCATCAAGGCTGATGCACACATTCTCTCTGGCATACAATTTCAATTATATTGCCGTATGCTTAATATATTTTCATAACAAATGAAATGCATAGTTTGAAATCCCCTTGAAGGTTTAGAAGTCCTCTTCATTTTGCAGGATTGCATAATAGATCACTGGTAAACGGATCGGATAGACAAAATATTGCTACATAAAAAGGTTAACGTTAAAGATATAATTCATGTAAAAAAGTTTCTTGTGGAGTGAAGCATTTCTAAAATACTCATTGCTTAAGTTTGAATTTTTCAATACTTCCACTTTTCCAAATGGAAGCTCTTTTGATTCCTTTTAGCCTTTCTCTTTTTTATTTTTGCAAATAGAATGGAATTTCGATGTCATTTTATAGCAATCACTTGCCCGCCTCGGTAGCGTAGATGGTAGAATGTCTGCCTCACGTTCAAGAGGTCCCGAGTTCGAATATCGGTCAGGGTGATTTACCTGGATAAGGTTTTTTCCGGGATTTTCCCTTATCCTTCAAGATGAATGTCGGGTAACCATAAGCCCCATGGACCCTGGACTCATTTGAGCATCATTTCACCCAATTCATTCATCGTCGGATATGACAACGTTGAAGGACGTAAATAACAAACAAAAAAATAGCAATCATTTCTCAAAAGATGAGATTTCCATTTAAAAATTAAATAAAATTGAATATTTTGGACACTGTTTAACTGCTTACTTGTCAAATTCTATTCTATACTTGGTATAAACGACCGCTAAAGCTAAGTTCTTCGTGTAGCTTAAAAGTCCTTCACGTGCTATTACATAGCAAATGTTTTGTTTCCATTCTTTATGAGTTAATTTTTACGTTCAATTTTATTAAGTTTATTGCAAACAAACATAATAAAAATGTACCTACAACATTCCTAGCCTCATATCTAGACATGTTAGATCTGTATTTTTCTTCTAGGACTTCTTTGAAGAGTTCAGTTAATCATCTGGTACTTCAAAACACTTTATTGGTGCGGAAATGTTCTTGTTTACTTTGATAACCATATTTTGCTTTGAGAGTACAGTGGACAGTAGTAGTGTGACATGACATGGCTATCCTCTAGGAACTTGAACTTGAACCGAATCTCCGACGTACTCACTAATACATTAACAATGTTCCTTATGTTTTGCAGGCCACGCCAGCTATTCATTTTGAGTGGTAACCCAGGTTTTATTATTCTATGTGCACTATCCTTAAGGTTTTTAATGTCTCAGTTTTTGTTGAGTGCTTTCAGAATGCCGGTTCCTTTAAGATGTCATAGCATTCTTCAGGAGGTAAGATGTTTTATATTTCTATTTATGCTTCTTCGTTTCTACCAAATACTTGGTCTGGAGCCATGGAGCTATGTCCATGTTGTAGAAATGAAGAATACTCTGACAAAAATGCAACAAGGTTCAGTAAAACCTTTTATTGAAAAAATCGTTAGCTCAAACTTTTAATAGCTTTTCTTATACTAAAATACAACACTTCAGAACGTTTATACAATGTCTCAGTATATCAGCTGACCTTCAGCACGTATTTATTTCTCATGGCAACGTGCTCCTTCATGACGTCGGCCAGTAAGTGTCCTTGAGCGCGTGTCACTTTCTCACGGCAGACCTGTGCGTTCCTCAATGTAACAATATTCTTGAATCATCACGTCTTTTCCAAAAGTCCTATAAGAGTCTCAACCATGCAACAATTTTTCCAAAACTTTAAGAGAAATTTACCTTGGTATATATCTTTTAAAGTTGCAAAGTGATGACAAAACTGTGTGATATCATCGCAACGAAGTTCAGCATCTTCATATTCCTTCATTCCTCTAGCTTTTATATTTAAAATGATGTGCAAGTTTGAGACTGCATTTAATATTGGAGTGACTTTTGATTTTGCTTCGTTTTTAAGCAGGCTGGAATCCTTCCAGTTTCTGGATTCTCTTGCACCCGAACCTGTGTTACGTATGTACAACATTCAGAATGACTTAAAATATTTTTCTTACTCAAACATGTCTGCATTATTGTTACTATGAAACTAACGAACCGATATAGGAATATAAATTATTACATTGATGATCACATACTGTGATACAACCACGAGGATCTCTGCGGGAGGGGTAACGTGTAACCAGGAGCCCTGCATTGTAGTAGAGGTAGTTGCCAGTGCAGATGGGTGAGTTATTTATGATTGGTAATTAGTACACTTACAAAATACTCGAAGTTGATCCGTTATTCAAGTTCATTCTTCATTAGAATATGTGCATCGCACTTGCCTCTCACAAGAGAAACTTGGTTCAGCAAGAAAATATTTAATTGTTACTGTTCGGGAGCTGTTGTTGCATTCGTTGACTTTTGCTTTAACTCATAGATTGCATATATTGGCTATTGCTAACTGGTCATGAGCTGGCCTGCTTCTGAGAAAAATGATATCGTCGTGATGTGGAGCTCAATTTCGAAACATTTTGTACTTACCAAGTTTTTAGAAAAAGTTTTCATCAAATTATACCAGGCTAAGTAGAGAAGGTCATGTCTGATTTTTCAGAACTGGAGCGAATTCATTCTGGAGTCTGATTAATTCGGTGTTAAGAAGCCTCTATTGGAACTTTGGAGCTGAGATATTTCCAAAGCCTCGCTTCCAGAAACAGCTAAACCAAGCAAACACTCAATCCCGTAAGGGGAAGGCATGATACTGTATAGGAGGAAGGTCGGGCGAATAAGGAGGTCGGGGAGGCATGAGCCAGACCTGCCTCAACTCTCAGAGTCATTCCCTTATATATTGTACTTAATATATCATTATGTTTGAAAGCTGAACATAATAGAGCAAAAAGGAAGTAGAAATACTTTTGGTGTTTCCAACTCATAACTCATGTCTCCACTAAATCGTCTATATTATTTTTATTGAAAAGACTTAATGCTTTTATTTTTTTATTTTGTCATCCCAAACTCCGTTCAAAATGGAATAATATTTTTACAAGAAACGGAACATACGTAGGTATACGTTGAGCTTTCTGGGAAGTTCCTCAGAACTTGTTATCAATCTGAATGACTTTTGATTAACTGATAAACCGTAAGAGATAGAGAATGCCTTTCGACACAATGCATATACATCTCGTAAAGCAACTAATTTATATCTTTTTTAATAAAATGAATAATTTCCGACATATTTGTTGTTACTTGTTTGAATTATGTAGTTCTGGTAATTTATGAAGTTTATTGGGATTTTTTATTTGTATTTTTATCCTGAATATGTAAAGAGAACGGAATATCAAAGCCATCACAGAGCGACTATCTCTGTTAGAGAAGGAATATGAGGGAAGTCAATCATAACGCCATTTTAGTTCTGCACAACTTTTATTCCAAAAAGCATAGAAAGAGTTCAGTGAGGTCCGAGAGAAAGACGTTTCTCCATATCCACCCCAACCTGATCAGTCTCCAAGGGGATGACGAGTTGGACGGGTCGGGTGATAGTGCCTCTATTGCGGTGTGAAGTTTAGCTGTTCTAACGTGGTCATCCCTTCCTTCATGGAGTTCAACTGTCCAGCCTTTCATCACCATGTGCCTTGGATGTACTTCGTGGATGTTAGCGACATCTCCGATTCTCAGCTAGGACGACTTTTCTGTAGTTTTCGGACCTCATGTAAACCCCTCAAATGAGTGAGGCATTTCCTGGGCCAATGTTGCCAAATAACATCTGCCAACTTCTGCTATGTCCTTGACAAGACCTCTATCGCCAGCTATGCAAGTCATTCAGAATAAATAGTACTGAAGGGGCAATTCCCAAAACATTTAAAATGTAAATTTTATTTTTCATGAAAAAAATATCATATTTGTGGTGCCCATTCAAAAATTTGGAGGCATTTTTTAAGAAATAAAAATGTTATATAAAATAATTTTTGGGATGGGGAGATGTTTTCGAAGATCTTCCTGTGGCAACCTTGGAAGACGCTGTGCTTAAATATCAAATTTGGTATTGAACCCACTTTTCTTTTTTTTAATTATGCTGTTGAGAGGGACAGAGAGACTGACGCGCGCGCATGCACAATGACACATAACACAATCACTTGTGCTATTGCTTGTGCATATTGCCATTGCTGAGCAATATGTTAAGTATTTGAGGATGATTATTTTATTCTTTATCCTTTTATTCATCAGAATAATACTTGCTTAATATAGTAATTAATTAATAATTATATTAATAGAAATTGTTGACTACTCAAACGATACTGCCAACCTTTAGATCAAAGTAGGTGACATGTCACACGAGCTACTTGATTATATTTTTAAATCACATTTCCATTTATTAGATCTTACTTTAATATTTGGGAGGAGGCAGTCCTTCTCCTAATAAGGTCTTATCCTTTCTCCAGTATTACTCTTCCAAAGTATCCTGATATTGAACCTCCATTTTGGCAACTCAGAACATTTGAACAAAGCATTGTAATACTGGAAAACGTGAAAGAAATCTACAAAGTTAGCAGAAAGGACCATACTTTTAATCTATGCAAGACTACCTTGATTTATCTTGCTCATAAAATTACAGCCATTACATAAATATTTTACTCATGCACCACAATGAATCAAACGACCTACCACATTTTTCAACCAATCCCGGCTATGATTCTACTCAATGTTTTTCTAAATCTCTTTATCAGCTCCTCTTCCTTCCAGATTGGAGCATCAATATGAAAAAAATAAACTAAGGGGAGTACAACGAATCACTAACAAAACAACTGTTAACATTATCGGCCTTTTCTCTGTAAAGAATGTTACACTAGATGCACTTTTATAATCAAGATAAAAGAATAGCGAAACAAATCCATGCAATACTCACCTGTTTTCAAAAAAAAAAAAAAAAAAAAAAAAAAAAAAAAAAAAAAAAAAAAAACTTCACTGACGTTCCAAATACATATGAATATTTGATTATGCTACAATAATTATAAAGTTAACAGGAACACAAATAATTATAATCAAAATGAATTTTTGGTAATTCAATTCATTTTATTCAGGAAATATAACACAAAATTCAATCCATCTGAAATCTAGGAGTATCAAGATGTAAGAGAGGTAAGCAACACGAAAAGAAAACTGCTTCAAAACTTACCGGAGGAAAAAGAATAGTGCAGTGGCCTTGAGTTCTGAATAATAATAAGAAAGAATAATCTAACTTCTTTTACGTTCATATTTAATCATGACTTCTCTAAATAATGTCCATAGTAAACCAATGAACTAGAATATGTTTATATTGTCCAGTCTTTTTTCTGTAAAGAAAGGAATAGTCTATATTGGATGCATTCTTACTATCAGAGATTTTAAAAAATAGCGAATTGTGACTTAATGGTTTTAACTTGCTTTCGAAAACAACACCACGTATTTTGTATGTATAAATAATTCATTACTTCATTATAATAATAACTACACTTTATTCGTCAAGCAGCAAATGCTACTTTTGAATTACAAATGATCCAGCTAAGTTCTTTACTCACAAAGTGACTGCAGCGCTACTACAGATAAAGAAACTGTTAACACACTCAGTTTCTGACATGTGCCCTCGTGGATAGCTGTTAATAACGTGAGTGAGGTACTTACCAACGACGTTTAGGTGTATGAAGTGACTCATATGTGGAGTCGTGCTGATCTGACACTCGTAGATCCCGGAGTCCCTGTGTTGAGGATACTTGATCTGCAGAGTCCAATCCTCGCTGTGCGGGTGATGGATCGCTCTGAATCTCTGGTCGCTGGTATAGGTGTACCGCCCCACTGTGAGCAGGTGGATGTCCCGGTGTCGAACCCACGACACCTGCAACAACATCTGTTGCTGCGTCAGTGGCCACACATTTACTTGCTTACAAAAATAAATTGAACTTTAAAATATTTATTATATCTACGTATGTTAACACATAGATGTACGAGATGTAGATTTTCTTTAAAACAATAATATTTTAAGAATACTATTCCATATGACATAATATCAACACTAGAGTATTCCCTCTTCTCATTACAGTTTCATACAATCCCTTATAAATTATGATATTTATTTTAAAAGGTAATTTTTTTAAGTCACGTTTCGGTAACTGCGCAATATTTTTCACCAAAACTAGTCTCAAATTAAGCAATATGAATTAGTATACGTGCAAAGTACATTAGAGTAGGGAACCCAAATGTTAGTATATTGTAATCAGTTAATAATGAATCCAGCGATAAAATAATATTCACCTGTAATTATTTATAAAAATGCCAATGATATTTTGAAAATGGTTGAAAAGGATTATTATACATATATTATTTATTGCAATAAGATCGATTTATGTGTGAAAGAGTGGTTTATTTAATTATAGTATATTAGTTACACAAGACTGTGAAAGAATCACTTGGAAAGATGAGCACTTCCATAAATCTACACAGAATTCAAGCTACACATATCCAACTCGGGCGCCTTGGATAGTGAGCGTCTTTTTCAGCACTAGCCACAGCATGATTGGCTAGAAAAAGAGGGAATAAATGAGCATGTTCCACTCAAGAAGCACTCGAAAGGCCATTAACAATAATGGCGAGATTTGACTGCTTTTTGGCAGCGTAGCAAGGATTCCAAAATACTGCTATAAAAGTATATATCGCCCTGGAAGCAGGTTGTGGCATGAGGAACTTATGTGTGGTGTCTATGGAGTAAGCTCTCAAGTGACAGAGAGTTAGAAGAGGAGTCCTGTGTTCGATATTTACGTGAGCAATTGAAGAGAAAAGAGACGGTTCGTGTCTGTCTTATTGCAATACTAACTGTAATGAGAAGCAAACATAAAAAGAAGGGAAATCACACAAAAAGTAATGGGGAGTTGGGAAAAGCCAAGATATAGTATTGCTACATAGATCTGCCAATGTTAGCCTTAAAACTTGTTTAACTGTGATTAAAACCACTAGCTGAATGCTAACATACAATCATCCTTTCTTTTGCACATTGCAGAACTTCGAAACGTCTTTTACAGTAATTCTTTAAGTCTCTTGTTGCTATAATCTTTCTGATGTATACATAGGCCCACATCTAACACGGAGCTACATGCCAATTCCACCAATTTCCACGTAAACTGCTTAGCTACCGGTTCCACAGCTGACGATTCTTCACTTGGTGCCACACTTAATTACCAGTGAACTGCTTCCTGTCTAACTGCTTATCAAGAAGCTTGGGATAAATCACACTCAGTTTTAAGCACCACGCTACTCTTTTACACCTCACTGTCTCTCACTCTGGCCAACTCACTACTGACTGCACCAGGTTTTGCATAGGCGATTATTTAGCTTCCGAGCGCGGTAGATCATTCTGGAAATGGATTCTTCTCGAAATATAGTCTAGAAGGGATTTTTGTGTAATGGCAACATCATTCTGCGCCGGTCTTATGGCGTCAGCTCATGACTAACCTTGAAGGTGTTCCACTCCCATCCTGCCAACTAATAAGCAAGAGATGATACCTCTACTCCCGCTTTTTCGTGATGAGAGTGCGACTAGACTCTTTCCCTTCAAAGGAGCTTCATGCTCGCAGATATAACAGTATTAGGTGTCATATAATGTTAACGATTGCTATAATGACACGCAGAAAAATGAGGAATTAATGAATGTTTCTACAAACTGTATTAAAAGGTGTAAGAGAAATGTAGGCATCATTCCCAGCGTCTCCACTAACGAAGCTACGTGGCTGGTGTAGTTACAATTTGCATAAGAAATTATGGGTTCGGTTTTAAGTGTTGTAAAAATGTGACTCAAACCGCGTGCTTTTCATTCCAAGAAAATTACCTCTAGGCTGAGAATACATCCAAACAAATTTTCTTTATAGTAAACAAAAATGTAACTAAAAATGTATAAGTTACAAAGGGTTATGAACTTATGACAATACCCGCTTGATTCATACGCTAGCTTGATTTTGCATTACTCTAAACAGATGGATGACAGGTGACTGACAACAATCGCCGCTTTCTTGGGTATTCTCTCTCACGTAACGTACCCCTAATACACGGCATTCACTTGTTTCCACTTGCCTCCATTCACTGTTTACTGAGTGAATCACAGAAATACCAGCACTACTTTATATACATATCGATTTCTTGTTTACTAAAGCATTCCAGCTTTCTCCGACTTCTTTTTAACTTCTTTTTATCTCCACTTTGCTGTATGCACGTAGCGGCAATAGATAACAGTCCAGACAATGTACCACCCGTCGGTTTAATACAATGGAGTTGTGTAATTTTGAAACAAAGCGACTTTTAGCTACAATTTTGCTTGACATTTGGTGACCTAGCGTAAAGATAAATTAGTTACGCTCTGTTACAATGACATCACACTATCCATGACAATTAAATGCAGCGAATTATATTAATGAATGCGTAGCCGCACATTATGCGTAACTTTAATGTTATATAGTTGCATTAATTTTCCTCGTGAAGGCGCCACCATACGCACCTAATACTCCACGAAACAAACACTAAACAAAGTTCTAATACCTTTATATACTTAGCATCACAGTCCATTTTATCAATGAAGTTGTACTTATTACAACCTGGATATACAGGGTGAATCATCCACTAATATTTATGCACATTAGGCACTTATGCATTTATGCATTCTACCAAAATAATTGATAGATAGGTGCCCGCCTCGGTAGCGTAGATGGTAGCATGTCTGCCACACGTTCAAGAGGTCCCGAGTTTGAATCTCGGTCAGGCTGAGTTACCTGGATAAGTTTTTTCCGGGTTTTACCCTTATCCTGAAAGACGAAAGTCGAGTAACTCTAAGCTCCATGGACCCCGGACTCATCTGAGCATCATTTCGCCCATTCCATTCATCGTCCGATATGACTTAACGTTGGAGGACGTAAAATTACAAAAAAAAAAAAAAAAAAAAAAAAAAAATAGAGAGGGAGAGAGACAGATTTCGCTGAAAATACATGTTTTGAGATCCCTAAATCCCACTACGGCATTTTTAAAAATTGGATGAGTTTAATTGACATAAACTATCATTTCAAAGCCTTATACTTCCAAACTAATTAGGATGAAATTATGTAGAAACGAGTTATTAATTATTTCTGTAGATATAATGGGAATGAGGACCTTCAATAGGTTTAAGAAATAGTCAAATATTTTAATACGCGATTGCTATGTGATAGCATTGAAATTGCTTTCTTTAGGTTAGCAGGACAGAAAAATGAATAATCTTTGTCATTTCGTCACGATTTATCAGAAACTATAGAACATCCACTCAGAATGAGGACTTCTAAGGATAGTCTGTGAAAATTTAAGAAATATAAATATCCTCTACGTGGAATGTGCAATTACAGGGACTTTCTTACAATATAAAAATAGTAAAAAGAGGTTCTTATGAAACATGAATATGAGAGACATTTCTTAAAGCATTTGACCCTTCGTTTAACAAAAATCAATTTAACTGTATTGTTGTTTCTTGATTGACGTCTTTTGTTTTCATTGTATGTTGCGGAGAAGTATGTAATAATTGGAAAGCAGAAGAAACTCGTCCGTCTGTAGTGCTGGCTGGCTGTATAAAGCCAGAAGGTTTTAGCTGCGTGCCCACACGTTAAGGGTTTTACCGCAGGTAAGGTTTTATGTTTGATGTTTTATAGGATGAGTTGTGGGTTTTGAGTTGGAGTTTTGTTTTTGAAGTTACAATTTTGTACCTTCAGGTTGTGGAAAAGGATGCAATACCTTGACCCTGGTGTTTTAATTTTTAAATTTGTTTATTATTTGGTAGGGGAAAACTTTGATGCCAAACAGCTTAGAAGAATTATTTGGGGCTCAGCTTTAGGTGCTGTTAGGATTAGCTCCTGGGTTATCTCGGGTGCCCGCAAGACATGCGGGGTAAACTGAACCAGAAGAAACCGCTTTACACGCGAGCTTTATACAGAGCGGTACCCGACAGGCAGTTATCTCGTTCACAACTCTCTCAAAAATCTAAAACCGCTTGAGGGATTGGCTCGTTGAAAGGAGTATTTCGAATGGCGGGAGACAAATAGAGATACAAAGCACTGACCGTGAGGAATGAGTTCTTCAGGATGTGGACGCAAACCTATCTCATAGCACAGGAACGATTGTAAGGAAAAATTTAACGACATGAACATTCAGATGAGTTTGGTTGAGAGAACTTTGCAGTTCTACCACCTTTAGCGGGTGCAAGAATTAAATGTAATGGAATTACAGAGAAGAGGGACGCTCTGGAATTATTTATTTGTAATTTTATTAAACAAATAAAGTGAAAAATATCTCAAAGATCTCAATTTGCATGTTACACACTTACATACGTTTAAAATACTTTAGCATGCAACTTTTTCACTGTCCAGTCTAAGTTTACTTGCAAGTTATCTTCAAATTTAGTACTAGCTACTCATAAATGAGCCTAGGACAATCCCAGTTTTGTTAAAACGTTTGAACTTCAATCACATATTAATACTGCATTGCTCTCTATTTATTTACTCACACTTGAATGCAGAATCGTATCAGCAGTATCTCCTAGATTGAGTTGCATAACTTAATTGAGGATTTACCTGTGGACGTCAACCAATGATGGTGCGCCAGTTCATTTCAATCGGATAGTACATAACTTCTTAAATGATAAAACTCTACATAGATGGATTGGTCAAGAAGGGTTCATTTTACGGTCTGCTTGAATTCTTAATTTCAATTCAAAAGCTTATACAGGGTACTAGGAATATGATAATCATATTAGATCCTTAAATATATGAAGTGTGAAATATACAACTCATTCATCTTGATCTATATCTGGAGACATTTAAAATCCCTTGTTTATTAGACTCCTATTCCAGGTTTTCAATTCCAACAGAGCGTGTCCAGAGAAGAGTAATCAAATATACGAGGGCTGTTCAATAATGAATGATCATAATTTTTTACGGTCATAATTTTCGCACTAAAACTCAAACTTATTATATTCTGTTAGCTTAATGTGAAACAAAAACGCAGTAGTAGTTTCATTGTTGGTACTCCTGGTTCCAGCCTGTGAGAACCAGGCAAGTTCAGACATGTTCAGTATCGCGTACCGCTGCAATGGAGGTAACACGCGAGGAACTATATGCGGTTTTGAAATTCTGCTTTCGTCTCCACAAACATTTAGTTGAGGCCTATACAATGTTACAGAAGGCCTATAGAGAGTCCGTTCTTCCCTACAGCACAACTCGAAGGTGGTTTAAAATGTTTAAAGAAGGGAGA
Organism: Mantis religiosa; assembly: GCA_030765055.1. NCBI lineage: Eukaryota > Metazoa > Arthropoda > Insecta > Mantodea > Mantidae > Mantis > Mantis religiosa. The sequence goes on along the minus strand of CM060947.1, from coordinate 52,106,664 downwards.
CAATTTCAAAGGAAAGTATACCCGGTGCTCAAGTTACTGCTCTTACGGAAGAACACATCAACAGTGCTGCTACCATTGTGAGAGAGGATCGAAGAATTACCTTAAGACCACTTTCTGAAATAATGAACATTTCATTGGATGCCACATATTCGTGAAGCAGGGTAGATGCTGCACCACGATAATGCGCGGCCGCATATTGCCAATGTTGTTTCTAAATATCTTGCAAAAATCAAAGCGAAGTGCATCCCTCACCCTCCCTATAGTCCGGATTTAGCCCCATGTGTCTTTTTTCTATTCCCTAACTTGAAGAAACGCCTTCGTGGGAGGCATTATCCATCATCAGAAGCAGTGGTGAAGGCTGCGGAGGCGATTTTGAAGGACCTCTCAAAGATGGTTTCCATCATGCCTTTGAAGACTGACAGAAACGCTGGGACAAGTGCATGGCATTTAGTGGAGACTATTTTCAGAAGGACCATCAAAATTATGAGGATGAGAAAAGATACGTTGCCAAAAAAAAATTGTCATCATTCTTTATTGAACAGCCCTCGTATAATACTCCAGGAATTGGCAACAATGACATGTGATAATGTGGAAGGTAGGCTTAGGGCATGAATCGAAGAAGGAGGAAGCTACATTCAACAATGTTTGTAACCCTAACTTTTGCATCCTAATTGAGTTATGAACCACTTCCAGAGCAAAATTAATATGAACTTATATCATGCTTTGATATTTGTAGGGCATCCATGAAAAATTTAACAAAGATACACCTCGGTATGGTATATAATTAAAATTGTTTTAGAGGAATAAGAAATATGGACGCATGATCAATGTACAGATTAGTTTGGGGGATTTTTAAAATTAATAACCTTTAACCGGTTAGGTCATAGAGGACCATGAATGAAATGGTGCCAATTGAGCTCAGGATCCATAAAGCTAGGGTTACCCAACGTCCTTTTTTTATGTCAAGGAAAAGAACTTGAGAGAGCCTTATCTAGATAACTCAACCTGATCGAGTTTCGAACCCGAGACGACTTCAACACGAGGCAGGCACACAGTAAAATACGCTACAGGCTTTTATTTCAGAATTATGTTGCTTACAGAGCGAACGTACATAAAATGGAGACATTTTATTACTTCCAAGATTCTCAAGTTTGTTTTCTATGTGATAACTTTCATGTGATAACTTTCAAATCTTCCATAGGAGGAAATTATATAAACGACATGAAAATGTGTCAGTTGAGTTTGCAGAATGGTGCACGCTTTTATAGAGGGAATTTGTAAACACACTTCGTTCTGACTTCCTCTTTACCGACATGATTCTCTCGTCAGTTTGGACGAATGAACAAACAGCACACTTGCCCGAAGATATCCGCCAACAAAGCGAAATTAAGCAGACTGCATAAGATAATGGGATTTCGGAAACAGGCAATATTCTCTGCACAAAGCGAGTTTCGAACTCTCTGGTGGCAGCATTTGTACCAAAATGCACTTTAATTACATCACGCCATGCCGTTCAGTCTTCATGCAAATAACGGGCTCATTTCTAGCAAAACTTGTGGCTGCTTCTGCAACTTCATCCATTCTGACGGCTCAATGACACAATACACTCTGGTTCTTGCCGACGTCATCTGTGATATACAGAAGGTTACAACAGACTTGCAGGGCATTCTTCAACACTTCAGCCTTAAATATTATGCTCTTATTAATTTCTGTACTCAGTCTTCTACAAATGCTTCCTGAAAATATTTCATTCCAGTAAAATTTCATATCAAGACAGTATATTCCCAAAACACGTTTCAGGGGAGCGTCTATGTGCGTGTATGTCTGTATGAAAATATGTTCATTATTTTCAAAAGCTGAGACTGAAAAATGTTCAACTTTTCACCTAATCCCATACTATTCTCGATCATTTCGAATTTTAGTGAATATCGATTTTGATTAAAACAGCTCTCTTATATATACGCAGCGGAGAATATTCTTTTGGTCTTCTTTGATTAAATACATTTTCTATAAATAATAAACCAAAACAGATAGAAAATATAGAATGTCGGAGGAGTCCACTGGTTCTTGGATCCTGGCTGAAAGATGACAGTTTTACTTTAGTTAGAATTATTCCGCATCTTTCCTAGGGAATGTAAAACTGAGTGTAAATGAAATGTTGATAGGAATACAAAAGTTAACAGAGTGGCAAACAAGTGAATTTCGTTGCTGATGAGCGATTGTTTCAAAGCCGCTGATACGAGGAATGCTCGTAGGGAAGTCCTGTCACTTATTGTTAGTATCGATCTTAACATCATCCGTCAATTTCTGTCCTACTTAGGCTCCCCCATTTTGATAATGCGAGTTTGAGACAAGGAGGAATACAGCAACGTATTACACCAGATATTTACTTTCCATAACAATTTAATTTCCCGAAATTTAGTATTGAAATTTCACTAGCAACACATGTTTTGAGGTTCCCTGAATATATAAAGTACTTTAAAAGGAAGTATTTGTGTGTGTTTGTATTTGTGTGTGCGTGTGTGTCTTGACCCCAAGCAAGGACTTATACATTATCTATCGGGTCATGGACCGTACAGCACTTATTATAAGAAGATCAACAAGAAAAGAGATTATAATTGTGAGTTTTGTGGACTGCAGGTTACACCCACCATGATCTATTTGGCTGCCAAAATTTCCAGGAAGAACTTCAGGATCAACGACAACAATTATTTGGAAAACAAATAGCAACAATAATCAGAAATAAAGAAGACTTCAGAATGTAAGAACAGAAGGCAGGAATAGTATCCAAACTGAGTTAGGGCAGATATCTACAAGAGAAACAATTGGGCTTACATCAACAATTAGGAAGAGAGGAAATTGAACATCAACCACAACTAAGGAGATCTAGTAGATTAAGACAAAGGAGACAAGTAGAGCAGGGTCTACATCATCTACATTCTCAATAATCAGGACGATTGAGAATTAACAGACAAAGGCAAGTGAATTTTCACGGGCATGATTGAAGCAAGAAGGATGAGGATGATCCAATTAGGCGAGGAAGAAGATATTTCAAATTAATAAAAGATAGGATGGAACAAACGACGAAATGATGAACTGCTTCTTTTCTTGATGTCAAATCATATAACTTGTTGAGGAAGTGTATGGATACCAGGCTAAAATGGTAAAACTTATATAGTCTAGTACCAACAGTCGTAATTATTATTTAGTAGAAATAAAATATGATAATAGTTTAATTTAAATTGAATTATTTTATTTTTTGTTGTTGTTAGAGAACTATAGAGCTGAAACAGGATTAGATTTGATTGTAAGCTACTGCAAACAGTAGCAATAGATTAGTTTAGACAGGTAGTTAGGTTTCATAATATAATCTGTATCTGCAAAAATTGGATGTATTTAATAAAGTATAAAAATGAGAAATAAAATCGGTAGATATTATGCCTTGGTTTAGAAGCTAGATACCAAGGCATAGTAATGCAGATTTTATTTTTTATTTGTGTGTGTGTCTAACATACATGGGGTGGAGTAGCAGTCTTCTTCCCATCACCTCATATCCGATTCCTTCAAGGAGACCCAAATGCACTAGGATATTGTGCAAAAGAGAGAGAAATATGAAAAGAGTGGTGGTAACGAGATGGCAACCCTAAGCACGCAAACGCATCTCATTCGCTGCAGCCCGGAACTCTTCGCATTATCAGTTCAGGCACCTTTATTTTAGTAATGGTGTGTATGAGAGAGAAATGAAATGTAAAATGTGTAGTGTTCAACGCCCGCTTGTACTACATACGGCATCGCAGGCGATGACACTGATGATACATGAGATAAAGATGGAGCACTGGTGGCATGAGATGGCGGGGAAACCGGAGATCCCGGAGAAAACCTGCCCCAGAGCCGTGTTGTCCACTACAAATCTCACTTTGCGGTCGCCTGGGATCGAACCCTGGTCGCCTTGGTGAGAGCCAAGCGGTCTAACCACTGAGCCACGGCAGGGCTGTTGAGAGTGAGAGACGGAGGCTTTTTACTTGGATAGGAGAGATTTCTTACCTCCACCTTCTGGTGATCTTTTGTAGCTATGTTCCTTAGGAGGCATCTCTGAGAAAAAGGGAGAGAAGACAAAGGCGTGCGAAGCGGGATTCACGTCATTTGAAAATTCCCGCCATTATCTAATAGTACAACCTGCTCCTCTCCCCCTCACGCTCTTACACAGGGTTTAAGAAGAACCTCCTTTTTCCTTGGCATGCAGCGCTGACACTTGGACTCATGATGCAACTAAGCAGAAGGAAGGTGAAGTGAAATGGATGTATACACAATTTGGGTAATGTAAATAACCTCCGCAGTCTAGTGACCAAGGGAAACCCCTAGTAAGGTCGGCCATGGGATTCAATCACACGATCTCCCATGCTTTGTAACTTGCCACATTCCTCGGCGAGAGACAAGAAAATATATAGAGCATTGTAGTAATATTTCTGTGACAAAGTGTTTCAACGCTGTAGTTCGACCTATAAGAAAGTAGCTGGCTGAGTTGAAAGTTCACGTCTATGGCAGGCAGAACCACAGTTCACAGTAAACGCCAGGTTTAAAACTCGAAAACCAATGTAGCGAGAGAGAGATCAAATTTATGCAAGTTTTATGCGTTGAACGTTTTTACAGGTTTTAATTATGTAAGAGCCGACAAATAACGTATGTGGTACTTGGACCACTTTGTTTTATTGCCCCTCTTTTTTAAAAAAGTAACTGCTCGCTAATGATTTAATCTGATGGGGTACTATATAAGCTTTATTAATGGGGGTTGGCAGAAGCGCTTTTTAGTTTAAAGTTTTACCTGGACGAAGGGAGGTTTGGTTATAAACTTCTCGCACCCCAGCTGCTAACCCTCTCTGTGTACCTAATTAGGGAAAATAGGGGTAAGAAAACACGACGTTTGGTGCCTATGTAATTTAAGTTTGCAGCACTGCATATGTTATACTCGATATCTAAATCTATTAGGAGCTGAAAGGACATGTTTGCCTTTATGTGTCGATGAAGTTGATGGAGGAAGTATGGCTACAAAGATGTACCGGCCAATTGTTTAACAATCGGCAACACCTAAATAACATTAGAAGTATGGGATTGATTAACATGAAACTGAATGTACGAAGATAGTCAGAAATAGAAAACTGAAAAAAAACTACTAACGATTTTTAGCTTCCGGTTTAATCGGATGTAATTAAACAGCTGTGCCTTTTTCAAGTACCTGCATGAATAATTCTGTCCAATTCATTATAGTGCCAATGCTTGGCTTCGACATTGGATTTCCTGGCCATGCGGTCACGATAGATGCGTCTCACTTATCAAACTTATGATTGCAGGATCGAATCCCGGTAAACGTAGTTCTGCCTTCAAGAGAAGTTATGGTAAATAATGGGAAGGATGTAATAAAAGTAATCGATAAGGTTGCCGTGACAGAGCTTTTAGGCCCCTTGAGTCTCACCAAGGGGGCTCAGGTTCGATTCCAGTCCACCGCATGTGAAATTTGTGATGGACAACACGGCGCAGGAGTCGGCTTTCTCTGGGATCTGCGAAAGAGTGCGAATGCTTGTATTTTTTGAAGAAATACTTATAAAAGTGGACTGCTTGGCTTTTAAACACCTGATGTAGAGTTTAAATATCAGTGTACTACTGTTTTTGAATCTTGTCTCATTGGATATCTGCACGTGATTAATTTCATTGGCATTACACTATTTTCTTGAAATTCTACTTTGTATTAAAACTAGAAGGAAAAACGACGGAATCAAGTATCGATGTAAAATTAACTTAATCTACAAATTCTGCAATAAATTAAATAATTTGTTTAATTTAAATTACTTATATTAAACTATTTAAAACAATGTTATTAATTTCAGATTAATTTGAATTTCACGATAAATAACTGGATATCCTGGAGAATATTGTGTATTGATATCGAGTATCGAATTTATAGAAAAACTGGTATCGAGCTAAATTCCATGTACTATGCGTTTAGCTTCATATTTAAGTAATTATAATCTCTTCAAGTTGTTCTCGGGAAGCAAGGCAGGTGAAAAGACGATTAGAAATCGACGTTCTGGGAACGAACATCTCTTCCATCATCAGAATATTTATTAAATGTTATAACCACAAATGAATCACTGGATATAACGAAAATATAACCAAAGACAAAACACCATAAACACACGCACTACTAAACAAAATACTGTTTTCAGTAAATTAAATGACATGTCAGGAGATGGCGTGAGTATAGAAAATTAATTGGGCCAAAGAAACGTAACTACTTAATTTTATGATCAAGGTATAGATCTGTGCTCCTTAAGTTGACGGATTTACATTTATAAGGCCGGTTTTCAAGAGGAGATGAACTGAAATCCAGCATCACGATTAAGTGTGCTCCTCTCGGAGGAAAAGGCCAAAGCCTCCTTAACTTTCCGCTCCCAGTAGCTGTTGCATTTTGCCAAGACGGTCGTCTCCCGAAAGTTGGCTCTATGGTCGTTATCGAAACAAGGCTCTGTCAGTACAGGCTTCTTAGGCTGCATTCAAGGAATGCTACGTATATATTCCATATTTCTATATACGGTGTCCCACATTCACAGGGAATGCGGTACACTCCCGGAACTTGGAAGTCCAGTTTGTCTTTCACTGGTCTCAACAGATGTTTAATCTTCGGAGGTGGCTTGTGGATGGTCCTGGTGTTGTATTTGGTGAGAATTCTGCTGATTCTGCCAGATATGTTACCGGTAAACGGGATGCAGGCTGTAGCGGTAGGCTTATCTGAAAATATTCGCCGCCAGGAAAACTTCAGGTTTTATTTTACAATTATAATCTCCTGAAATGAAATATGACACTTTTTCTCGTCATTATACTATACCTTTCAAAATTATCACAGAATGATGAGCTGATGAAAAATTTGACTATTTCTTTAGTCAACTGTATTGTTATTATACTTACTACGTGAAACTGTTTTAGGAAATGCCGCTTTTGATTTCAAATCTTCTAGAAAAATATTCTCAGTTCACTCTTGTGGCATTAGTATAAATTACATTGCTTTGAATGTGTAAAATCCAATTTTGCATCTTTAAGTTAAGTGGAAGGGTTTTGATTATATTAAAGGAGTTGTTTAAACAGGACATTTAAAGGATGACTGGAACCTCCCCATAGTCCAGTTGAGGTCCACTTTATTTCTATCGCAGGGGCTTGCCCTAAACGAAGGGTTTTAAATTAGATAGAGAATGTGTTTGTGAGCAAGTACGAGGTCTGTAACCGCTGTATTGTGTAGTTTGCAATCTCTGGAAACCATTTCGCTGCAGAAGAGGCGCAACAACCCTTGAGCGAGGAGTACCGTGTTCGCGGGCGAGGTGCTCTAGTGCATAACGTTCAAACACCTGAATCTCGCTAAGAATCTACTGCGGCAATGATAATTCGCCCGCTTACCCAACACAAGCCACTCGTGTCATTCCACAGTTCACATTACTTTAGCTTTATTACTCTTTTGGGAACTATCATGTTAGATATACCTATATTTACAAGATGGAAAGTTTTAATAGAATTGCTGATCGAAAAATGAATATCAAATGCCATTAGATGATCATATCTGAAAAAATCTTTTTATAAATCTTTGTATCACCTATAATTTATATTCTGTTTATAGATTTATATACAGCCATAGACAAAAAAAAGCAGCTAACAGAAACAAAGTTCGATTCGGAAAAAATCGGAAGTAATACATGACACTGCGTTCACGATGTACGTTTTAATGCACTTTAATTATCCAAGAAGTATATTTGAAAAATTTTATGTCATATAAAAATAAGTTTGGTAAAATAAAAGTATATGGCTTAATATTCTTTAAAAAAATTTCATAAATAATTTAGCAAAACAACTAAAGATTATAGTCCTTTAAAAATACGAGGCATGTTTTTTAAGTCAGTACCGTTTTGCGATTCCGCCGCCGCAGCGCTACGGTCGGCGTTCCGCACATGCGCGCTGGTTACCTACATCTCTTGTCTACGCACTGACACCACTACAGTCTGATTCTTCATTGTATACGTTGGTTACTGAGTGTTTAAGATGCCTCCGAAAATCGTGAGTCCTGTCGATTGTGAAGTATGTGCTGTTATACGATTTCTTAGTGCTAAAGGCGTAAAACCAATCGATATTCATCGTGAGATCTGTGAAATTTACGGAAAAAACGTTATGAGTGATGGAATGGTAAGGAAATCGGTGAGAGCATTTAAAGATGGCCGCACAAATGTGCATGATGAAGAACGGAGTAGGTGTCCTTCGGTCGTTACTGAAGATTTGGTGTAGAAAGTGGACGAAAAGGTGAGAGAAAACAGACGCTTTACAATTTCATCATTGTGTGACTGTTTTCCTCAACATTCTCGTAGTGTTTTGTATCGCATTGTGACCGAGAACTTGAAGTACCGGAAATTGTGTTCACGTTGGGTTCCGAAAATGTTGACGGATTTACACAAAGCCCAACGTTGAGGAAGTGCATTGACTTTCCTTAAGCGATACCACAATGAAGGTGAAGATTTTTTAGACCAAATTGTTACTGGTGACGAAACATGGGTGGCCTACGTCACACCAGAATCGAAACAACAATTCATGGAGTGGAGAAATACATCATCACCCACAAAAGTGAAGTTTAAGCAAACAATTTATGCCCGGAAAATCATGTGCACAGTTTTTTGGGACAGAAAAGGAGTATTGCTAGTGGAGTTTCTGCCTCGTAATGAGACAATCAATGCAGCGTCTTATTGTGAGACATTGAACAATCTGCGCCGTGCAATCCAGAACAAAGGACGTGGAAAGTTGAGTAAGACTATCGTTTTTCTGCATGACAATGCCCGTCCACATGTGGCTAATCGGACCAAAGATCTCATCAAATCTGTTCAATGGGAAACTCTACATCATCCTCCATACAGCCCTGATCTGGCACCCAGCGACTACCATTTGTTCCTACACTTGAAGAAACATCTGGGCGGTCAGCGTCTTCAAGACGATAACGAAGTCAAAGCAGTTGTGATACAGTGGTTAACACGTCAGGCGGCAGAATTTTATGAGGAGGGTATTCAAAAACTGGTGTCACGTTATGACAAGTGCCTCAATGTTCACGGAAATTATGTAGAAAAGTAGATTAAGGTACAGGCTTTCATGTAAAAATAAAATTAATGCGATATCTATATACGTCTTGTTTAAAATTCCAAAACGGTATTGACTTATAAAACATGTCTCGTATTGTATAAATGAGTATTTTCCATAATATCTCTACAAGTACATGTAGTGGTTTACCGGGAAAAATATGAAATAATTACAGCAAATGGCAAGAGACTGGGTGATCCTTGATTCAAATCACGGCTATGCAATAGAATTTGTTATCCTGACTCTACCTTTGTATAACCACTGAATTATTACTTTCGGAATGTCGATCATTTTACGGTTTAAATTAGCACCTGTTTGCCAAATAACAAAAAGAAACTGTAAGTTCAGCGTGAGTTGCTGAAACGCAGAAAATTTTGCGCCAAACACGATCATCTGATCATCACTATGCGCTTTTTATGTGGTAGGACTGCCGATAATGGATTACAGTGAAATAATTCGGTAAGGCATTGTAAGGCTATAATATCAAAGACGCGCAGGACGCAGTACTAGTTATGGCGGATTCTTATTTCATAGTATATATTAAGGGTTTATACATTAAAACTATGTAGCTTTTATGTTAATAAATATCTAAAGGATCAAAAAGGAGTTATAAATATTAAATATAGCCTACTTTAATAATCTAAACATTATTGGATTATTCCGACCGAGAATTATTCCACTACCAGAGGGTAAGTTTAATTATATGCTATGCAGCAGTTCTAGAATTTCCGGAGAAAGTCATAAGTTTTGTCGATGTTTCACGTCCTTTTGTGTGAATATTAGGAAGTTTTTCATTCGTTATTTAGAACTATATGAAGTTAATGTGCTGTTAAGGGAAAGAGTTATTACGATAATCATCTAGGTCATTGTACAATAATTTCATTTAGAACGCCGGAAATAAATGAAATTAATGATTTCTTTATTGGGATGTGAAGTGCAACGTCAGGTAAGATACATTTTTATTTCGAATAATATGACATGAAAAAGTGCGTTTTCGTCGAGCACTATGTGTAACAGCTGGTAGAAAAGATAAAAGGAAGTTTCCCATGCCTCTTTTAAGCCTAATGTATCATGTCACAGAAGCTGTTCACTTGTTGGAGAAACAGGGTGTATTAGCTAGATGACCGCTATGTTACACACCAACATGACCTCAACGTTCCTTACCAACTTCCCCCAGGCTACCTTAATAACACACAAATCTTATTACACCGTGTGCTCAGAATTATTAGCTAAATGCAGACGTTTGCAGCACTGCAGGCTACGCAAAACAAGGTGGCTTGTAAACAAATGAATTTTGTGCAGTGGTGAATTAATGTCCTTTTCTCCAGGCAAACTCCGTGTTGCAGATCTTTGGGTGCAAGTCTGCTGCGAAGTGCTTTGCATGCCCTGCATTAGCTTAGTGGAAAACATACAACAATGAAAAGGGTTTACAAGTAATGAAACACCATACAAGAAGTGATGTAGTTGAGTAAACAATTTAATACCTTCCCTTCAACCATTGTTTATGTTAACATTATTAATAATCATAATTAATGGAAGTGTCTGGCCTAAGTTAGAAAGTTACATTTATACTAAAATACCCAATGGCATAGCCGTGATTTGGACCACAGAAGCCCTACATCTCATGTAACTGCTCCAACCAACTCTGTCAACATGTAGCGGTAATTATTGACTGCCAGGATTAATAATAATTTCATGAGTAAGTTTTAGGGAAACAGATAAGTAACCGAAGTTATTAATTACATTTTAGCATCAATGCACACTGTAAAAAGCAAGTGCTACCATTCCGTTGCCAGCCTCGGTAGCGGGTGGTAGTTAGGTTTTTTCCGGGGTTTTCCCTTATCCTGAAAGACGAATGTCAGGTAACTCTAAGCTCCATGGACCTCGGACTCATTTGAGCATCATTTCACCGTCCGATATAACTTAACGTTGGAGACGTAAAATTAAAAAAAAAAAAAAAAAAAAAAAAAAAAAAAAATCCGTCAGCGGATCCGCCAGGCAACTGAAGCATGGAAGGAAAGTGTTAGTTGTAAGTCAGGGTAGCTAAGGCAAAAAGGTGTTCCTTAGCTAACAAGAAACTCATTAGCATATATATCGAGGAATCAGAACAGTAGGTTCGGAAATCATACTTTTAGAGTAAATATGCACGTATCCCAATTCTGATGGTTAGAAAGGAGACAAATTCTTAAGACTTAAATGTCACAGAACAAACATTGCATTTCAGATGCGAATAAGGAGCTTAAGTTTTTGCAAAATTTTAGAGACGTAGTGAGGCGGCAGGCAAGACTGTAGGCATCTCAACTAAGCGATTGCACAATAACCTGCATAAACAATTGTAAATAAAATGCTGCGTGCATTCTAGCGAGTGTCTGGCGATGTATAATCGTAATCCGCAAGACCGTTGCGTTGATTTGTGATCGTGGATGCAACTTGGATCCATAATTATGCAGCAGAGTCAAAACAGCAGTCAAAATAATGGACAAAGGCTTGTGAAAGTGCACCAAAGACCGTTTTGTTAGCTGGTAAGGCCACTGTTATCTGGAATTTTCAAGTAATAATCCTCATAGACTAGTTGGAAAAGGAAAACCCATAACTGCAACCTATTATGCTTCATTGTTGGATCGTTTGTAACATGAGTTGACTGAAAGGAGACCGAGATTGAAACGAAAAGGTTGCCTCTCTCACCAGGATAATGCACCATTGCACACATCATCAATCTGAATGGCGAAAGTGCATCAGTTGGGCTTGGAAATGGTTCCTAATCCTCTTTATTCACCAAACTTAACCCCAAGTGTCTTCTTCCTGTTCCCAAACTTGAAAATTTGGCTTGGTGGTAAGAAATTTTCATCAAATGAAGAAGTGATAGTCACCGTCAACGAGTATTTTGCAGACCTTGATGAAACCTATTGTTACTACGGGATGAAAAAGTTGGATCGCTAGATTAAGTGTATAGGCATCAATGGAGACTATGTGGAGCAATAAGGTGAGATGTTAATTATATATATTATAATTTATGAAAATTATTATATATGTTTGTTCTACATTTTCAAACAGTGTGCAACTCGCTTCAAAATGCTCAGGTACAATGAGAATGGAATACATAGTAAGCTTATGGAAGAGGCAAATCTCTTAATCCTTTTAAAAGCTGATCTCTAAGAAATTGCTTTGAAATTCCATTTTGTTTGCATAGTCAAGACACAAAGAAGCGAATAATGACTTGTTAGGCAAAAAAAAAAAAAAAAAAAAAAAAAAAAAAGGAATAGAGTATTCAAGCATATAAAAAGCTATGTTTCGGAAATGTTTATCCCCGAAAAATTTATCTTAAATGAATCGTGTGCTTTAAATATACATATTATTGAAGTAGTAAGAATTTTTCCATTTTTTACGATCTTTATTTAAAGTTATGTTAATCCAAATTGAAATGGAGTTCAGAGGTTGTTCACAGAGAATTTAATATTTGCGTTTCATTCATAATGGACATATTCTAAATAAGTACTATTGTGTGAAAGTTATTCGAGAATTTTTGAAAAAATAAATGTTTTCTGTATATGCTCCATTTAAAAGATATTTGGGGATGAATTTTTTTTTTTTTAATATTCTCCTTGGAAGGTTCTGAAGTTTATTTCCGATTTTGGATTTTAACTGTTCATTTCTTAATTCCGCTATTCAAAGATATACAAACAGACTGGCAGGCAGATAGACACACACACACACACACACACACACACACACACACACACACGCACACAGACATACACAAACAAAACATGTTTAGAACAAAATGTAGAAAATGAATGCACGCATACCTGCCATATTCCTGAAATTGACACCCGTAAAACTTTCCCTTCCAATGCAAAACGTTTAAATTAGTGCTACGTCACATAATCGATTAACCGAAACGATTAATCGATTAATTCTTTATTTTAGATTAAATATTAAAAATGTTTAATCCATAAATCGAGTTGTTTAAAATTAACCGATTACAATAAATATTAATCAAAACCCTTTTAGCCAAATTTGACCCACTTTGTGTTCCTGTATTGCTTCCAAACTAAACAGCCTTTCCAATGCATCAACTTCTACTAGACACGTAATGTTCTTTGAGATAATATAACTCCTGATAGCTAAAACAAATCATTCTGAACTCCGAGAGAGTTTAAATAACACTCCTGTTGTGAAATATTCTAAGAGGTACATAACTATATAGGAAGCTGACCGAGAGGTTTCTTTCCTTATAACTTGTGTGTGACAACATATCGTATACAACTGATTAGTTATCGCTTGCTAGCATTAAGTGAACTGTACAACCTTGAACCCAACACTTCCCTTACGCAGCTATGGAAAGAATAGCTGATCCCTCTTCTCAAGGCTGGTAGTGATTAAACTGTGCTGTTAACTGCAGTAAGCCAGTAACGTTTCTGAATTCGTGACAGTGAGGGAAAGTTTTGTGTTAAAAAGTTAAAATAAGGAAAAATGTTATAAAAATCAACTGCATGTCAGTCTCACAAATCTTAGTACATATTGATATAATACGTTACTACATAATTACTTACAAAAATATTGTAGATCTAATTCAATGCATATATAAAGCATGTGAACTTGATGAGAATACAAACTTTTAATCTAAATATTTAAAAGTTTCATAAATAATGAAATGTACAGATTATTAAAGTATTTTATATAATCCTTACACCTAACTTTTGAACAGATAATATCTCGATTAATCGATAGATTAATCGATTAAAGTAGCACGGTATTTCGATTAAAATTTTTGATCGATCTACAGCACTAGTTTAAATAGAAAATGCGTAAACTGTGAGTGCAGTAAGTATGCAAACATAACATGGAATACCTTCTTATAAGAATCCTTCAGGTTCTGTAGGACTACTTATTTCAAATGCAACGAATATGTATTAAGCAAAACACGTCACTTTCTGAGCTATATGCAATGTCTAGTTCATGTTTTACACTTCAAAACATAAACTACAGATAAAAACTACCATAGAAGTCCAATTTGGTAAGCTCTAATACATCAGAGCACTAAATACACTCGCCTGTGTACTTAAGTTACAGAATGATGCCATGTCTCCTCTACCTACAGTAGGTAGATGGGAGCAATGTAATATATGAACACTAGAGATAGCTGGTCCACCACTGGCGCCGTAATTAGAAGGTAAATGTACACAAAATAACGATGTTTTCTCGAAGGTCCGTCAGCAACTATTGACATGACATTCCGCTAGAGAATTATAATCCAAACAAAGGAACCAACCAGCATCTTTCTCGCCAGAGCTATTAATTATGTGTTAATGTGTTAGTTTAGTCTCTCTAGTGAGCCCTACATCAGAATTAGAGCCGGAGAGTAAAGTAACGTACTTCTACCCCTTTTATATCTCCCAGGAGTCTTATAAAAACACCTTACGTATTAGCTAAAATAATTTAACGCCACTGACCTAATACGATTGTTTTTCTTTCACTAATGGCTATTTCTTTTTCTACTGGACCGTTTCTATACCTCAGAAAACTTGGATGAAAAATCTGATGCACTACAGTTACATGACTTTCTTAACCCACTGCCATTTATCACTTTGTCTACACCCAAAAATTTAATAACGATACTTTACAGACTACACATGTTTTGGGATTCCTTAATCCATATAAAGCCTTTTAATCGAGACGTGTCTGTAAAATAAAGTCTCCAATTTTATTTAATATAGAAAAAATGTTTATTTTCAATGAATGTTACATTGATAGAAAGGCGGAACTTACAGCTATTTTTCAACGTAATCACATTTGGGATCGATGCAGTTCTGCATGCGCTCTGGCAGTTTTTGTATACCCTTGTCATAGCACTCTCCCGCCAAGTTGAGCAGGTAGCGTTAAACCTAGTTTTTCAAATCATCGTCAGTCAGGAAATGTGTTCCACTCAGGTGTGACTTCAACTTAGGAAACAGATGATAATCACTAGGTGCTAAGTATGGACGTCTCATCCGAACTTAGTCAGGAGATCAGCCATTGCATGTGCAGTATGGGGACGAGGGTTGTCATGATGAAAAATCACTCCCTTCGTCAGCATTCCCCTCCTTCGATTTTGAACGGCACGTCGCAAGTTTTTTGAAGTGTCACAGTAGCTAGCGGCGTTAATTGTTGTGCCAGTTGGCATAAACTCGCAAAACAATACACCTTTTCTGTCCCAGAACACACTGGCCATCATTTTGCCGGCAGAAAGTGTCTGAACTTTCGCAGCTTCGGCGAATTCGAATGCCACCACACTGACGACAACGTTCTTTGGTTTCTGGTTTTGTGTAGTGCACCCAGGTTTCATCGCCAGTGACAATTAAATCCAACAATTCCTCGCCCTGTTCTTCATAGCGCTCCAGGAATCGGTGACCTGCTTCAAGACGTTGCCGTTTATGGTCTTCGGTGAGCATTTTGGGAACTCACCTCGCACACACCTTGCGATAATGCAAATGTTTGGTCAAAATCTTTTCAATCGTAGTCTTACTGACTTCAGAGATAAGTTCGCACAGCTCGCGAACTGTCACACGTCGATCTTTAAGCATTTCTTGCTCCACTTTTGCAATTGTTTCTGCTGAAACCGAAGGGCGACTAGAACGCTGTTCGTCATGGACGTCTATACGTCCGTCTTTGAACTCTCTGACCCACTTTCACACGTTTTTGACGTCCATACACTGTGGCCCATAGACTTCGCATAACTGAAGATGTATTTCAGAGGGGGCAGTGCCCTTGGCACTCATAAAACGGATCACTGCAAGCAACTCGCACTTGACAGCGGAAGTGATAGGAAGCTCCACCGCAAATGGCTGCCCAGCCAAGACTAATGGTTGAAACGGGTTCGTTGTGGTGGGGATTTGAAGGGGTGAAATCAGGCTACACGCCATTGTTGCCTGATCTCGCGTAATAGCGTTCCTCCCGGCTCCAGCGCCTTGGAGACCTTATTTTACGGACACACCTCGTAAACAGTTTCTGTTCTGTTATCTGCGTATAGAAGAGCTCAGAAAACCCGCTTAAAACCCAAATTTGATATTTAAGTTCGTCAATTTTCATGGGCAAAACCAGAAAATATAAAAAACTATCGTGCAAACCGCACTGCCATTCATATGGAAAAAAAATTTTTTAAAACTTTTTTCCCCGAAAATTGGTGCAATGAGTTTGATCAAAACATCATAATTTTAAGATGTTCTTGATGAAAAATGAAATTATTTTGCATTTTTTGGAAGCAGCCTTTGAAGACCTCATTATAAATTACATTTACTCAACTTCTAAATATAATAGACAAAATCGTAAATAGAAATGGTCCCATTAAAGCACAAAATATACGTGAAATGCATTTGTTATAGAGGTAATCACTTCCAAGATTTTTCTTGTTATTTGTTGTACATTTGCAATATTTACATACGTCTTTCCAATGCAATAGTCTTTTCTCTCCAATTGTTTGTGCGTAGAGTCATAGACTAGCTCTTTTAAGATTTGACTGTCACTTAGGGCCGTATTCATAGTCAGACATGGTCAGGACCAACTTGCTATTTCCGGTGGACTAAAGG
Organism: Mantis religiosa; assembly: GCA_030765055.1. NCBI lineage: Eukaryota > Metazoa > Arthropoda > Insecta > Mantodea > Mantidae > Mantis > Mantis religiosa. The sequence continues at coordinate 52,089,943 of CM060947.1, read as the reverse complement.
TGTACTATCGACTTTCTTATTCATAAACAGGGATTAGCTATAGGCCGGAGACCAAACACATTAGTCCGGCACAAATTTTGCTCCGCCTCCGAGGGGTAGATTAAACGCGGACTATGTTTGTAACATGGACGACAATGAAGAGATGAATGTAGCTGTGGTAGGTAGGATTCGAGAAATAAGACGATGGAGGTAAACGTATCTACCAAGAATAGAAATTATTGGACACCGTTCACAATCTTAAATTTAAGTGCAGAAAGATATTAGTAGAAAAATTAGAAAGGACTCAAATCAAGTTCATGTTTCTGGAATGGTGCATTCAAGTTCATCGAAAAAGAGAATATCTGCCCGAAGAAGACCAACTGTTAGAACTCAGCAAATGTCCTATGATGGACGAAAGGTAGCTGATGAAAACTCTAACCAGGCATCCAAAATACTCTGTAGCAGAGAAGCCGTGGAGGTCTTACCTGTTTTGAGCAGTACATTATGAATGCTTCAGAAGAGGAAGGGGAATTTGACGCTCTATATGTTGTGGAGAGGCAGGACAAACTAATAAAATATCACATAGGAAGCAAAGACATTTAACAATTGAACATTTTTATCAAATATAGATGTTACGTATAAGTACGCATAAGTATTGCGGCAAATAGTATTACAGCCTAGTAATAAATACATTATATCCTTTATTAATTACTTCCTTGCTTTACCATTTTCTGCTCGTTACACTTCTTGTATCGTCTCCTTTAAACGTGTTGAAAGGTATTCCTTATTGGTATGTAATAAAATAATTTTTACAAATATTTATCACGATTAACCTGAAATAGAGGAATAAAAATTTGTAAAAATCATTTGTACAAAAGTGAGTAGGCCCGCCTCGATAGCGTAGATGGCAGCATGTCTACCTCACGTTCGAGAGGTCCCGAGTTTGAATCTCGGTTAGGGTGAGTTACCTGGATAAGTTTTTTTTCCGGTGATTTCCCTTATCCTCAAAAACGAATGTCGGGTAATTCTAAGCTATTTAAGGCCCGCCTCGGTAGCGTAGATGGTATCATGTCTGCCTCACGTTCAAGAGGTCCCGAGTTCGAATCTCGGTCAGGGTGAGTTACCTGGATAAGGTTTCTTCCGGGGTTTTACTTTATCCTGAAAGTCGAATGTCGGGTAACTCAAAGCTCCATGGACCCCGGACGCATTGAGCATCATTTCACCCATTTCATTCATCGTCCGATATGACTAAATGTTGGAGGACGTAAATTACAAAAAACAAAAAAAGATAAATAAAAAAATAAAAAAATATAAAAAAGCTCTATGGACCCTGGGGCCATTTGAGCATTATTTCACTCATTTCATTTATCGTCCGATATGACTGAAAAATGTTAAAGGACTTAAATTGCAAAAACAAAAATGAGTGAGTAGATAAAAAACATGTGAGTACAACAAACAAGTAGTGTTTCTATTCAAGGTGCCTTTGAAATCAAAATATGTAATTTAATCCAATTCTGGATGGACGGAAACCTGCCCTACATACAGAAAGATGCAGTAGAGAAAGTAAAGAACTTGGAGGTAAGTATTTGGTTTCTACGAAAACACTACATACGGCTTCGTTGCTATGGAAACCACGTTGGGAATATTTCCATAATTAAGTTTGGCACCACTGCTAAAGACGAATACTATCACCATGTCTGCTCCGAACTGCGCGGTAAATCCCCATTTACGTTTCCTTTTTAAAAGGATTACTGGTAGCCGGGAAATATATTCCCCGTTCCAAACTGCTCAACTTTCGGCTTCAAATGGACGAGTTCTAACGTTCGTTTAACAGTGCCTCTTGCGGCCGTTGCGGGAATCAATTCCAATAAGTGGCGTATGAATCAATCACTCCAAATGGACTCTGCAGAGGTGGGTCTATCATGAAGACAAGAGCTGGCTAGCGAGCTAAAAGTGCTGGGGAAACAGAAAACACTCGCGCTAACTCTGCAACCGCATAGCTACGGCGAAAACATGAATATCTCTAAAGGGTGTGCTAATTGTGGCTCGTGAACCACTGCATCGCGGTTTTTTGACTACTAAAGGCTTTGCAATCTACAAGCTTGAACTAACATTTCAAACTGCAAGTGCAACTTAAACGATTTTTTTAATGAAATATACAACGTGGGCCATAAAAATTGTTACAGGTGAATGAATATCTCTTAAATTAGTACAGAGAACTAAAATGAGTACCAAAATTACCAAATTTGATTGCAGTAAGGGAACATTCAAATTGTTATGCACGTAACCTCTCACAAGGCAAAAAGGTGTAATTTCAGATTACAACAGATTCTGTTTAAATTCTGGCACCCTTCAATAAACCAAGAACTTTGATTAAAATATGTTTTTAAAGTGAGCTGTTGAGCTGATATAGGGTATTTTCATTGAAGTTAGTAGTTCTCATGAATCCTGGGAGTAAATAAAAGGACATGGCCGTAGTGCAAAGTAATCTCAAGGTGGTTGAATATTTAGTGCACTTAATTGGTCATGTTGTATCTTTAAACTTCAGAAATTCAAAACCCTTTATATGACCCTGAAGATTAACTGTTAAATAGTTAAATAGGTATTAATGCAGGATACTACGAGCATTTACTGAAATACTTTCCAAATGTCTCCTGGGTATTTTATAATTTACTTATTTCTTTAGCATTTTTGTAATACTGTATAGGCACCTGAATGAGAATATTGTGACTTTGTGGGTTTGCGAAATTAAAAGTCCAATTGCACAAACTCAAAATGTTATTTATTTCCACCGACTTACAGTTGAACACTTGCCAATTACACAGAATTACGTAATGCACACATTTACGATTCACCAGTTCGTCCGTTACAGTTCCACTGCACGCTAACAGTTACGTTCACTCTTCCGATGCACGTACACAGTCTTCTCATCCGTACACTAGCACGGCGCTTCTACGCTGCTGACCAAGCACTGACTGAACTCACTCACTGCAGCCCTTTTTATAGGAATATCGCTGTTTTCTCGAAGTCTCTCGTTTCAGTGAATCACCGCGAAGTTTCCAAACGGCAGGGGAAGGGGGAAGAGGCGGCCAGCGACAAGTGACACCTCCCTAATCATCCCCTCAATTAGTGACTGAGACAAATGTTTGGGTGTGGGCCGGATGCCTCTGGTCCCTTACTCAGCTGTCGTTGGTCGTGCTTTCCGATAATTGGGTGACAATATTCTATAAATTTAATAATACATTCTAGAAACTTATGATGTATTGCACTCACTTGCACTCCCATCCAGTACTAAACGATATATTTTTTCAATGCTCTCTGGAGTTGTTACTTTCACAGGGCGTCCAAAGAGAGGCTCATCACTAGTGTTCGTACGTCCCATTTTAAACTCCACAACCCACCTGTTAATCATTGCATATGAAGGGGTAGAGTCTTTCAATGTACTTTATATTTCCTTCTTGATTTCTTTAGGCGTTAAGTCTTTCAAGTGGAAGTATTTATTCACTGCTCATTTTTCCAGATCCTCCATTTTCGTGAAACCTCTACACTTGTCTTGTTTAAAATGCTGCCATTCATTAACTAAAGAAGCTATTGACCTATAACTATGGATAGTTAATTAAATGCAGAGGTTCCACTCCCATTAGTCCTGGACCCATCCTTCTACCCGGGAGCGATGGATACTCCGGGGCTCCTTCCATAGGGAGTCTTAAAAGCCTCCCCGCTGAGCACAACGTCAAGACGGGATGGAAGTGGATACGCCACTTACGCGCGTCAACCCCGCAGGGAAGACTACCGAAAAACTCGGTGGCGCCGCCTGGTGATCTACTGCACCTTCTACTAGCTCTGCGGCCGCGCCGGCGCTCAGTGGTTAGACCACTTGGCTTTCACAAAGGCGGCCCGGGTTCGATCCCAGGTGACCTCAAAGTGAGGTTTGTGGTGGACAACACGACGCTGGGACGGGTTTTCTCAGGGACCTCCGGTTTCCCCCGCCATCTCATTACACCGGTGCTCCATCTTTATCTCATGTATCATGAGTGTCACCGCCTGCGATGCCGCATTTATAGAAAGCGGGCGTTAACCACTACACATTTTTTTACTAGATCTGCAGGCTAGTACCCGGGACCTTTTAGGCAATCCTCTACCCCCTCCGGCTGGTCATAGCCTGGCCGGAGGTACCCAATTCCCCGTGGGTGTCGGGAACACACTGCCCCATTGAGTCCAACCCAATCCGAACAACTCTCTGACGGAAGGGGCTCGGCAATTCGGCCCGAGGTTCCTCTGGTAACGTCAGAAGTACCACGAGTGCTAAGAGATACAACTTAGTCTAGAGTTAAACAACATGATGCTCTCCGTCAAACTGGCTCAGTGGTGCCCCTTTATGTGAGGCCCGGGACTTATCAGCCGACGTCGTATTTCTGACTTATTATGTGATATAATATATCTGCCAAATTCCTCTCACTAACTTCGATGCCATTTCCATATTCAGCAAGTCGCAACTTTATTCCTAATATTTGCACTACATTCCTAGGTGCATTCGGTTAATTCTCTTCATTCACTTCTACACACATTTTACCCAATTACCCACATGCGGATACTCCAATAGACAACTACATACTGCAGCAGCACCATTCAAGCAACTGATGCACCGGTTAGTGCAGCTTCAACATGCCAGCGTCTAATAGTGCTAGTAGATAAGTGCGGATTTGTGCATGGAAATGGCACAGTTGTTTTAATTATCACTTGTAATTCAAAGCATGTTTTAGTTTCCGAGTATTCCAGGTCAAAGGTGACCCTTGAAAGACGACATCTGTCTAACGATTACCAGCTAAGCAATTTTCCTTTTTAATTTACGTCCTCCAACTTTAAGTCATATCGGACGATAAATGGAATGGGTGAAATGATACTCAAATGAACCCGGGGTCCATAGAGCTTAGAGTTACCTGACACTCGTCTTTCAGGATAAGGGAAAACCCCGGAAAACACCTTATCCAGGTAACTCGCCCTGAGCGAGATTCGAACCTATTGAACGTGAGGCAGACATGCTACCACCACTCTGCCGAGGCGGGCCAGCTAGGCAAACATTCATTCGCAATAAAGGTGACCTCATAGAGTGTTCTCAGAAATTGATTATATGTGTTTAATTTTCGAAAAAAATGCCTTGAACATACGAGGGTGGTTTGAAAAATTTATGACCTCAATATGAAGATGGCAGCACTCGTAAATAAAAGATAGTGGATTTTGTTAACTAATCTATGGACAGTTACTCACCAAAGTTTCAGCAATTTTGGACGCTCAGTTGTTACGTAACAGTCATATGAGTGAGTTGATGTGAGTGTTTTTATGAAAATGGAAAAATCGAGCATCGATCTGTCATTAAATATTTGTTTTTTGAAAGGCAACACACCGGCGTAAATCAAAGATGAGTTGGATTCTGTGTATGGGCACCCTGTAGCATCATTTACCACACTGAAATTTTGGGCAGTTGAATTTAAACGTGGCCGTAAGAGCTTGGGAAACGATGAACGTTCTGGACGTCTAAAAACTGTAACTACCAACGAAAACCTTGCCACACTTCACCAAATTGTGGTAGACGACCGCCGAATTAAAGTGAGAGAGACAGCAGAGGCTATGAACATGTCAAAAGAATGTGTTTGTCACATGTTAGATCTACATTTAGACTTGAGAAAGCTGTCCGCGCTTTGGGTGCCGCGTCTGCTCACCTTAGACCAAAAATGCGACATTTCCAACGCTCTGTTGGCGCAGTTTAGGCGCAATAAATACGAGTTTTGGCGCCGATTAATTACTACATCTTGGATATACATTATACCCCAAAATAATAAAATACAGTCCAAACAGTGGCCTGCAAATTGGGAACCGCTCCAAAAAAAAAAAAAAAAAAAAAGCAAAAACTGTTTTTTTTTTCGGCTGGGAAAGGGATGGCGACTGTTTTCTGGGATATTCATGGAGTTATTTCAATCGATTATCTTCGAAAAGGAAAAGCCATTACAGGAGCATACTACACATCGTTACGTGACAGCTGAAGGCAGTACTTGCGGAAAAACGGCCACTTTTGCAGATAAAGGAAATCCTGTTTTAGCAAGACAAGGCACCGTCTCACACCTTAGCGTTTGCAATGGCAAAAATCTACGAAGTACGGTTTGAACTACTTGACCATTGGCCTAACTCACCAGCCCCAAGCGACTTCCTTTTGTTCCCTGATCGGAAAATTGCGCTCGGAGGACAGAGATTTTCGTCAAATGAAGAGGCAACCCATCTTCGTGAACAATTATTTTGAAGAGAAAACTGCCGACTAAAAGTACTAGTTGGACGGGTTACAGAGATGGGAGCATTGCTGGGAGTGGTGTGTAGAGTTACAAGGAGAATATGTTGAATAATAACAATGATAATAATAAAAAAAGAAATAAAGATTATGAAAAATCTTGTATCTTTACTGAGTGGTAACTTTTTGGACCAACGTGTTCAATCAAAATTGATACTTACACTGAGAAAATGTAAATTTTCAAAATGTCTTTATTAAAATGGAGGTTTGGAGTTTTGGGATATGCTTGAATATTGTCGTATCTCATCTCGAATATTTCTCAGCCACAGCTTAGAAGGACCCTAGTTACAATAATACTTTGAATTTCTATAATTAAGTTTTTTATATTCATTTAAAATATAACCTGTAGAAAATTATATAAGAACCTATACAACTTACGGAGCCATATAAATCAGATACGTATGGTCATGCATCATAATGTAAAATCATGTTCACATTATTTTTCTACAGTTTAATATACCTTAATTTCGTAAAAAAGGTTTTACTTGGTATATTATTTGTTCATACATAAAAACAGATTTTTCGGGACTTTAGATACTTAATCCCAATTTCATAAATCTTAGTATTCCGGAAAAAAGACAGCACTAAAGCAATACAAATTGACAAAGTGCGATAGTGAAATTTGGAGCAGTATTAAAAGAGAAAAAAATAAAATAGTTTAAAGAACTTTCATATAAACTGATGAAAACTAGATAGGATACATTAGGTAGAGGACATTGACCCGCAAGAGATCCTTTGTTATCCTTAGAAACTTTAAAACGATAACAATTACAAATTTTACTTAGTGATAAATATATTATCTTCTGGTTTAATATTTGATGGATTTAAATTGTTGAGTTAACGGTATTTATAAACACACATAGTCACACAGGCGTTTATTTTTCTTAAAACAGAGGGTTTCAAACTTTGTGTTTTCCATGAAGTACAATACTTCTATTTGTTGTAGTTAAGTAGAAGGGGAAGTAAGAAACGTGCTAGTCATATGACATTATACCTTACTTTTCAATGTTCATAGGTTTATTAATAAAATAAGAAATAAGGATTGGTAAACTACATGAAGACCCCTCGCTATACAATTTTGCCGATACCCTCGAGAATAAATGGGGCCCTTCAGAAGAAGAGAAATCTGGCGAAATCAAATATTTGCTCTTCGGATAAGGCAGTCAATACCTGGCAAAACAACTTGCTGTTTGTATGAGCGACTGATCAACCGAGGTCGGCCGGTCACTGCAGTCGACTGTGTGCTCAATGGGGGATTAAACGTAATTATGAGGAAATTGAAATCTCTCTTCTTGAACAGTAGTAAGTGGGCTACGCAACGGCAGGCATTCCCTGCTTGCTGTTCACGTATTGAGTAGCCGTATACTTGCTGTGACGTCACGGCCACAACTGGCATAATTAAACCTGATGGTTCTGTCTCTCCTAATGACAGTAAGCTGTCCTTACCACAATGTGCCTTAACACAGTAACAACCAAGTATATTATGTCCTCAGAATTAGCAGGAGCAAATTGTGGGAAATGGGCGATCTTAATTTACGTCCTCCTACGTTAAGTCATATCGAATGATGTATGAAATGGGTGAAATGATGCTCAAAGGAGCCCAGGGTCCATAGAGATTAGAGTTATCCGACACTCGTCTTTTAGGATAAGGGAAAACTGCGGAAAAAATAGCTTAAACAGGTAACTCGCCCTGACCGAGATTCGAACTCGGGTTCTCTTGCACGTAAGACAGGCAAGCTACCATCTACGCTACCGAGGCGGGCAGTAAATGGTTCTAGGTTATACTAATACATTTTTACCGAGCGGGGTGGCTCATGACGTTTTCGTCTATGGCGCGCGTTCGGGAGGCCTGGGTTTGAACCCCTTGGCAGACCTACATGGCCCATGGGCTTTTTCGGAGGTTTCCCGGGTCGCTAGGCGAATGCTGGGTGGCTTAATTACATGCCAGGAATTTCATGTCCCTCCATTTCATCTCCATAATAATTTCACATCACCTCTCATTTGGTGGTCTCTTTCAGGGTAGAAATGTCGGTGGGAGTCTCGGCGATGCATGGTGACATGATATGTTCTGAGGCACAATATTTCCTTCTTCGGTACCTCAGTTGCCTGTCTCCACGCCTTCTGGGACCATTTTGGGACCGCCAGCCAGGGACCTTTGGAGCTCGGCTGCTGAGCTCTTTGCCGTCTCGTAGTAGGAGAGCGTGTCCGTTGTCCTGGCCTGTCGGGGAAGTCTCTAAGCAAACTGTAGGAGCCCTGCCCTCTGCACTGTCGTGGCTCCTTGGGACGGTCTCTGTCTCCTTTCGCCACATCCTTTTTCCCGGAGGTGCTCAACGGGCCCAGCTTGATGGCCTACGTACCGAATCTTCACCGCAGTGAAGTCCTAATCCTAATACATATTTATCTTAAAGCATAATATATTAATGTTGCGCTAGTTTGTTGTTATATGTAAACAATTTAGAGAGAAGCTGTAAGTTAAAAAAAATATAGCGTGTTTCTCTGCACATTTTCTCACAATTACAAATACTTCTTTCACTATTTCATGTACAATCGAAATAAACATTTGATTATATCGTTTTATTACACACTTCCTTCTAGATACTACTGACTAGCAGAAGAAACTTAAGACTGAAAATTTGAAATCCTTATATGATAATAATAGCCTTTTAAGATGTAACTTAGTGCAAATATGATACGTCCCAAATTTTGTAAATTTCACTTTTGATAATTCGGAAAATATGGTGAAATAATATTTCCTTTTTGTCCCTTGCTACAAAATAACTTAAATTTGGTCTAATATTTTAACAACAGGTTTCCAATCAAGGCTTGGCAGGTGATCAGCCGTGTCAAATTAATAAACGTCGAACTTTCGGCCATTGCAAACTCCATGACCTTCTTCAGGATCTGATCCTGAAGCATCTGATCCTGAAGAAGGCCATGAAGTTTACAATGGCCGAAAGCTCGACGTTTATTAATTTGACACGGCTGATCATCCGCCAAGTCTTGGTTAGTAATGCCCGCCGTGAAACCTTCAAGTCTTACAACAGGTTTCCAAGTTATCCAGTTTCTAAATTTGCCCTAGGTTTCTCTGTGTCTCAAAAACATTAGGCACCAGAAATTTTTAAAGAAATGAATATGGCTTTTTAGCCCAAAATTTGAAATTGTTATGTTTTGAAGTAAAAAACGTGTACTTAAATGCATATAAAAATAAAACCAGAGCAATCTTTATTCATTGTGTCTCTATGAACTTGTGTAGCAAGTTTCATTAGTCTAACACTAAAACAGTGACGTAAGGAGCATTTTAAATAATGAAAATTGCTGAAATTCTCAATAGCGAGAAAACAAGAATAAAGAATTAGATTTCATATCTAACATTAGCACTCACGTAACTTTAAAACTAGATTAGATCATTTGAAAACGACTTGCGCATGCTAGCTAAGCATTTTTTGGATTCAGGAAAGCTTACACTATTTTATAGACTAAAACGACGAATGTTCTGACATGTCAGTCATATATATCCTTAAGGATAGACAAATTTCTAAATAGCTGAATACTGTGTAATGATTTTGAAATTCGTTTCTCCTCACATTATGAAGAGGACAACAATATTTCTGAAACATTCAAAACAAGAGCAAGGAATACCTCAAAAATGGCTAATTCCAAAGAATAATAAAATACTTGACATAAAATGTGTGCTTTTAAAGAATTATCAAAGGAATTAAGGAAGAAAATAGCAGAAGAATTTTAAAGGAAGAACTTTTATGTAGTAACATATTGTCTAACTTTTAATAAAAAGGGCACTATGGGCAGTGGTTTATTCTTGTAATTCCTCGTGTGATTTTTTCTGCTTTTATAATAATGGAGTTTTAAAACAGGTATTTCAGCGAAATAACTCATCGAATTTTTAAGTACGTGGTCGTTAGTGAAATTATAGATATGGCTGTATTCCTCAGTTTAGTAATAAAACATTAAAAGCTTAGGATGTGATGAAGGTGGTACTTATAGACTACAAAATAGAAAGAAAATGGGTAGTTAGGTTGGCAGTAAGTATGACGGAAAACCCAAATTCATTTTTTTTTTGTATGTTACGTCCTCCAACATCTAATTATATTGGACGATGAATGAAATGGGTGAAATAATGCTCAATGCGTCCGGGGTCCATGGAGTTTAGAGTTACCCGACATTCGTCCTGAAGGATAAGGGAAAACCTTGGAAAAAATCTTATCCAGGTAACTCACCCTGACCGAGATTCGAGCTCGGGACCTCTTGAACATGAGGCAGACATGCTGAATGTCATGTTTGGAACTTAATTAAAATAATGACGTTCAAGTTTCCTATACAATTTAGAAATGTCAGTTTCTTATCCATAGTAATTTTTATCTTAAGGTTTGCTTTCTCAGTAATTGAACTCTTAAGCCACGTTGTTGGAAGCCATTTATCATTTTTTTCAACAAATGCCCATTTGCTCAGTCACGGTCCCTTTTATAGTACCCATCCCTAACCCAAGGGTATGTTGTTACATTTGTCTTGATTTACATGCCAGGTGTATTCGCCCGATATATTTTTAAACGCTTCGCTTGTTTAAGAATGGGAAAAATGCGTAACACGAGCATATTTCATCCGCTACAGGAATAATAACACTGGGTGAGCCGGCGAGGTTGGTCAACGAGGTTAGATGCAAGAGAGTTGCTCCGCTTCCCGCATGGACATATCAGCCTTCCTTTGCTTTATATTCGTATATACCTCGATATATTATAATACTGTCATATAACGCACTTTTTTTTTATTCTGAAAAGGAAATAGACTCACATGCACTTACACATATGTACGAGTGGTTCCAGAATTTATGAATGGTAAGGAACGACTCAAATTAACTAATCCGGATTAGAAGCAGAAACCTCTGGGAGGAGAACTCAGAACGCTAATCACTTGAATAACGAGGCCATAATACTAATGATAATATTATACTGAGAGATGACCCAGGCGGTTTCGTCTGTGCCCGCGTTCGGAGGCCAGGGTTCGATTTCCGTGGCTGATCTACCTGACCCATTAACTTTTACGAGGGCTTTCCCGGGTAGCCTGGGGAATGCTGGGTAGGTTAAATTTAGCCCCCGAATTCCCTTTCCCTCCATTTCATCTCAATTATCATTTCCCATCATCTCTCATCACCGGTGGTCTCTTTCAGGGTAGAGATGTCGGCGAGTGTCTCGGTGCTGCATGGCAGGATCTGCTCTGAGTGAATCACTTCCTTCATTTGGTCGGCTGCCGATCTACCTGCTGAGACTGCTTCCGAAGCACAGTATGGGAGAATGTCCGTTGTCCTGACTACCGGGGGAAGATTACATCTAAGTAAAATGTAGGGACCTAGCCCTCTACACTGTCGTGGCTGCTTGGTACGGTCACCCTCTGTCTCCTCATACCTCACCCTTCCTCTCGGGAAACCCCACTTTGAGGTATAGCCACAATAGTTCAAGACTGGTCGCAGTGCCGAATCCCCTTCGTAGTGATTGCAATCCCAATCCAGAAAATACTATAATCAATAATAATGATCCCTATTGCCGACCTCACGCCCACGTACCGCGGCGGAGATACGCTATCATGCTTCTTAATACGCCTAAAGCATCACACATTCCTTAACCAGGATTTTGGTTTATTGGGCAGGATCACTGTGCATCACAGGTCTTCTCTTCCTGCCGTAGCTGAGTAGGCACCAATCTTCTACCAGAACTGCATCCGATGGATGGGATAGATCTCAGAGTAAGTCCGTAGCCGGGTATCACAGCTTCACGCTGCCCGCCTCGGTAGCATAGATTAGTTACCTGGATAAGGTTATTTTCCGGGGTTTCCTTTATCCTTAAAGACGAATGCCGGGTAACCCCAAGCTCTATGGACCCCAGGCTCATTTGAGCATAATTTCACTCATTTGCATTCATCGTCCGATATGACTTGACGTTGGAGTACGTAAATTACACAAAAAAAAAGCTTCACATTCCAACACATTATATCGGAGGAAGACAGCTTCGAGAGTTGTGACGTATTTCAGCTGGGAGCGTGGCCTGCAGTGCATGTGACGTCAGTGAAGAGCCGTGTAGTACGAAGTTGCCTATATAAATGTGGCAGTGAGTACAGAATCTGAGGGTTCAGTCAGGTCTAGCGCACTGGATGACAACAGTATTGCTGCCAGGTAACAAATGGAACTGCTAAATTTACAATGTAACGACTTATTGAAGGACAAATAGACACACAAGGAAGACTTGGATATTTTTTACAAGATTGTCCCCCAAACCAGATTTCCGAGGTTGTGTTCATTTGCCGTACGGATATTGCGTATGTTTGGCTCGATATACGTGTGCGAACAATTTTTTTCTGTTATGAAATTAGCTAAGTCCAAAACCCGAAGTACCTTGTCGTATCACAATCTAACATGCAGCCCTCGATTACAGATTTCCCAGATATTACGTCCTGATATTGATAAACCAGTTAAAGATAAACGAAACAGAATGTCGGAAAATGTCCACATAACCTTGTTCTGAATGGGTCTCCTCTAATTTGCAGAGAAAATTGTTTTTAATACTTTATTTTATTTACATTATAATATGCCTGACCTTCAGATAAACTCGAGTTTGAAGTTTTATATATTTTCTCATAGCACAGAGTCGGCATTTTTATTACAACACCCGATATGTAAGTTATATATATTATTAACACCCAATACGTTTCCCGCCTTTCCTACACGCAGCACCAAACTATTACTATTCCTTCCCCTTCGACAGCAGAAATCGGCACGGTGACATCACACGCTAACTTGCCTTTCGTTCGGGAGCATATTTTGCGGTGAGAGCTGGCGTAGCTGACGTCACACCGCCACTGCCTGTCTTCCCACAAAGGCAGCACTGACTTAATGGCATTAACAGGAGTTACTGCATTTATAGGAATTTGAATGTTATATTATATTTATGAAACCATACGAACTGGCGCAGTCGTAACATGTAAGCCTCACTCTTGGTTTATTTATTTATTTATTTATTTATTTATTTATTTATTTATTTATTTATTTATTTATTTATTTATTTATTTATTTATTTATTTATTTATTTATTTATTTATTTATTTATTTATTTATTTATTTATTTATTTATTTATTTATTTATTTATTTATTTATTTATTTATTTATTTATTTATTTATTTATTTATTTATTTATTTATTTATTTATTTATTTATTTATTTATTTATTTATTTATTTATTTATTTATTTATTTATTTATTTATTTATTTATTTATTTATTTATTTATTTATTTATTTATTTATTTATTTATTTATTTATTTATTTATTTATTTATTTATTTATTTATTTATTTATTTATTTATTTATTTATTTATTTATTTATTTATTTATTTATTTATTTATTTATTTATTTATTTATTTATTTATTTATTTATTTATTTATTTATTTATTTATTTATTTATTTATTTATTTATTTATTTATTTATTTATTTATTTATTTATTTATTTATTTATTTATTTATTTATTTATTTATTTATTTATTTATTTATTTATTTATTTATTTATTTATTTATTTATTTATTTATTTATTTATTTATTTATTTATTTATATATTTATTTATTTATTTATTTATTTATTTATTTATTTATTTTTTTATTTATTTATTTATTTATTTATTTATTTATTTATTTATTTATTTATTTATTTATTTATTTATTTATTTATTTATTTATTTATTTATTTATTTATTTATTTATTTATTTATTTATTTGTTTATTTGTTTGTTTGTTTATTTATTTATTTCTGACTTTCTTTCTTTCTCTTTCTTTCTTTCTCTCTTTCTCTCTCTCTCTTTATTTATTTATTTATTTATTTGTAATTTTACGTCCTCCAACGTTAAGTAATATCGGGCGATGAATGGAATGGGTGAAATGATGCTCAAATGAGTCCGAGGTCCATAGAGCTTAGTTACCCGACATTCGTCTTTCTGGATAAGGGAAAACTCGCCCTGACCGAGATTCGAACTGGAGAACTCTGGAACGTGCTCACACTTTGGGATGCCATATTCGATTCCGTCAAAAGCTCACAGACAATTTCAATCCTTTTTATTTTTTTCACAGAGAATGCCGAGGTGTTTTCTTATCTAGCACCACTTCCATTACATTCCGTTTCATTCTCATCTTTCACATGTGTTTCTAGGTTTCATGCTGTTTAGTGGATAGATGGCGCAGATGATTGCTTATAGGCTGCTCTCCGTACATATTAGAGAACTGCTTGTTGGTTATTTCTCAGCATTTCTGGTAGTGGGCGAGATAATCGACTTCCACGCGTCACTGTGTGTTGTGACCTGCAGTCCACTTCAGTCGTTTGACTTCATCACTTCCACCTGGAGCATAGTAGCCATGGTAAACCTATGTTAGTCGCAGTGAATGAGGTGTCCCCCTTTGTTGTAACCCATCTGCCCTAAAGTTTAGGAAGTACACAAGTGGATACCTGCAGGGAATATTTCCGCTGTTTGTGTAGAATTTTATTGATCTCTCACATCATTTAATTCTGCCGGAACTAACTGTTCTTCTTCCCTAGCAACGTTTACTAACAAGACTCTTAATGGCGTGTTTCTGCTCGCCTTTACGCTTTGAAAACTTTCACTTGCACTCAGGCTTTTGTTCCAACCCCCTCCCCCTACTCCGCTACCTCTCAAGTGAGCTAAGAGCTTTTCTTTCCAGGCAAAATTGCAGCAGGATTGAAGGAATTGAGAAATTGCCTTTTCTTTTCTTTCACTTCGAGGAAGGCGATGGGTGTTAACAAAGTAATTGTTTTCCATGTCTTGACAGTTCGTCACTCAAAATAGGTAATGTCTTTTTACACCAAAAATATTGCCTCTCTGAGTGGCATATGTGGGTAATTTATTTGAAAACTATTGCTATCTCAAGTGATGATAAATATCAAGCACTTCATGCGGAAATATTACATATAAAGTGTTAAATTCATATAAATTTCTCTATTCGCATTCACCCTTCCACAAACATTTCTTGCAAAAGCTTATATTTTTAGCTCTTCGTGTTAATCGAGATTTTTTTCGATTAACAGTTACACATTTTGCCAAGAATTTGTATAAAATACCATGCACGATATATAAAATGTATATTAAATTTTCTGGAAATAGCTTTTAAACTGCTTTTAATTTAGGAGTTCCCTATTATCTTGTATAACTGGTAAATTTAAATTGACAAAGGAATGTCTATTATATAAATGTATGTTTTTTTTTTAAAAAAAACAAAGTTTAATCAGAATTACTGTTTTGTGGAATAATACATTTCAAAATATCCATCGATAGTGCTTCAAATATTTGAATATTTAAATCACTCGTTTAAGACTAATAGAGAGGCTTCTGAGCAAAATTAAACGGTCTTTCAAGCACATTCAATCCGAACATTTTAGAGACACACGCAACTTCTGTCTCTCGCTGTTATTATGGAAACAACCAATGTAGACATCTAATTGATGTATTATTCCATTAATTAAACCTCAGTAGTTATAGTCTCTAGTCCTAAGGTTTCGAAACTGTTTAATGGTACATCCCCAGACAATCAGCAACTTGCTTCCAACTATTTATTAGCTTCCAATAAATTAACCACACATACTTGGTTCAATTGTCTATTCTCTCACCTTTCTAATACCGCCGGGACATCACACTTTGTCAACACTTAATATTTAAATGAAAAACGTTTCAAAATTTTCGTTTTCTCAAAGAAAGCTCTAGTATTTTTCTGTCAAATATTACAAATTAAATATAATTACATTAAAATAAAATGTATATATTTAACTACCAGTCCATGATTCTTTATGACCTTTATTTTCTGGTAAACTTCATATGATGGACGAAAATCCATTTCATTGAAAATTTAGACAACACAATTTATTTTTAATAAATTTTCTCTGACATTAAACATTTCCAAGATATAGTATTATTAATTAGTGGGTCAAATTGTTGGATACTTTGCCATTTTTTAAGCATTTTCAATATTACGTTGCTTTTCTTCATTGCATGGAAGGGGAACGGACGTTTAAGACGTCCAGTTCTTAAAATTGAACTATAACAAAATGTGTAATGGTGCTTCTTTCATAAATGTTGATCACAATTATAGAAAACAATAAATCTCCTTTGGTAAGAGTGTATTGTATACACCAGAAGTCATGGAGGGATGCACTTAACTTGCAGCGTGTTCTAAAATTGCGTATTCTTCTAGCTATATATGGTACTTAAAATCATAACATCCATTTTTGATAAACTTGCAATGTTCGAAAAAGTTGCCTTAGTAAGAAGAATTTGGGCTTAAGAGTGTCGCCGAAAATCATTTCGTGCCCTTGGAAATGATATCATATTTGGTATTTTACAACGTTATGTTTTGCGTTGTAATGTTTACACACATGGAGACAAAATGCCTTTCAAGGATGTCAAGAGTTTCTCAAAAATGTATTTCTCAGCATAGACCTTCAAACGTCTACACATATTTTGAGATTTACAGTAAAATATAATAAATTCTTTTCATTGGGAATGAATAAATTTTAGTGTTTTAGAAATACTTGCTGTATAAAAATATGGATAACTTTAAAATAAATATTGGAAATAATTGTCATGTGACATCAGTTATATCCTATATATTCCTTGTATTTTTTTCCCAAATGCTATCGTTATTCACTTGTTTCTCGCAAGAAAAGTATGGAATGTCAAATATGGCGATCACTTCACCTGACAATGATTCGGTGTCTTTTTTCCAAAGTATTTAAATGTTTATCTGGATTAACTTGTACTCCTTAAAACATAAGGTAATGGAAATTATAACTGATAATCGGAAGGTAAAGCTATAGGAATGTAATGAATCACATTAAAAATATAAACAAGATATATTTTGTAACTATATCGTTGTTTAGAAAGGATTTTCTTTAAAAGAGCTAAATTATATTGGCATGACTACTTTTCTTTAATGATTGGAAACATGATATTGATGAAATGTGTCCCCCCAATAAAAAAGACAGAGGCTGTCTAAATATGATTCTTAAGAACAGTGAAAGGATGTCCTATTTTATAAAATTTGAAAATTTCTATGGAAATAGAAACTATCAAACAGAAAAATAAATTGGAGTCATCGAAGAATAGAATCACCAGAAAAATATTGTACTAAGATCTTAAGGTAAGATAAATTTGGGAAAGTAAAGTAAACGAATTAAGGCATGCTTTGAAGCCTACACACGGTGTATTAGCCAATCCCTGGAGTTTATAAGAATAAGTATATAAGAAGAAAAAGATGCTGAATTTAAATACTGAATGTAGCATTTTCTTTGAGCAAAAAAAGTTTGGGTCATCTATATTTTCTTGAACCCACTCTTGTCTTTTCATATCCCGGGAAATGATGCTTCCATTGTCCGTCACGAACAGTATATAACCTGCGGCATAGTATCTAAATAAACTCTAGTTTAATGTTGCTTTATTTTTAAAATTATAACAGTTTTTGAACTTATAATGCGCAAAAGAATGTTTATTTTATCCAAAATGTCTCCAGGATATTGTGAAAACAAAAGAGTAGCGCACAGTAACCCATTTTAGACCTGAGTGGTTCATACAAAAAAATAAAGAGAAATTGAGGAAGAAAAATACAGATAAAACGCTGATCTCCTTTTTATGCGAAATAATGCCCAGGAATGAACAAAAGAAGGAGAAATTACATGGGATGAAAGAAAATGCTATAAAATTTTCATGTCAAGTTTGAATTTGGGAAGCGTCTCTTGTGTCGTAAACCACACGGCTGTTTGTCCGATATAGACATATAGCGGAGAGAGTCGCATTTGAATTTCAAATACAAACCCCTCCCGGCCTCGCGTCTGTCCGTCCGTCCGTAGCAAAGACAACATGCTGTTTAACAACACGGAAAGATATACTAGGGAGAACCTGCTTTTATGGACCGCTCCTGATAAATTGGGTACTGCCTCTGTGACCTGAAACACACAGTTCGAGCCCCGTGCTTACGAACAGCGCAGAGGCTTAGTGCGTTGGGTAATATTAACAATTACTAAGCTGATTTTGATAATTCTTTCATCATTGAAATAACCCTCCCTTCTGACGATACAGCCCCTAAAGCACCTTCCAATTTTAAGTCATAAATTACTGGAAAGTTAAAACACTTAAGGTAGAAAATACCTGTTTATACTCTACACAATATAATAAATTGCTGCATAGAATTTACTATCAAAAACTTGTAACTAAAGCGGGATATGTTTTTGTGAACTAATATATTGTGACTTTGTGGTTTCGTAGAATTAAAAGTCCAATTTGCCGAAGTTCTAAATGTTCTTCATTTGCGTAGAAATACACTTCTTAGCAGCAGAATTACATCACAATCTACAACAGCATTCTGATTACACTTGTTCACATCAATTCCTGTTGCCCGCCTCTGCAGCGTAGATGGTAGCGTGTCTGCATCACGTTCAAGAGGTCCCGAGTTCGAATCTCGGTCAGGGTGAGTTATATGGACATGGCTTTCCCAGGGGTTTTCCCTTATTCTTAAAGACGAATGTCGGGTAATTCTAAGCTCTAGGGACCCTGGGCTCATTTGAGCATCATTTCATCCATTGCATTCATCGTCCGATATGACTTAACGTTGGAAGAAGTAAATTACACAAAAGAAAGAATCAGCTCTCGTTACAACACTTCAAAGCTGTTTACTACTACTCTGTTTGTGACTCACTCTCTTGTTTTTTCTCTGGCGTGTCATAATCTCTTATATATACCTCCATTGATAATTTATAGACTTTCCTAAAACAAACCAGAAACCAAATAATGTCTATCAATCAAGAAGTCACTATAAATGTCCGTTTACCTCACTTATCTGTGTCGGTAAGTCTTTTATCTGCGGCTCTAAGTTTATCTGCTTATGCGAGCTCTTTATCTCCATGAAACACTAACGTTTATTATTTATTTGCGCTAAGCCTTTTATGCCCGTCGCCGCGACACTATACATAAATGGGCATGATGTAATACTTCTAAAACAAATGACAGAGTTTGAGAGGCGACAAGTGAACCTGTGTTATATTCATTTCTATAACTGGCATTTGTCAACTGCTGTAGAAGTTTAGATATTCATACAGGGTGATAACCTATAGGTAATATTTATACTAATTCTATAGAACTTGTGGATGCCCAAAACCTTATACCAACCTTTTCTTTGCTTCCTTCTTATTTATATTATAATAAAATCCCTTAGCCGGGCAATAAATAGACATTAAAAATAAATCAGTGAAATTAAATGAGAAATCTATTCTTCTTTATGGTCGCAAGCAGCACCTCTCTTCCAAAGAAATTAATTCGTTGGTATGGGAGTAATTAATTAAACCCAGACACGACAACCCTAAGAGGGCCAGGGCCTATCAACCCGACTGCCGGCCTCACGCCCACTTATGCAAGGCAGAGGTGGGCGATCATCCAACTGATACGGGGAGATGTGTCCATCTCGGCATCCCCCAGCCGGAACATTGGTTTTCGTGACCAGGGCCGTTTACCTGTCGTAAGCTACTCACTTTCTGCACGATGCAGAGTGGCACCGGTCCTATACCCGGGACTTAAAATCCGTACCCCATGGGTGTGATCGAACCCGGGGCGATTCCCGTGGCCAGAGACAAAGGCATGCTGCCTTGGTCCTCTACGGGTGGTATGGCAGTCCGGAATTCTATTTAAAAGCATATATTAAGGATTTTTGCATTATTTGTATGCAACTTTTATTATTATATCATCATCATCATCATCATCATCATCATCATCATCATCATCATCATCATCAACCTTCAACATAGGCCAGATAGGCCTGCTTCGGCTCAGAAGGGATCCTCCCAGCGTTTCCGTGGTCTTCCAACAACTCTAATACCAACTGGTTTATACTGCAAGGCCTGTTTGGTGAGTCTTTCTTCTGGCATTCGAGAGAGATGATCTTGCCATTTCAGTTTGTACTCCCTGAGTTTGTCATTTAAAGTAACTATTTTTAGTTATTATCTTATTGTTTAACTTTTATTGTGATCTTTAAGGCTACAGCCAGCTACGTACCTCAAAAATTTCATTTCAGCCGTTTCAATTATTCTTTTATCAGTTCTGTTCAAGGTCCATGTCTCGACTCCGTAAGATATAACAGGCACTGCCATAGTTTCATAAAACTTTAATATGGTATCTCTTCTTGGTTTGTTTTTCAATGTTCGTTTTATAGTGCCACATATGTTTTGAAATTTATAGATCTTTTGTGATGTTATATAATTGTGTGATCAAAAACAAGACATAGAAGTTTAAAGTTATATAAAAATTATTTCACCATCCGACGATTACTCCACAGCCAAAGGCTACTTATACGCTACTTATAGCATTTCCAGGACTTTATAGACTGCAGGGAAAGGTTAAGGAAGTCAGACGCTCCCGAGATGGTTTTTTTTTTTTTTTTTTTGAATACCAAGAGAACTTTGGAATTGTTCAGACTGTACAAATTTGAAGCCGTAAGTTTTAAAGAGAAGCAGTCACTCTTAAAATTCTCAATATCTTTGCAAGGATCTAATTTAATAACTGCACTGATAGATTTAAATGTAGATATAGTTTAGTGTACATTTTGAAACTTTTAAACTAACCTATTATAAATTGATATTTTATCTACCTCATATAGACAGTAAGCAGAAGAAACGTTGCATTCCTCCCCAAATTGTAATAATAGGAATTCACTGGAAATACATATTTTAAGCAGATTATATATCCTGTAACGATCTAACCAAAGATGGTAATGGATGAGTAGCACATGGCCAGATCGTACACGGGAATAGCTCATTAGCTAAGATGCACATGCTTTGCGTGGAGGTTGGGAATGTCTATCAGGTGAAATTAAATAACATCCCAAAAACTACAATTCTAGACAAGAAAAGGTTTACTATAGGTATAAAGAAAGATACATAGTTGGCAGCACCGGCCGGTTACTTGCCCCTCACACGCTGCGGGTACACACGTCCGGTCTGGATGACAGTTGCTAACAGAGAGAGCGAGAAACTAACTAGCACAAACTTTATCATCATGAAGAGGGAGGAGAGATCACGTGATATGACGAAGCACACATAACTACTCAAAAGAAAATCTTAACGTATTATTTAAATTAAACATTCACTTGTGACAATATTTGTAACTTACGTCCTCCAACGTTAAGTCATTGCGTTCGATGAATTGAATGTTCAAAATAAATGATGCTAAAATGAGTGTGGTCCATAGAACTTTGATTTATCCGGCAATTGTCTTTCAGAATAAGGGAAAACGCTGTAAAAAAAGCCTTATGGGCAACTCGATTCGAACTCGCGACCTGTTGAACGTGAGGCAAACACGGTACCATCCTCGCTGCCGAAGCGGGTCCTGAAGCAGATATGTGTGCGTGCGTGCGTGTGTGTGTAAAGAACATAAATGAAAAAGAGAAGCTGAGGTGTTTATTTTGAATTTCCTTTGTGTGCTTGGTAAACTAAGAAACAGACAAAATGTTAGAAGTTTACAGATGATTATGTTACACAATTTATATCAAATAAAAGTTATGGCATTAATTATTTCCCAGGTATTTTTCATCATTAATTTGCACTTTATATATATATATAATTTCCTCAACCACGAAGTTCCTAGGTAATCTTTTTCCTTCTGGCCTTATAAAAGTCATGGGCTTTCAAAGCAACTTCATAAATAATGACCCCTTTTTAAAAATGAGAGTACTTTTTTAACTTACACTACTCCTTTATTCATATAATGAAATATATAAATGTGTGATGAAGTTTATCTGGATTAAAGAGAACTAGAGTCGCCAGTTATGTTGATCTCCATATTAAGGACTGTCATTAGTGGTACCTGATGTCTTATTGTCTTTTTAAACCACTGTCAACTCCACAATTTAGTATGTGGATTCCAAGTTGCATTGAATAATATTTTCCCCAAATCTTTTTTGTCTATCTGAAAGAGGTGCTAAGAATAAGCAGTGTACCTAAAAAGATCGTCACCTTTCTCGATGCTTTCATTCCTCCGAATCCTTTGAGACGAGTTATTAGCGCCGACGATGATTCCCAGGGAGTGGTTGGGGTGAGTCTGAGTGACAATAGCAGAAACTTTATTAAGTGAAGGCTACGAGGAGAAAAGGCGATTAGGGCGCAGTAGACCTTAAAATTTGTAAAACTGTTTAAATACCAGGGGAAACTGCGCTTTTCACAGCTTCACTTAGAAGGGACTTTGTGTGTTTTAAGTAATGATTAGGCGAAGAAGAAATAGTGTGCCAACGAACTCTAACTTGGTCTTCGGCAGATGTATTTGTGAGTGCTCAAATTTATAGAGATAATGGAATAAGTTTGAAAATGCAGTAACCACCACTCAGGATGTTGCTTTTAACACCTTTCCAAATATTCGTTTAATTTTTTTCATAACCTGGGCATATCCTATGAACTGATCTTAATTCTGTATAAATTTTCTATAAAGATTAAAATGAACCCGATAGAAAAGTGCTTCATGCAGCAAAAAGGATAAGAAGAATGTAGATGTCATTAAATCAGAGTCTATGTAAACATATTTCACATTGCATAAAATATTTAGTATATAATATTTATTACTGGTTTAAATTTCCAAGTTTTACTTTCCCTCCAAACCGTAAATCATAATATACATTACGCGAAGAATTCCAAAACGGACCGTTTTTTCTGAATTTGACTGTCACATATTTTTACTGCGTTCTCTCTCTATTTTAGTTACTCTACAGTCATTTTCAATCGATCTTTATCTGGCTGTATGTTGTATACAGTTAACCTTATAGGTCTCATCTTACTCCGTCAATTGTCCACCGAGATCTTATTGCTAGTCAACTATTTCTCTGCTGTTTTACGTAACGGCCATCTGCTTTCTTTTGTTTTTCTTTCCCCTGTCATTGCATTTAACATTACATTAAGTTTCGTGTTTACTATTGGTATAGACATGATAAAATTTTAGGGTATAAATATGTAATCCGTTGTCCAAAGGAACAACCATGAAGAAAAGAAGAGGAAGGGAAAACACAATCAGTTTGGTCGGTTCGCGACATTTGAACCCGAGATATCCCGAATGCTTTCCTCAGCTCCTCTATGGGTGACTGTCCCCGGGCACTTACTTGTAAGTCTTGAGGGAAATGTAAATCCTCCACACGAGGAGGGTAAATAGAGAAAGTTAGAAAGAAAGGAAGAAACTGGGGATTCCCGAATGCCACCCAGAGACACAACCACTTGAAACTTCGTGCTCCGTATTGTATTCTTCTTTGACCTACAACAAAATGTGTAATTAAGGCTAATTTCAATTAACAAAAGGAGGAGTTAAGCTGTGATATGAACAGGTGGGTGAGTATAGAAACTCATATTGCTCAGGCAATAAAAGATGTCGCTAAAACCAAGCTATCATGCAAAGAGCATAAGATGTTAAAAACCATCACTTTAAACAAGGAAAATGTTTCTCTAGCTTTATTCACTCAGAGGTTATAAACAATGTTAAGGAATATATCATATGTTTAGGGTATTGGTAAAATGTACCACAGCTTGAATCTTATAGAAATGGTCTACTATGCAGTCCTCTTCATTCTGAGTTAATTTCGTGTAACCATTACAGACCAATGCTTACTCATTCGTATAAAATTTACATCTCTTTGTGGAAACATTTTAAGTGTTAAGTCACTATTTCTTGGAATACAGCGGTACTAGTTTTAGTAGCTCTTCAGTCTCCAAAATCTACCGACAGCTATAAATCGCAGCTTAGGCAGATAGTAACTGTGTGTATTGGAGCTTACTGTCAAAATGGGTACAATGAAAAGGAACTTGCTTTCACCCGAATTATTATTGGATAAAGAGAATTTCTGTGATATTTATTTCGATTTCCTTCGACGTTTATGCGGGAGCCTTCTTTTGGACGCGTGTTTCATCAAATAAGCATTTTCTTGGCACCAGAAAACACGTTATTTGCTGACGGATTCGGATATTCTCCCCTCTTAAATTCTCGAGCATGTAAATTACAACAGAATAACAGAAGGAGTTTGAAATGATGTCCACACATGTCTTAACAACATTTGTATTAGGGGTTATTAATTATTTATGACTAAGAAAATAAAACTATGCTTACTAATACAGTCACCATTGAAATCATTCAACTTCCTATTTGAGAAATGAGGTCTATCACATTATTGCGTGATTTTAATTGTTGCAATGCAACTACATTATGTGGTTTAATTTCAGCACAAGCTGATGTTTAAGAAATTCATGACTTTTATGCAAGATTTCAAATAGGTTTCTATTTCTCTGGATTTGTTCTAACTTTTTCATGGAGGTTTTCGTCTGCAGGAGCACGCTGGTTTACTTTCGTTTCTTCTCAAGAATAATTTTTTTTTCATAAGCTTTTGGGGTGTTTCTGTGTGAAGCAAACGGAAAGCAAGAAATTTGTCTAGAGTATAAATTGTCATCCAGAACTTGAGACATAACACACTAATAACGAAGCAAAATATACGAAAGAGGGATTTGGAAATACAGATATTTATCAGCTACCTGTTTCTTTATCTTTAACAAGTGAGCTACGTGTATTTTAAAATTTGTTATCAATAAATTCCAGTAACCGGACACTTAAGTTAATACTATTCAGTCGAAAGAGTTCATCCCAACACACCATTGTCTCAGTTACTAGCTAATGGCATCTCCCTCAAAAATATTACCTTTCGTTTGCTATGTTATGCACTGATTTTAACACATGGAAACTGTCCACTGTAATTCTTTAGCTACCCCGGTAGCATATTTGATACAATTGTTTACCTTACCAGTGAATAATCTTAATGTAAACATTCTGTGTGCTAATGTAATCTTCTGGGCATTATAACAACACTTATTCCGGATTTCAGCAAGAGATGTTAAGACTTAGCACACCTGTTAGTCTTTTTAGCAATATTTATAATAAAAATTGCATTTCACCAACATTTGTTAGCTTAACATTTGTGTTAAATATCTTGTTAAACTAACAAGCCATTTTTCTATTGCTAAGTTGTCCATTGTTAAGTCGTTTACAATTGTATAATTGTCAAGATAGCGGGTGTGAGCACAGCTTTTGATGTCGATTTGCTATATTTAAAACTTATGTGTCATTCGTAATAGAGTACGCCTATGAGGACAAATTATTTAGAGGAGCTATCAGAAGAAAATTTTCTACGGAGGTAGAGACTGTCGAAACCAAGTTGTTACGAAGGTTATTAAGGAAGTACAAGAGAAGTTAGAACATGCATCGAATAAAATATGCTGATCTCACCTTTGCTTCAAGTATTAACAACGTTGCGATTTTATAATTCATTGAATTATGTGGATAATACACTGTGCACCTCCCGTCTTGAAACGTTCAAGTCACTCGTCACTTCTGCCATGCCATGCTATGTGGTGCTGACTGGCTGTATAAAGCCAGAAAGTTTTTGCTGCGTGCCCACCCGTTTAGGATTTTACCGCAGGTAAGGTAGATATCGGGATATTGTAGGATGAAATGTAGGTTTTTAGAATGGTACTTCTGTCTTTCGCAGCTCGTTTTAAATTTAATTAATACTGACGAAGTTGATTCGCACTTCTGGTTGTCACGTTTGCATTTGAATTAAACTCATTTCCAATGTTTTCCCACATCACATCTTTCTATTTCACATTTACCGCACCCGTTCTCTTATTTTATACAATACCCGTATATTTAGTTAAAAATTTAACTGAAAATTCCTTCTAGATTGATAAGAAATTTGTCCCAGGGCTTCTCTTTTGATTTGATTCACCCGCCATTTTTCAACTGCGTGTAAACGAAAATGAAAACAAAAGCGCATCGCAGTACGTTCACAAAATAATACGATTCAGCCACGGCCTTCTGTATCTGCAATATTTACAAGTCTCTCGACGTTAATACAATATTTGTTAACTTTTCAGGAAACCAGTTGGTGAAATGCAAGAATTTTAATCGTGTAACAATTGTGTAACAATTGTTATGTTACCTTTGTTAAAGTCGATTTTAACATCTGTTGGTGAAATAGGGTATAAGACTTTTGGTCTTTCATTGGTTCAACTGAGAGAAAGCAGAACCGGTTAAAACAGCGTAGTTTAGGGCAAACTTTTCCCATAATAAGGCCACGCGTCCAATCGAACGCTCTGTGACGAGATTTAAACTGAAGGTAACATTATATCAGCTCATAATATTACGTTCAGAAATCCACGCCAGAGCAGCTGGTTGCTCAGTTACATAAAGGAGCTTTACCACACAGCCTTTATTCGAATTCCTGTGCCGCGAGCGCCATTAAATCACGTAGTAACTATCGTATTTGAGCTCACATACATTTCTAATTATCCACCCTTCTTCTTGAACATAAGGACGAAGTCGTAGGACTTTGATGGAATGTGGTAACAGTTCCTTTACGCGAGTCATTAACGATGCGCGATTGTTTTTCAAGTCACATATTCTCACGTGAGCCCCTTGCGGTTAAAGACGCCGTGACGACGAAGTGAAGAACGTCGCTACGCCCGTCGAATACTAAATTGGTTATAGGAAGTGCTGCCAGCATCCGTTTATGTCTTGTTTTATTACAATGGTAAACACTCCAAGACAAAATCGCAATTTTAATTAGCGATGTTTTAGTGTTACTACCGGTGACGTTACCACGAGGTAATGGCTAGTTTACTGGCAGGTTCCTAGGAGTAACCTGTGTGCAGATTCCAGCAACTCACACCTTTATCCTTAAGCGTTTAACATTTGTTTCTAATATTTTCTCTTTCTGTTATTAATTGGTAGATTTAATACTGCGACTTTATGATTTCGTAAAATTGAAAGTCTTAAAATCCTCTTTATTACAAGTAAAAGGATACTTTGTACACCCCTTTTACCAGCACCAGAATGACGTAACGTACATAAAAGC
This sequence comes from Mantis religiosa, assembly GCA_030765055.1. NCBI lineage: Eukaryota > Metazoa > Arthropoda > Insecta > Mantodea > Mantidae > Mantis > Mantis religiosa. Next base: position 52,062,648 of record CM060947.1, on the reverse strand, counting down.
AGTCTCTCGTTGCCTCACCACACGTAAACAAACCAAAGAATTTCACTTGTGGCACACTTCAAACAGCTGCACACACAATTAACAGTTCAACTCCCAACTGGCAACTCACTCAGATATGCAGATATGCAGAGGATCTACCCAAAATTCCGAAGACCTAGGCCTCCTTCGACCCGGGAGGATGGAAACTCCGTGGGTTTTTCCATGGGGCAATACCTCTGCACAACTGCAACTGACTATTAAGTACTGTCTAACTCGTCCCTTGTTGCTTATTTATACCCAAGAAATTGTTTCTCGAAAGTTTCCGAAGCTTCACGGCCTTTCACGATGACAAGGAGAGGGAACTATCCAGACATCTCTCTGTTTCTCTCTCGGCGAGCGTCCAGCGCGCACCATTCTGTTTCTTTAATTCCTGCCCGTAGCCCCGGCTTTGCGCGACTTCAACGAAATAATGCGATTGGTAACAATACTGTGCTCCAACAAATAATTTTTACATATATTTAAATGGAATACATATTTTTAAATGCAATAAAATAAATATATTCATTTTATGTGTTCTTTGCTTCTTTATATTTTGTTTTAGAAATATGTGTTATGGAACTGCATGAGTTCAAGACCAAACCAATTTTAATACATAACTTTAGAACTTGTCATCCCAAATGATTAAAATATTTTTACAAAATCATCCTATATTTAAATGGAAAACTTCTACCCATTTCGTAATAATCTGATGTTTAATATTCGCTTAACTATCTAAATTAGCTGTTGTACTATTTATTCTTCAAAAGCCTTATTCTGTTTACTTCTAGTCAATATTGATAAACTTTAAATAGACATTTACACATTGCACTGTAAATATGATAAGAACAGGGTAAGCTAAATGGATTATATTTAACAATGGCTTTTTTAAAAGTCGTGCTCTGCGTGACCACGAGAAAAATTAGTTCCAGCTTCGCCACCAACTTAGTCATTCATGAAAAACAACAAATAATATTGCAGAAATAGTTAACGTTCAATTTTATTAAAAGAGATCTATAGTTTTTGTGTGATAAAATTTTGTCTATGTTCATAGTGAAGAAAGTTGGTATGCAATTACCTATTTATAATAAAGAGAATACCAGAGACATACATTTCATTATTTATGCAAAGATCTTGAAAACATGGAATACTAATAAAATTGCTAGAGGTAATATCGCCTTTGGAGGAAAAAAAAATCTGTAAGGGGCGCACACAGACGCACACAGACACCACACAGGGACGATATCAGAAATCATTCAATATATTTTGATAATCTGTTCATCATTGAAAAGACCAAATTACATTTCAGAAATGGTTAACGAAGTAAAAGGAATTTACAAAGCCCTGGCATTGGACGTGAACAAATTTTAGTTATATGATTGCAAAGAAACCCACCTCTGAGGTATGGAGTTGCGCGTTGCTTCACAATCAAGAGGTACCAAGTTCGTACGTGAATTACGTAAATAAGGACATTCAGATGTCTCCCTAAACTCTAGGAAACTCAGCCCATATTAACCACATTTCTGTTATACTTTATTCACCATCTAGGATTATCCATACGCTTATGACATTATGTAATGATTAAAAATCAGATGTTCTACTTTTATATGACTTTATCTGCTCATATTTAACAGCCCCGGGGTAGCACAGTGGATTCCTTCGTGACCCCCTTTCTAAGGGTCCCGAGTTCGATTCACGGCTGTGGGGTTGGCGATTTTAAGTCGGCCCTATCCACGCCTTCACCTCTGTCTAGAACATGTGAAGAGTCCAAAATCCATGGTATGAGCTGTAGGTCCTCTCGCCTCATCGTCATCTCCACTATCACCCTTCTCGCCGTCAACTCCCTATCATTGGAGGTAATGGACCCGCCCTCTGGGTGCCTCCACGTGAGAAATGGGTCCAGACATCACGTGGTGAGACGAGGTTACCCCGAAGGCTAAGATTGCCATGTGGGGCGTATTGGTAATCAACCAACCATATACCGTCCGATATGACCTAACGTTGGAGGACGTAAATACAAAAAATAAAAAATACATATTCAACAGGGTATTCCTAAGCCACCCTATTCTATCTAGTGTGCTTTAAGCCAAATAAAAATTTGTAGAAGTACTTTAAATATTTCTTTATATATACAATGGCAATAGAAGAATACACTAGGTTTAACCAATAATCAAAACATATAAGAGCTTAGCGATGTGTGATGGTTTTGAAATTTCATTCTCTTTGGATGACCAGGAGAAAAAGAGAGAGAGTTATGAATAACGATTTCCTGTTTATAGAAATATTAATATTTAAATATTCAAAATAATAACAATAAATACCTTAGAAATAATCAATTAAAAAAAAGTATCTTTCATAATTTATTTCATTAACTGAAGTAGATTTCTGTGCAGGAAGCTTTTGTCTATCTTTTATGGTTCCTGTTACACAAAATTCCTTCAGAGTGAAGAAATATCCAGAAACCATGCTCAGAAAGGTAAATATATGTTTCATGTCTCGTAAAGATACTCTTAAATGCATAGTAATCTAATCAAAATATTTGGATCTTTGAAAATATCAAATTTGTCGACATGTTTTTTCAATCCAACGGTAGTTTACGGTAAAGGTTTGTTCTGTAAATCTTCGTATCGTATTTTAGAAGATGTAAAACAGAAATACTAGTTTCTTCAGTACTGTTTTATTTCAGCATTCACAAACACATGGACGTAACCCGGCATGTCCGTAGCTTGCGCACAAACGCACATCGTTTCTAGTAATAAGATTCCCATTACGTCAAAGCGTGTATCTATACTAAAATCTCGATACTGAATTTACTAGTGGAATGCATTAATTACTTTTCTGCCTACTATGTATTTTTGGAGAAGGTAAATGTTTCGTGAACCAGGTACTGTACTTTCACTGTAAGTAATCTTGTCATGTGATTACAAATGAACGACTATCATCTGTTAAGTATTTAATTATTATTTGTAATGATCACGTTAAGTCGTATTGGAAGAATAGGATGGGCGAAATGAAGCTCAAAGAAGCCCAGGGTCCATTTAACTTATGATTATCTGATATTCATCTTTCAGGATACAGAAAAACTCCAGGAAGGAAGTCTTATCTAGAAAACTAAATCTGACCGAGATTCAAATTGGAACCTCCTGAACATGAGACAGACACGCTATGAAATAAGCCACGGAGGAAGGCAAGTATTTAATTACATCAGTAATTAATATAAACGTTTACCTGTCTCAAATTTAGAGGCTTTGCCGCGATTCTTTCTCTGACGGTGAATGTACTTTCCCCACTGAGTGCAAAGCTCTTTAATGAGTTCACTCCTTATGCTACTTTTGCCTTTACATGGTTTTATAAACGAGAATTACAAATTTTTTCACCATTTTCCTTGTAACACAAGGGCTGTAAAATATTTTTTTCTTTACAAACTAGCAGGCCATATCCATTCAGAGTAACGATTCTAGAAAATGGCTTGTAAAGTAACGCTTGTTGTGGAGGCTAAAAAAGAAATTTTGCACTTTGTAGTTAGCGGAAGATCTCCAGCCTCTGCTTGACTCAGTAGTGAAAACTTAAAAAAGGATTACTTCCATAAAGCTCGTGTAAGCCGAGCATAGCAGCTCCTCTTTGCGTGCCAGTGTTGCCAAAACAGAGCTGGATTAGACATTCTCTCTCGGGTTAATTAAATTATTTGTAAAATGGCAAGAATGTAAAAATATACAGGATTACATTTAAGAGCTTCGACACTTAAATAACATCAACTTCAGGCTTAATCGGAAGGGACGATCTTAAAATAAGTATTCGAATCTAAAAGAAAATTATGTACTACTATTTCAGACATCCTTGGGCATTATCTAATATCTAAACTACACAAAACATCATTCAAACACCTTTTCAATGTCTTGCTATTCCACCTCAAAATTCGATACTTGAATTCCGTCGAAAATACACGTTTTGAAGTCCCATAATAATAAATTCTCATTTAGAGAAAGATGCGCGTACGTGGTGCGTATAGTATGTGAAAAATGTAACTGATAAATGAAACGTCAACTTAATTCTAGAATCGTTCCACTTTTTCAAGAACATTTTCCACTAAAATTATCATTTACATGGAAAATTATTCATAAATTTTTATTTTCTAAGAAATGATGCCAACAACTTTTATTAAAATAGCATACGATTAGTATAAATTTTCATTAAAAATGAATTATATATTTTGAGTTTTCTTGCAAACGGCCTCTGATGTGTAGATTTCGTTAAAAATACTATTTTTGTAAACAAATTTTCTTGCAGTAACTATTTGCAATATATTTCATTGGTGTGAGTTGGGAAATTCTTATACTTTTCTCAACTATTACGCTGATGTCCGTAATGATTAAACTTTAAAATCATTACATAGCGATCAAGTGTTTAAAAAGCTGAATATCACCTCATCCTACTTTGGGTATAACCTACTTCTTTCTAAAATGAAATATGCAAATTTGTAAAGAAAGTTTATCTCACTAACAAGAAATAGAACATATGAATTTTATAAATAAACGTTATACTGATATATTTCGATCCTTAACATGCGAGAGACCATATATTGGCTTTGAAATTATAAGTTATTTGGAGAAAAATGTAAGTAACTACCAATAGAAGAATATCACAAAAATTGTTAGTTATAAAGCGTTTTTTGTTTTTTTATTTCATACCGTTTTAATACGGCCCAAATGACAGCGCTGTCGACGGGCCCTAAAAACCACTCACTCACTCACTCACTCACTCACTCACTCACTCGCTCACTCACTCACTCACTCACTCACTCACTCACTCAATCAGTCACTCACTCACTCACTCACTCACTCACTCACTCACTCACTCACTCACTCACTCACTCACTCACTCACTCACTCACTCAGTCACTCACTCATTCACTCACTCACGCACTCAATTACTCACACATTCACTCACTCACTCACTCATTAACTCACTCACTCGTTTTAATACGTGGTAGGGTGACAGATAATATAGGAGTTACTTTAGGTTTGGTGTGTGGCGGACAGTTAACCTCCTGACTTTATTCCTGTATCACACTGTTCTGTGTACATAAATATCATAGTGTTAAGGAATTGCAACTCTGTTTCTGTATGGGATGGGTAGATGGTAGTTTTTACGTCTCCACAGAGGCCTTAATGCAAGGAAACTGTACTTCTATTTTCGTTATTGACAGAAGGCATTCGACATAAGTCCACACATACGTTAATACCAAGCAGCCATTATCTCTTCTGCATGTGCTGGGCATTTTACATTTGACTGCCGACCAGTTTATCTTTTGTTTTATGGGGATAGATGACAACGCCTTCGTGTTTATCATCTATTTGCAATTTTTTATTGCTTTAGGTCTAACCTGCAGTTTTGGTTGTGATATTAAATACCAAGTGCGGTAGTTATTTACTTTGGTGCATTTGAAAAACCACAAAAAATAACAAAAAGGTCTGAGCACGAACTGAATCTGGACCACCTTCTCTATTCTCTATTCTCTATTCGGCACAAAGTATATTGTTTCACATTGATCGGTTCTTTTAGCTAGTTCTATATATTTCGTCTATCTCTTACATTTTCCCGCTTATAAAAGGTTAATTTAGTACAAAATGGATTTCAGAGACCATTTGCACAAAATTCAAGATACATGCAACAGGATTTTTGTTGCAGACGAGAATTTTCTTCTTGTCATCATGTTGGTAAAGCCACTTGAAGCCGTTTGAAGCTGTTGTCGAAAATATCTTTAAAAACAAAATGTTTGAGTAATTCTTCTTGCCTCGGCAGCTAGCATGGAATCTTTTCTCAGGGTTAGGTCTTGGATGAAAGCGTAACTCTAAAGATCTTCCATGATTAGGTATTGGAACACAAAATGGAGATAATATAATTTAAAATATTCTAATAGTTGTACTAGTTTCCAAAATTAACAGCTTGATGTATCATTAATGTAGTTAAACAGTATTATAACCACACTTTTACAATAACATTGCTGAATGATTTAACATCCTTTTCCACTTTTCTATCTCGACATCTAAGCTACCAGGTCCAAGCATCTATTAATCTCATTCCCTCTAAGGACTACTGGTTTTTCTCACAGTTGCCCATAACAACCGCCTATTTCATTGCATTTAAAGTCTGCATTACCTACTGTAAATCAAATCTTCTTCTTTCAGAATTTGATCATAATACGCAATAAACAAATCACGTAAAATCTTAGAAATTATTAATTATTTTCCCGGGGCTTAAATTTGTTATAAATAATTAGTTTGTAAAATACCGTTTCATACACATTTCATTAATTATGGAAATATCTTAATTATATGGTATTATTTTAATGAAAATCATTTGAGCCGCCTTTCCGAAAAATCAAATCATTCGGAAAATATTGAATGGAAAGTCCAGGCAGTCTGTGGTTACAGAGTGTTTTGTAAATCTTCGAGTTGGAGACTTAAAAGGTGCTGAAGCACTAATTTCGGCATTTAATTTACTTTTTGTTTTTGATTTATGCAATTCACAGACAGGCGGACCCTGACTTATACAGAACTTTTTATAAATGCTTTCTTAAAACTCAGGAAGTCCTAACGAATGTAACTTAGTATCGAATTGTTTGGCGAAAAACAATATTTCCTCTATTTACTGTTGTTAGGAAGAAATAACAGTAATGTTTTAAAGTAAATTAATGATAATAGGTTTGGATTAGAAAGTTAAAAGTTTGAATGATACAGTAAAACATGGTTTAGAGCTTGAAGGCCGTGGTTCAGTCAGTGAAAAACATTTGACGTTTCGTCGGTCATCTTCAGAGAAATGCCTTATGGCTGTAGGACAGCATATTAAAAATAGAAGTCTATGAATATATTTGAAAATCCTTGATTTTAAAATGTAATATAACCAGCACGGTATTAAAAACATTACAAAGATCTAAAGACATTTTAGGACGAGAATGTCTGGAATATGTGTGTTAAATAACTCTGAAGGATACTTTAAAAGAGGATACCTCCGATATATATAACACAAACGGAAACATATAATATCAACACCTGAGCATGAATCGTTAAGGTTGCATACGGGACCATCTCGAATCTCCTCTCCCCATCTCTCTCAACGCATTCTGTTGGTTGTGTTTCGCACTAAATCACATTTCAGCGCCCAGGGAAATTAAGATTTCAGTTTGTGCCAACCCATTCCATTAGGAAATTGATTTTTGCTAAGTGAAATTAATGGTCAAAGGCTTCACTCCACTAACACAACCGTATCCCAGTTACTATATGTTAATAATTAAATTTATATGTTCTGGAGCGGACGAAAAGAAACGCATGAAAAATTAAACTTCCGGTAAGAACACGCATACTCTAAATGGATCACATTTTCTGACTACTCTAACAGAGGAACTCACGAAAAAGACAATTTTATCCCTAGCTGGCATGTTAGCCTCTGATATAGAGGTATCGGGTTCGATTTCAACTAGGGCGTGGCAACATTTCTTTAGTTAGGATCTAAAAGCATTGTTTTATTCAACATTTCTTGTATATATTAGGATTTAATTCTCGTTGCTTTGCCACGAGATAAAAGTGCGAGCAAGGATCCCCCATTTAAGGATACCTATGACTGAAAATTTGAAATCCTGAACTAATAACGCTAGCTTTCTGAAATTTATACCACAGATGTACCTTAGTGTAGATATGATACACTCAAATGTTTGTCATTTTCACTTTGATAGTTTGGAAAATATGGTCAAATGTATTTATTTTTGGTTACGTTACCTGAAAATTCCCTTGCGACAAAATAACTTAAGTTTTGATCTAATATTTTAACAACAGGTTCCCAAAACATCCATTTTTTTAATTTACGTTAGGTTTCTCTGTGTCTCAGTAACTTTAGGCTCCCAAACTTTTTAAAGCCATGAATATGGTTTTTCTGTCCAAAATTTGAAAGTTTTGTATTTTGAAGTAAACAAAGTATGCTTAAATACATCTCACAATAAAACCCAGTGCAATTTATATTAACTGTCTCTATAAACGTCTGTATCAAGTTTCATTAGTCTAACACCGAAAATGCAATGCAAGGAGCACCTTAAATGATGAAAAATGCTGAAATTTTCATTAGAAAGAAAATCAAGGATAAAAAATTAGAATTTGTATCTAACACTGGCATTCACGTAACTTTCAAACTAGATTGGAGCATTTAAAAATAGCCTGTGGAGGGTATTTAAGCATTCTTTGCATTAGGGAAAGCTTAGACTATTTTATTGAGTAAAAAGATGAAAAGGTGACTTTTTTTGAAAATGTAGAAGACTATAATTAGAAAATTCAAACCAACAACAATATATAACTAAATAGTTTTAACTGTTACATATTTTCTTGTGGGTACAACTGTAAAAGCAGAATACTTACCTACATCATAATCAAATTTTGTAAGAGTTGATGTTGCGATGACTAAAGGTTGGAGGGATGTCCGCTCGCATGCGATACAGTTAGTTGGACATAGAATAAGAATGACGTCAGATGTACAGCACGGCCATAAAATATGCAAATGGCAAAAACAACGTAACGCAGTACTATGCAAACTAATGAAAAATTTCCTTGGAAGTTTATGCAAATGCAAGGGTGACTGTTTTGTTTTCGTGAAGGCTATATCTACATGCCTCAATTTACCTGCTCGATCGATAGCTATACATCCATGTGCAGTATAACTATGGAAAAAATGCACGGCTTAAATTCTGTTTTCGTTGCTTAATAAAGGGAAAGAATGGAATAACGACCTTCTATCTAGATAATACGTAAGTATACGAACATTCAAGCCAACAGCAAAGAATTTCTCAAGTTATTGTTAACTGCATCTCCCACTCCCTGTAACGGTTATTTCATATTTTTTCATATATTTGGGAATTGTTTCTGGATTTTTCTAGAAAATGTGATTTGTATAAAATAGAATGTAAATCCGGGCAGGCCACAGAATGATACAACTTAGGTAATAGTGTTTCTGTTGGTTATTATAATGTGATTACGTAATGTTGTGACGTGGACCAATAGGATAGAAGAAATTTAGATTTTCTAGAAACCTAATGCACAGAGATTCGAGAATTTGTAGGTAACTTGGCGTCATTCTACACAAGATCTTCGTCGTAGTAAGACTATCTTTTGATGTCGTTCTGCACGTTGCAGAAATTTAAAGTGCAACGATGCAAAGATACTTATTTTATGAAAGTACAGAACCTACGAAATTTAACATTGTAATATAATATATTAATGCTTTTTGGAATAAATTCCAGGATTTTTAAAAGAGAGGAGTTGCTATTTTCAACCATAGCAGCTTAAAATAATTCTCACTCCGATAATACGGCCAGAGATAAGACCCACTGATCCAGAGCGCCGAGACATACATCATCTACCAGATCGACACAAAAAGTGAGAGTAATCAATCATAATATCATTGTAAATTTTGCACTAATTTATTCTGTTGCATCACAAAAATGATTTAACATAACTTGTAAGCTCTTTACGAAATAGCCTTATGACAGTCGACACAACCATGTTCGGAAAATAATACGAGAGCTGTTCAATAAAGAATGATCGCAATTTTTCCTTTTTTGACAACGTACCTTTACTCATCCTCAGAATTTTGATGGTCCTTCTAAAAATAGTCTTCCCTGAATACGATGCACTTGCCCAGCGTTTCTGCCAGTCTTCAAAGACCTGCTGGAAACCATTTTTGAGAGATCCTTCGAAAATGCCTCCACAGCCTTCACCACTGCTTATGATAATGGATAATGCCTCCCACGAAGGCGTTTCTTCAAGTTAGGGAATATCAAAAAGTCACATGGGGCTAAATCCGGGCTATATGGACGGTGAGGGATGCACTTCACGCAAGAACATTGGCAATATGTGGCCGCGCATTACCGTGGTGCAGCATCCAGCCTGATTGACAATCCAGTTACTGATGTGTGTGCAGGTATAACAAGCTGATAAACCATTCCATGAATATCAAAGAATGGGATGACCATAACTTTCCCAGCAGAAGCAACCACTTTTGCTTTTTTGGGGGATTGGTGATGAAGGAGATTTCCAAACTGAGCTCTGCTGTTTGCTCTCAGGATCAAAATGATATAGCCAAGTTTCCTCAGCAGTGATTGTGTTTGAAAGAAACTCCGTATATTCCTCTAGCATCACCTTTATGTCCTTTTTTTCGGGAATCAACAGTCTTGGAACCCATCGCGCACAAACACGTCTCATGCGTAATGTTTCTGTCACCAACGTGTGGGTGGCACCCAATAAAATGTTCAGTATTTAAGAAAGTTATCTTAAGGTAATTCGTTGATCCTCTCTCACAATGGCAGCAGCGGTGTTGATGTTTTCTTCCGTAAGAGCAGTAACTGGAGCACCGGCTCCACCTTCCTTTGAGATTGATTGTCTGCCCTCTTTAAACATTTTAAACCATCTTCGAGCTGTGCTGTAGGGAAGAACAGACTCTCCATAGGCCTACTGTAGCATTGTATAGTCCTCAACTGAATATTTGTTGAGACGAAAGCAGAGTTTCAAAACCGGATATTGTTCCTCGCGTGTTACCTCCATTGCAGTGGTAGGCGATACTGAACATCTCTGAACTTGCCTGGTTCTCACAAGCGCGAAGTAGGAGTAACAACAATAAAACTAATACGGAGTGTTTGTTGCACATTAAGGTAACAGAATGTAATAAGTCTGAATTTTAGTGCGAAAAATTATGACCGTAAAAATTATGAACATTCTTTGAACAGCCCTCGTATGTACTTTTGTCGTACCAGAAACGATTAAAAAATTTACATACGAGAAATATACTCACTGTACTTTTCCACAGCGCATTCAAGAATGCTGTAGAGATGGGGAGGAAGGGAAACTTCTAGAAGATTCTTGTAATGTGTTGATAGTGCCTATTTATATCTCTAAAGCTATCCCGCGAAAAGCTCGTCTGTCAGTATTATCACTGAATAATTGTAGGTAACCTCATATTTTCGTAATGGTTGCGGACCGCACCTTTAGTACTAGCACTTATTTTGAGGAATACATGAGGCAGAAAATACTATGCGCTTCTTACGAGTAGATCGATGGATTTAATCGACTACCTGGAGGTATGAAGAGGATATAAAGAAGTGGAGGGTATAATGGACGCCGATAAGTAGGTAGAAGTAATTAACGCCCGCCTCGGTGAAGATGATGTGACAAAAAGCGGCGGCAGTTCTGGAACACACAGTGGTTTTTGTCGACATCGACTTCCTCTGGCAAAACCAAGTGACGGTGTGATGTACAACTTGCCAGGGCAAATTGCCATAACTAGTCCAAGTGTTGGACCCTGCAGCAGTAAATCAAAACAACAACGTAAAGAAACGCTCGACATGTTACACTTGTAAAGGGCGGTGAGCCTTTTCACTTTCTCTACCATCCACGAAATACATGTCTGGAGGTCCCCTGAACCGAAATAACTTTCATAAAAGATGTGTGTGACTCGGTCGACTTTTAGGAATATTCTCCCAAACCAAAGTGTGTTTTTAGTTGCTGTTTACATCCGTTGTCACAACAGGTCTCAACAGGCAGTGGCGCAGATGTTAAATGAAATAATTATTGAAGTTAGTTGTGAAGGAAATACTTTAGGTCAACCGCCATTTGCCGATTAAGAGGAGTGAGGAAAGCCTGAAGCCTGTCGTAATTTGAACTCCATCTCTCTCCATTCCAAGCCTTACACATTATTGCGGTCTGATTTTGATCCTGACGCACACCGAAAAAGCCTACGAAGCCTTCCTTATTTTTAAACATTTTCGTGTGCTTTTGTTTACCAGATAAAGCTAATAGACAGATGCAAAAAAAAAAAAAAAAAAAAAAAAAAAAAAAAAAAAAAAAAAAAAACCTGCTCTGAAATAAGAGGGGGTGTTGTGGAGTTTTACACCCGGTAGTATTTATGATGGACATTTTCAGTGTCACCATTGATCCCTCGGGACATAATGTTGGTTCTTTCAGTGATTTGAGTCCTTTTGTTTTTTTTACAGTGAGTGACTGAGGTGTAAGATGGTGAAAAAGTCCATGATGAGATGACGGCTGTTTATGGAAATGATTGCCCATTGTATGACACTATTGTGAAGTGGAAAAGTAATTTTCAAACTGGTCGTATATGCCTGACAGATGAGCCAAGAGCTAGTAGATCGTCAAAGACCGACGACACTGCCACATTGAAGAGAGTGGAGTGTGTAATACTGGAAGACAGAAGAGCAACCATCCAAATGATCACGAATGAGACTCATCTTAGTTATGGTAGTGTGTGAAAAATTATTCATGACGAACTGCACATGTCTAAGGTGTCTGCACGGTGGGTTCCACGTTTGCTAACCCCTTTCCAAAAGCAAACACGGCGTGACCTCTCAAGAGGTTGATGCTGTTGGAATAGGATGAAGATGATTTTTTTATCGTCTGGTAACCATGGATGAATCCTGGATCTATCAGTATGGTCCAGAGACAAATATCAGGAGCAATGAATGGAAACATACCGATTCCCCCCTCCCAAAAAGACGAAGTTACAAAAGTCAACTGGGAAGGTCATGCTTTCAGTTTTCTGGAACTGTCGTGGAGTCATCCTTACAGATTATCCTGCCAAGGTTCAAAGCATCCCTGGCACATACTACTGCAATCTTCTGGACAAGTTACGAGCACCTCTCATTAAGAAACGATGCGGTATGCTCTCCAAAGGTTTTGTCTTCTGGAAGACAATGTACAAGCTCATTCAGCTCAAGTTGCAGTTGACAAAACAAGTGTGTAGTGTTCAACGCCCGCTCTTACAACGTACGGCACCGCAGGCGATGACACTGATGATACATGAGATGAAGATGGCGCACCAGTGGAATGAGATGGCGGGGGAAACCGGAGATACCGGAGAAAACCCGCCCCAACGCCGTGTTGTCCACCACAAATATCACTTTGCGGTCACCTGGGATCGAACCCGGGTCGCCTTGGTGAGAGCCAAGCGACAAAACAAGGGAATGTGGCTTTGATACGTTACAGTATCCGCCTTATTCGCCCGATCTCGCATCAAGTGACTTTCTCTTGTTCCCGAAAATGAAGATTCCGTTGCTTTCACAATCTAGACTTCATTACTTCGATGTATAGATGGTTTAACAAACCACTACAATGGAAGGTTTAAAACACAATGTGATTAGAATCCGCCACTGCTTATAAACTTCAGACAGAAATCTCAATTTATATCATGGTTCATTTCTGTGGTGTGAGGCTAAGCATAGCTGCCGCATATTTAAGAGGTCCCTAGTTGGAATCTCGGTTTGGGCGAGTTATCTCGATTAGGTTTCCCAGGATTTTCCGTTATCTTGGAACATAATGTAGGCAAGTCTAAATTACATGGACCCTTGGGGTATTTGAGCTTCACTTTATTCATTTTATTTTTGTCTCATTTCACCAAACTGGTTAAAGGACGATAAAGCTTTAAAAAGTTCTCAGATAAAATTATGTCAATAGAAATGTAATTGTAATTGAGAAATAGGAGTAGTTTCATAAAGAAAACTAAAATATTTACGATTCTATGGCCTTAGTTATTAAATGTGTGTCCGAAAATTTCATTTCAAATGTATTGCAACAACAAAACTTCACTAGGGGTCCCGGGTTCGATTCCCAGCGTTAGGGTTGGTAATTTTTCTCTGACCAAGATAATTCCTCATCTTCCCCAGAGTCTGGAGGTATGAATGAGAGTGTGAATGTGTGCGTGAAAAAATGATGAAAACCCAACGGATACGAGGTTACACCTACAGATGTTATAAAGAACGTCCGCCGATATGACCATTGCAGTAAAGGCGGGGTTTAAATGAAACAAAAAATCACATCATTGTATCACTGTATTAAAGCACTTTTGGTAGACATATCCTTAATCTAACATTAACTAACTTTATTTTGCATAAATTAATCTAAAATTCTCATTCTTTTTGCTTTCTGTACTACGTAATTAGAGTAAGTAGAAAATTTATTGCAGTTTATGTGTGAAAATATTAACTGAAAATAGAATTTATTTTAAAATAAACATATTAGATTGTCTTTTAAATTTGCAATGCGAGCATGAGTTTCATCCTTGCAGTTTCAACTTCATCTCCAACTATACTTTACGTGTAATATATTTGTAGAAATTTGATCTTATCAAACATAGCAGCACAAATAGTAAAATAAGATCTAAATAATTTCTACCCGCCTCGGTAGCGTGGTGGTAGAGTGTCTGACTACCGTTCAAGAGGTTTCCAGTTCGAATCTCAGTTTAGGGTGAGTTACCTGGATAAGGTTTCCTCCAGGGTTTTCCCTTGTCCTGAAAGACGAACGCCCGGTAACTCTCAGCTCTATGGACCCTGAGCTCATTTGGGCACAATTTCACCCATTCCATTCATCGTCCTATATGACTTAACGTTGGAGAAAGTAAATTACAAAAATAATCATAATAATAATTTCTGAAATATTCCCTCTTAGTAGTTTAAAAATTTCAATACTTATTTCTTTCTCAAACAGAAAGTATCATACCAATTATTTTATTTCTTTACCGCTGGTTGTACAGAAAAAATGATATCTCAAAATTATCACATAGTGATTAGCTCTGAAAATACCTGAGTATCACTTAAACGTACTGTATTTGTTTATTCGTATTCTAGCTACAAAGAAACGTGCAGTGAAATAATTTCTTCAAAAGCCTGGCTGTCTTGATTAACCTGAAATAATTAGAAGAATGAGTGTTTTGCAGGATTATTTTGTGTAGAGTGATTAGAAAAAGATATATAAATGCCACACTTTAGATTTTCTATTTACTTGTTATTCAAACCAACAACTAATAGATAATTACTGCAAAGACAGCATTTATGTATCTGTTACTTCACCCTAAACAGACAAAGCAATTGATATTGCATGATTAAAAAGGTACACTCCTGTTTAATGGTTTATCTGGATAACACTGCTTTGGGTTGGAGAGTTACCTACTTTTCAAGCAGCAGGTTCCATAGCAGCTTTGAATGCTCCCAGAGCCCATATTCAACATGACCATTTAATTCCCAAGAGCATGGGACCTAATTACCTATATTTGCTTCCGATGTCATACAGTCTACTTTCATTTTTTTACTCTTTTGCAATTTTATCCAGGCATTGAGTTTGTAATCAATCTTTTTCAAAATTTCAGCAGAAACTCAGACAGAAGGGACCAAAAATTGTACTTAGTGCTAGCGTCACTTTTAAATTGTTCAAAATATGACGTAATTAATTAGACTACGAAATATTTCTTCTAAAACAACCAATATGTCAGTTTTCTATATAAGTATTATGTTTTTATTTTTTCATAATTACAATTATTGCAGAGTATGCAACACTTAATTCCTTAGCACCAGAAGTAACTTTTCATAAAACTGTATTAAATATATCTCTAGGAATTAATTTAGAATACTCTTACAAATGGCATAGAGCAGATGTGGTCACATTTGGGCAAAATGTTAAAAACTGCGGCATTTTAAAAATTTTACATTAGGAACTTCTTCATATTTCTCAGTTCAATAGCGACATTTCTCTTTTTGAAAGATTATCAGGTGCGTAAAACATCAATAATATAAATATGTTTAGATACAAAAAGGTGCAAATGAGTAAATGATTAAATCAAGCTGTAGAAGACACGAAAAATACAAAATAACCACAAAACTCGAAACATACCTATGCCTTAAAATTAGAAAATAACATACAAGGACCAAAAGTTACCGTACAGATGAGTATTTTAATGTCTTTAATGCAACAGTTAAAATACTATAGGTACATGTAGTATTTGTTGCATTAGGTGAAGCACTATGATTACATTTTTATTTTAAGGGACACGGTTCTAGGCTGGGAGACGCAGGAAATCACGCAATACGTAGGTACCTGTTCTAAATGGACGATATGTATAAACCAGACGCCAGCACGCTTTTGCTCACAGAGGCGGACTAAAGGGAGAGGAAGGCATAGGACCGTGGCTAACCTGGAGTTTATAGTTGCACATAAAAATGTTGTTTCATAGCTTTTACTATTTTAGTGGTTTTTCGTTGTATAAAGTTATTTTATTACGGTAGGGGGCTTTTAGGTGCGGCTAACGTTTGTATTGGTAATACTGCAACGCTTTTTTATAACATTACCTCTGCAACACTGTTGGTTTGCCCCCCTCTTTGGTTTGATAGTGTTTTTGCAATATTAAAACCCACCATTATTATTTACCAAGCGTTTGTTTAGCGCTTTTAAACGCCGAGAAAGCGTAAAAATGTTGCATTCGATATTTATAACATAAACTGACAAGAAGAATATCTGTTTACGTTCATGTGGGTTTCCCATCTTACAAATGTTTGTTCTTTTACTTCAATTTAATTGAGGTAAAAGTTTATCAAAAAGTTCTATCATATATTTTGATATACATACCATACCAATAGGGGAATACAGTACGCGTAACTGATGATCAATAATATTAAGACCCGAGATCCACGTTAACAGATTGGATATTCCATCTTTAATGCACGGCAAGGAATTAAAATTAGGACTAAGGCTTACAAAGTGAGAAAAGTACAAATTATATAATAACTTAAATGTGTAACAATAAATAGGGTTATCTCCACAAAAAATGTATTTAAAAGATATTTATTATTTTTTGTTCTTTCGGTAAGTTAATGTCCTTAAGGTTTGCTCCTTCTGCAAAAGTCGTTGAGAATGAAGGGATTTTCAAAGTTATACCTGAAAATTCAAGACATGCTTCATTTTTAATTAAAACATCAAGGCATTTTAATGGAAATCGGGGCCATTTTTACAAAGAGAAAAATCTTTAAAAATATGTATATGTTAAGTGTAGTTTGGGAGGGGGGATTTCTCTCACTCACTCACTCACTCACAAACACACACACACACACACACACACACACACACACACACACACACACACACACACACACACACACACGCACACACACACAGCGACCTTTCCTGGAAAACTTTTTGGCTTCAGCAAAATCGTGCATTTTCAAGAAAATCTGGTATGAATTTTTGGGTGGAAACACAACCTTCTCTATATAATTTGTACGTAGGAATTAATTATTTTTTCACACTAACAAATGTAGGCCAAACCATAGAAATGTAGAGTCAGAATGAAAAATATCAATGCCATAGCCGGGATCTTCCGGTCTCCGTCCGGTTATTCTTAATTACTGAGCTACTATGGCCAATGTCCCAGCATGAAATTAAATTCTACAACTGACTCCTGTTTTTCCTGGTAAACCACTTAGGAGTTCTCATGTACCAACACATGACACAACTACTTTAATGGCGACTTAAAACGCATAAGTCGCGAGTCAGTTGGAGAATTTAATGTCGTACTGGCGAGGTTGGCATTGGTTGCACAATGGTTAAGAGAACCGGACGGAAATCGGAGATCCGTGGTTCAAATCCCAGCTATAGTATTGAATTTTTTCAGTATGACTCTACCATTCCTTACTTTGTACTTGATAGAGAAATTATAATTGAATGAGTTTTAATCCATATGACTTTTCACACTCACTCCTAAACAAATTATTTATGCAAATGTAGACAGAAAAATTCAATGAAATAGTCGGTATATGGGCGCAAACCATCCCCATTTTCATCCGATTGCTCTAACCACCGAACTACTATAGAACATGACTGCGCGATATAACTGACTCGCGTTTTTCCCGGTAAACTACTGGCAGATCTCATTTATATATGAGAAACCTTCCTCAATAGCAACATACGATGCTATAACTACTTTAGTAAGATTTAAATCATATCTACACACTCTTCTACAAATTATTTTTCTTCTCTCATAATATGGATAGCTACTAACAGGGAATTATGGGAGGCTGTCTTTGTAAGGGCTTTGAAGGTCCGTGTTCTTTGCATGAACACCAAAAAGTTGAATATCGATTTATAATTTAAAAAAAAATATAAGTATTTGAAAGTGCACTACCATAACAAACACTATCACGAAATAATAAAATAAATTTAAAATTATTATTTGACAGTAACTGTGTGTTTTGCATTAGTACGTTCTTATTCATAGCTTTCGGTTATATCAAAGTTATTTAGAAAGGCTTCAGAGAATGTAGAAAAAACTGCAGATATTTACTTTATTTATTATAAAAATACATTAAAATGTTAGTATTTAAATCAAAATTAATTGAGACATTTCTGACATAGTTAAGGGGTAAGGAGTACTTCCATGGGCAGAATAGTTTTGGTTAGGGGAATATAAGAGCTTCGTATCACATCTTTAAACTTAATATACATTTGGCATTTAACCTAGTTTTGTGTATGGGTTAAGTTCATACACACACACTCAAACACACACATTCACATAGGCCTTTCTCTAAAGCAGTTCTCGATACACATATAGGTATTTCGCAAAGTTTGAAATGTAAACTTCAGAACCGTAAGGTTTGTCATTTTTATAGTGCAGGGTATGAGTGTACTTCATTATCCATTCCCTTATATTTCTCCCACAAAGACACCCACTCGCATTAGTTCGTACTGTGGTGAGTCAGTTCATTAATACAGGTGGGTTCTCGCGCCACATGCTGCACACCAAGCGTCCACGCGTAAACATCACCTGTGGTGCTAATTAATAATAATCCTCCCAGTTAATTATAAAACAAGAATAAAAACCCAGCAATTTTACCCTTTGTAGCGCATCAAGCTTGTTAGTTTTTCTTTGGTTTCGTGTTGTAATAACTAGCTCTATTATGAACGTGAGCAGGAATCCTCGCTGTGCTACAGGGCTGGGAAGCTAGGAAACAAGGCTGATGGTCACTTGTTTACATCTTATTATTTATTTATTTATTTTTGCACGTTCTTTCGTCGCAAACTATATCGGGTGTGAAAGATCGCTTAATTATACTCAGAGGTCTCTTTATAATGCTTGAGGTTCTAAATCTACCATCGGCTTTATTTCACATCCGAAGAAAGAAGCTACGAAATTTTAGCTCTGAAAATATGCATCGGGTTCAGACCCGCGACATGGAGAACCAGAGGCTAACATATTACCTTCAGATTACGCATCTTAGATCTGCTTGGCTGACTCGAAGGACGACTTAGTTGTTACTGCTGATCATAAGTTTGTACCCAAAGTTTCATCTACCTTGTGTAACTATGGCTTTCCTCAGCATCTGAGCTGTGTTTCTCATCTCCAGCTCGTTAGATTATCGGTCGTGCTGCCTAGTTACGAGTCTTCTACGAGTGCTGCTAGGTAGCGCTAGTACCGCTTGTAAAGGGAGTAAGAAGTTCAACAATTGAATAACGCAGCGCCGGGAGGGACTGGCTCCGACGTTTCGTCTGAGAGGATCGTGGACAAGAAGAGGACTCCTGACTGGGATTACGAAGGCTCAACATTACAACCTTCTCTTCGACCCTTCGTGGATAGAAACATTGGGACAACACTGTTTGGCTTCGCTTCACCATGTAAGTGTTGGACACGCCTTCTAAATTTTTATTCCAATTTTTCCCTATGTTCTCTCGGGTCATTTAAGACAAATTTCGAGGAGTTATGTCAGTTAGAACATAAAAATAAACCTAATGACCTTCAGTGTATTTAAAGAAATAACCATTTGTAATCAGAGGCAAAGATATTCAATGGCATGTACTAAATCTAATTAACAGTTTCTAAGGCAAAGAAAAAAGATACATTGTTATATTTGGAACCTTGGTAATATAAAGAATTAGTTGAAAACAACCAACTTTGAAAAATTTTCTGCCTGTTTCCTTAACCATCCTATTTGGAACTATTTCAATTTAGGGCTCCCTTATCCTTATTAATTTTCAAACATGTCGGGTCAGTGAGAACATGCTTACAGTATGCTTCCACGCGTTAAGTTATTCACTGGAAACAGTCCAAATTAATACATACGTATAACAGAAGCTGACTTATCGACCTTGACATTTCAATGACGAATTCCTTAAGTTTATTTATCCGAAATCGTAAAAACACATCGTTAGGCGATACCTTTGTAACCAAAGAGTAGGACTTTTACACATCAATAATCTCTTGCAAATGGCCGAATTATCTCTACCAGAGTCAATATTGCAGGTCAGAGGCATTATATTTTAATCTCTGACTATCGATTACCTCGTATGTGGGCTTAGTTTGGTGTTCAATTTTTCTTAAGCTATATGATAAACAAGGAACAAACATACGACATGTATCTACAGTGTAGAGAAATGGTGATATAATAGAAATTATTATTGTTCTATCATACTAGCCTTGTGTAGGACGCACTGAGAAAACGTAGAGTCAGACTGAAAAATTCAATACCATAGCCGGGATTTGAACCATGGAAGTTCCAGTCTCCGCCAGTCTGGTGCTAATCATTGACCTACCATGGCCAATATGCCAGCATGACATTAAATTCTCCAACTGATTTGTGTTTTTCCCGGTAAACCACAAATAGTTTTCATAAACACATGAGAAAACTGTGGAAACGTAGAGTCAGACTGAAAAATTCAATGCCATAGCCGGATTTGAATCACGGATCTTCTGGTTTCCGTCCAGCCGCACTACCAATGTGCTACTATGGCCAACGTGCCGATATGACATTAAATTCTCCAACTGACTCGTATTTTTCCGGGTAAACCACTTAGGAGTTCTCATAAACACATGAGAAAACTACCTTAACGGCGACTTGCTGTAAGTACTTTAACGTCCGGGCTTTATAAGTCGGACTACTATTAGGTCAGTTAATGAAAATTAATTTTTTCTCACACTAGCCGTGTGTAAGAATTATGACTCTATCATCAATGAAAGGGTAGAGCCAAACTGAAAAAAAAAAATCATGAAAACACTTAGCCGGGAGTGTTTCCTTTTTGGTTCCAAAGAGTCTCCAAATATGTTCATTTCCAGTGATATTTCGTAATCAACAATTTCGATGGAATGCAATACTTATTTATCTCAATGAAATTAAGTTGCCTAGAAATTAAATAATGAAAATAAAATTAGTAACTTTAAGCTGCATTAAGGGAGGTGCATTTACGATTTAAATATATATCTAAGTCTTAAACAGGCAAAAATAAAATTGCATAAAAACTAAGGTAAGTACAGACGAACAGAGAACGGCTGCGCCGTAGCTCAGTGGTTAGGCCACTTGGCTCTCACCAAGGCGGCCCGGGTTCGATCCCAGGCGACCGCAAAGTGAGATTTGTGGTGTACAACACGGCGCTGGGGCGGGTTTTCTCCGGGATCTTCGGTTTCCCCCACCATCTCATTCCACCGGTGCTCCATCTTCATCTCATGTATCATCAGTGTCACCGCCTGCGGTGCCATATGTAGTAAAAGCGGGCTTTAAACCCTACACACACACGCGCGCGAACAGAGAGATACATGCAATTATGACAGAGCACCACAAATGATCATTTGGTTCTTTTACCCCTACTATTAACCTTGAGAGGGGAGAATTCCGAAAGGCAACCGGATCCGAGATGGCTTAGCATGGGCGGGTATTTAATGTTACCATCTCCATCATAGCCATTTTCAAGAGGTCCTCAGTTCGAATCTCGATCAGGGTGAGTTACCTGGATAAGGTTTTTTCCAGGGTTTTCCCTTATCCTGATATACGAATTTCGGGTAACTCTAAGCTCCACGGACCCCGGACTCATATGAGCATCATTTCACCCATTTCATTCATCGTCCAATATGATTTAACGTTGGAGGACGTAAATTGGAGAAGAAAAAAAAACACAGCCATCGCTATTAAAGTCTTTCCATAGGTCTACAAAGTATGATAGTCCAACGAAGGGGCTCACCGTGAGAGCACCGGGACGCGGTTCCCTGAAAGAACCGTCCACGCACAACATACCATCGCCTGGTCCCACTACTCTGAAATGGACAAACATGAACCAAATTGTGGGAGCAGGCAACAAAAGACAGTAAAAAAGTGACATACGCCTAAAATAAGCAAACCACAAAAAACCCATGGATGAGAGAGGGCGGTCATCTGGAATGGAACTCGTAGTTGAACCCCTAACTTTGCATAACATTATCTTTATTTTCTCAACAATGTACTAGAGTGGTAGAGCATTATATATACCCAAACCTTTACTCTGAAATATCATCAAAAATATGTTTTGAGACTTCTTGATACTTAAAAAAATGTGTGTTAACAAATAACTCAAAAAAATAAAATTCGATTACATCTCAAATATTATAATTAAATTCCAAACCTTCAAAGGATGAGACACAAAGTTTTTCAAGAAAATCTCCTCACCCAAGACCACCCTTTACATGGAGAGTATTTGAAAAGTTTACTCTTGTCAAAAATGACCCCAAACATTTGCATTTAATTACCATATATTTACGATATTTTCTAGAAGTAGTGTCAGATATGCTTTTCACATTGCATTAATTGTTAAACCTAAGGGATAGAATCCTACTATAAAAATAGGTAGATTTTGTTAAAGCATAGGATTTATGTAAATTATCATTTGGGAAGTAGTACCTGTTATTGGTTTGAATTTTCGAAGAAATATACTCTTTTTTTTAAGAGAGATCGTCACTTTTAGTTAACTGAAATGTTTAACTGGAATAACAAGAGTTAAAAAAATTACGCATTTGTAATAGTTGTTACAAGAGTGTGAGAAGGAAACAACGGGAATCCAATACATTGGATTTTTTTAAAACCAACTTATCAACAAATCAGTGCAAATACATTAACTAGTAAAGTACGTAGTTTATGGTCCCTGTTCCGTACCGGAATTCTGTGGAATGATATTATGACGTAATGGCTTTGGATTGTATTGCATTGTGAAAACCTCGAGCGTTTGTCAACGACAGATTTGGAAACGCCAATGCACAAATTAGCAGCTGGGACACAATGATGGGTTGGTATTACTGGTCTTGAAGACACAAAACATCCCCTGCCCGTTGTTGGGTGCAACGCGTCAGTTCGAATATTGGCGAGGGCTCAGCAAACCGCAGACCGACAAAGCTGCTCTATTTACTTCGTGATTGGCCATTTCTATTCGAAATGTGGTGCTCAGGGGTGGGCAAAAGGCACAAAGTGACGGGTAATTGGCTCACTGCCTCCATTAACTGCTTTTACTTGTTTACGTTTCCGGAACTGCCTGTCACCGACAGAAACAAAACACTGACGTCAGCGGATTTTATACCTGCAAGCGTTACATATTGTTCTCTAAAGATCAGTCAGTGATTTTTCACAGTGTTTATAATTCTTGTAACTTAAAACTTTATTTTCAACTTGTAAAAGTATGTTTCATAATGGAACATCATATTCAGCAGCTTCGTGTACTTGTAAATTATATTTATGAACAACTTATCTACAATTGATCTAAGATCTTTAGAATATTTAATAAAATATTAGAAAAAAACAGAACACATAGGAGGGTATGACAAGTTTTCAGTGTATGACAAGCAACACTGAAAACTACTAAAATGATATTTATCAGCAGATCCAGGAATTCAATAGTCATTTTCCTGAAAGAGCACACAAAATTATTAGGTTTTGTCTGAGAACAGCATAAATCATGAACGCAAGACCATATTAAACCTGGTAGCTAAGTTCTCCAGCTTCCGAGCATACGACAAGCAAACTTTCAAAGACCTTCCTGCACTCCAAATTACGGCTCACGTGGTAATTATTTAGAAAATTTAAAACATCTAGCGATTTAGAACAATATGAACAATATATTTTAACGAAAAATGAAATGTACACCTTGAATTTTCTGAGAATAATATGTCAAGTAGTCTTAATTCTCAATGGCTTTTGCATAACAAAACCATAAGAGAAAAAGTCCTACTACAGAAAACTGTAGAGTTCGTTAAGGTACATAATGTGACTTTGTGGGTTCGTGAAATTAAAGTTCCAACTGCACAAACGCAAAATGTTCTTTATTTCCACTGAATTACAGTTGGAACACTTGCCGATTACATAGAATTACGTAGCGCAAAGCAATTACAATCCACCAGTTCGTCTGTCACAGGTCCTCTCCACACTCGCAATTACGTACAACTCCTCTGACACACGTACACAGTCTTCCAGTGCGTTCGCTAGTACTGCGCTATTCACGCCTTCTCGCCAAGGACTGAACTC
Source organism: Mantis religiosa (assembly GCA_030765055.1). Classification (NCBI taxonomy): domain Eukaryota; kingdom Metazoa; phylum Arthropoda; class Insecta; order Mantodea; family Mantidae; genus Mantis; species Mantis religiosa. The sequence goes on along the minus strand of CM060947.1, from coordinate 52,038,515 downwards.
TCCAAGTTCAAGTCCAAGCCCAAGTCGTAAACTGACAAGCTGTTAACAGCCAGAAGGTTTTTGCTGCGTACCCACCCATGTTTTGGGTCTGACCGTAGGTTGTTAATTAGATGTTTTCAGGATGATGTAGGAATTTTTTGTTGGGGAAATTTATTGAGGTAGCTTTTTGCTCCTCTTTAATTTTGTACAGGATGCCAAACCGCTTTTTTATTTACACCCTGGTGTTTTGTTTTATTAAATTGGGGTAAATTTTTTAGCCAAACAGCTCATTTGGAGATTTTAATTTCAGCTTATGCTGCTTTATGGATTAACTCCTTTGTTACCTCGGGTGCCCGCAAGCCATACGGGGTACCCGGTAAAGCCTGAAGCGGCGTCTCGTAGCGTCGTAATCTCCTAGAGACCGAACCAGGGCGCTTCTATGAGATGGAATTTGAGCGTAAAATGTTGTCGCCCGGCGTCTAATTTCGTCCACCACATATGGGAGAAGAACTGAACTCTCTCGCCTACTGCAGGCCTTATATAGGGAGATCGCTGTTCCTGGAAGCTTCGCGGCTCGGAACGTCGTCACGACTGTAACAGACGTCAGGGGGAGGGAAAAGAGACGGTGCAGTCCCTAGTGATGTTTTTCCAAGCATCCCCCTCAGTGAACGCTACAAGATAAATGGGTAGGCGTGGTCTGAATGCCTCCTGTCCCCCCACTCAGCTGTCAGTTGCTCGTGCCTTCCGATAATTGTGTGACAATAACCTATGCCAATAATTTTGTTTGTATAGTTAGGAGTATTCCTGTAATTTCTTTGAATTTTATAATAATTATAGCTTTCCCAAATTAGAAGCTCTTGCTCATTTATATTTCATTCCTTTTCATTGAAAACATTTATAGAGAGATTAGCTCTCTTTTTTGGCTATATGTAGCCAACTATTCGAGTAATTTACTCTACTGTGCTCTATTCACCTATTTTAACTGTGCTGCAAATAAATACATAATGAAATTATTTCTACAAATGTATACATATTTCAATTAAGAGTATGCAGTAGACTAATAAAGGTTTACACGAATTGTTTGTGAAACAGTGAGTAGAGAAATTAATGTGTGTGCATTCACACCCATATACCCAAGACAGAGGTGGGCGGTCATTCCAACCGAAACGGAGAGAACATGTGGTCAGCATCACGGCATCCCCAGCTGCAAAGTTGTCTTTCTTGTCACCAGTCCCATACCCGGGACTTGAAATCCGCAACCCCCAAGTTTGGGGTCGAACTCGGGCGCCTCACGTGGCAGGGAATCAAAGCTCAACGGTCTAGCTCACCACGCCAAGGCGCAGGACAAGATTGTTATGTACTTCGAAATTTTGTGGATTTGTTACCGTTCCAACCATTTGAAACAGACTGTGGCATGTCAAGCGAACTTCTCCCCTGGCTGTTGAAGCGAAGTACAGGACATAAAATGTTGTCCATGATTTAACGCGTTGCATGATACTAAACTCTGCTTATCTAATCCAACATAAGAGTGTGTACACAAAATGTGCATTTTGTACGCTTCACTGAGTGTTGATATTGCATCATTATGTGCTAAGTGCCCACAGTTTAAAATATGGGAAACGATTATTCACTTGTGCAGCAAACTAGGGAAATGCACCGTATGCTGTCCAGTCGATAAAAATATGACAGTGTTGTAGCTTAATAATAAATTACGTAGTTTGCATAAAAGTCCTCTACTGCATAACTATAGTTGAGAATGTAGTGTATTACACCCAAAAACTGAAACCTATATTTCATTTTCTTTTTTAATTTATGTCCTTCAACGTCAGGACACATCGGACGGTGACTGAAATGGGTGAAATAATGCACAAATGAGCCCGGGGTCCAGAATGCTTAGAGTTACCCGACATTCATCTTTAAATATAAGGAAAAGACCCGAAAAAACCTTATCCAGGTAACTCACCCTGACCGAACTTCGAACTCGGGACCTCTTGAACGTGAGACAGACACGCTGCCATCTAGAATACCGAGGCGGGCACCTAGATTTTAACTAAATACAAGTTTTAATATACCGAATACAAAAAGGTGCATTTTTAGAAAAAGTTCTGTTTGACTTTTAATGTGTGTATGTCCTTTCTTAATTTCAGGTCCGCCAAGGTTAGGTCATATCGGACGATGAATTAAATAATGCTCATATGAGAACAGGATCCATGGAGCTTAGAGTCATTCAACATTCATCTCTCAGGATAAGGAAAAGTCATAGAAAATTCCTTATTTAGATAACTCATCCTAACCGAGATTCGAACTACGCTACCCCCTAAGCTACAGAGGCGGGCTCCATGTATGTATGTATGTGTGTGTGTGTGTGTGTGTGTGTGTGTGTGTGTGTGTGTGTGTGTGTGTGTGTGTGTGTGTGTGTGTGTGTG